>LVYW01000003.1:4733159-5098853 GCA_001630435.1 Sporothrix globosa
GGGGGGGGGGCGCAACGTGCACGTAACCTACAACTACCGGAGTCCCGAAGATACGGGGGCCGGCCTCCAACCGACATAAGCGAGACGGGCGATGCAATGGAGGAAGAAGCGTGCGAACACACCGCTAAGGCTGGGTTGCAGATGCAGACAAGAACATGAAGGTTTCGGATCCAAAAAGATGAACACTAACGAATGGGGGGAGGGAGGATGAAGATGGCCAGCAACGTGTGTCATCCCATTGACAGATGACGAGAGAGCTGCGATGGCGACATTCCGGGGGTACTGGTTACCTGTTACCTCGTTTCTATAAAGTTGAGGGTCGATGCAGACGCCGATCACACGAGGCTGTTGTTGATGAGCATTCCCCAGGGCACTTTGCGATTCTGACGACCTGTGAAAAGCGAAAGTCATCGAGAATTGGCTATTGTCTCTGCGAATTCTGAGTCTGCTTTGCAACACCCCAGCATCACTTGCCCAACACCATCCGACATCATGCCGACTGTGCTGTGGTCGGCCAACCGCACGGCGTCTGTGCCGACGGCGTCAGCCGAAGACCTTGGCACCAGCTCCGGCGACGACAAGAAGACGCCCCAGGTCGTCGTCAGTCCCGTGGACATACCGCCTCTCGGCGTGCCCATCGACACCACGCGGCGCTACTTTTGGGAAAAGGCCAAGCCGGTCGATCTCGATGCCATTGCCACCCAGCCGTCCGTCTACGACGACCCGGCCTTGGCCATCAAGTACCGGCCGCGCGATGACTGGGAGAACATCCATCGCTTCGACCCGCTGGCGCGCTGGACCTGGCGCGAGGAGAAGGCCCTTGTGCGCAAGATTGACGTTCGCATCTTCATCTTTACCTGCGTGGCATTCATGGCTCTTGAGATCGACCGCGTCAATCTCGGCCAGGCGGTGTCCGACAACATGCTCGCCGACCTGGGTCTGACGACCAACGACTACAATCTGGGCAACACAGTGTTTTTGCTGTCGTTTATGTGCGCCGAACTGCCGTCGCAGTTGGTTTCCAAGTGGTATGTCCTCTTTTTCCCCTCCTTTATTCTGCAATGTACATCTGCATCCGCACAGCATTTCTAATTGCTTTAGGATGGGCCCTGATCGGTGGATTCCCATGCAGATGGTCCTTTGGAGTGTTGTGGCCATGTGCCAGTACAAGCTCAATGGCCGGACCTCGTTTCTCGTTACCCGCGCTCTTCTCGCCATCCTCCAGGGCGGTTTCATTCCGGACGTACGTCTCTACGCATCCCCAGTGACGTTTCGTTTCCAGTCATTGTGATCAACAAGTTCTAATGCACCCCAACCTTTCTTTCAGATGAACCTCTACCTTTCGTACTTCTACACCAGCGCCGAACTGCCTATCCGCTTGTCCCGCTGGTGGGCGACCATGACATTTTCCATTATCCTTGGTGCCTTCCTCGCCTTTGGCATTCTTCACCTGGGTGGCCACAACGGCGTCGAGGGCTGGCGCTACCTGTTTCTCATCGAAGGCCTGATAACGCTGATTGTCGGCGTCTCGGCCGTGTATTTTATGCCTCCTAGTCCCACGCAGACCAGTGGTTTCCCCCGCGGAAAGAAGGGCTGGTTCACTGAGCGGTTCGTTCACATCATGCTAATTCACTGATTGACTGTTCAACAATTCAGCGGTGTTTTCTACTCTGAAAATATCTAACGCGTCTTGCCGCACAGTGAGGAAACCATCATCGTCAACCGCGCTCTCCGGGACGACCCGTCCAAGGGCTCAATGCACAACAGACAAGCCATCACGCCTCGCTTGCTGTACCACGCTCTCAGGGACTACCACATGTGGCCAATGTAGGTCTTTGCTCCCGCACACCAAATCCCACACAGTAAAGACACGCTAACCGACCCAGTTATACCATTGGCTTGACCTTTCAGATGTCCATGGGTCCCCCGACCCAGTATCTCACTCTGAGGTGCGCTCACCCTGTTGTTTCTGTCTCATTTGTCTTTCTTTTTTGGCCTTGCTTTCTTTTTTTACACTGACTTACACCTTGTAGTTTGAAGGGCCTCGGCTTCACAACCTTCCAGACCAACTTGCTTATTATCCCCACGTACGTGCTCTCCATGATCACTTTGCTCTTGGGCACGCTGTTTGCTGGTTGGTCTGGCCGCCTGGCCCTCAACGGTCTCATCGGCCAGTTCTGGGCTCTGCCCTGCCTTATCGCGCTCTACTGCATCGACACCACGACTGCGAACAAGTGGGTCGTGTTTGCCCTTGTCAGCATCCTGCTCGGCTTCCCCTCGAACCACTCCGTCCAGGTCGGCTGGGCCTCGCGCAACGCCAACACGGTGCGCACCCGCACCGTCTCGACCGCAATGTACAACATGTGCTGCCAAGCGGGCGGTGTCATTTACTCCAACATATACCGAGCCGACGACGCACCCCGCTACCGCCGCGGCAACCGCACCCTCATCGGCCTGAATGTTGGCGTGATCTTTTTGTATGTGGCGGTGCACTTCTACTACCGCTGGGTCAACGCCCGCCGCGACAAGATCTGGAATGCTTGGACGCCCGAAGAGCGCGAACACTACATCAACACGACCAAGGACGAGGGCAACAAGCGTCTCGACTTTCGCTTCGATTACTAGACAAAGGGGAAGAGTCTCTTTGTTCGGCGATACCTGCTTCCTGAAAGACCCCCTGCCGCTATAGAACCATGCCCACTCCCTATGATTGCTAGCTCTATTCTAATAGGAACCATGAATCGTCCATTTTATACCTGCCGTTTATCATCAACCGATTTCATTATCCTATTTAGAAATACTACTTCACTAGACTTTCTTTTTGTCATTGAAACGAGGTTTTTACGTGACATCACGAACTCCATCAGTGTCCGGGTTCAGCTCGCGTCGAGAGGACTGGTTACCCTTTTGACATTTTTGTGCCATTGCTGTAAGTTCCGTTTCAAAGTGAGCGCACGTTGCTGTGTTGGTAGATGGCATAGGGATCCCACGCAGGCAACAGTGGGATCCCCGACTATAAAGCAAGGTCGTGCAGACCAGCTAGTGCCTGACTATGCAAAGCCTCGCCTCTATATTCCTCTTAGGCACTTATTCAACTTCAACATGAGATGCCGCCACTATATGGCCGCTACAGGATACATGGTTCCCATCCAGTTATTAAAATCCACGTTGTCGCACAAAACACAAGAAAAAAAGAGGCAAAAGCACCCAAATACAGCCCCAAGCCATGTCCTCCAAAACGTGCCGTAGTCTTTCGGTGTTTATTAGCACGAGGCCCCTTCGTCGGTCAGTCTCGGCCCATCGCGCTGGAGCTTAGCGAGGAATGTGGGGAGTGGGGAGCACTGGGCGAGCTGGTACAAAAAGAACGAGCCGTGGAGAGACCCCGCTCCGCGCCTACTCCAAAACGTCGGTACTATTCAAGCCGGCAGGACAACAGAGAGCGACGAGAGCGCGACTGCTGGGAAAGGCAGACAGAGTTCTTGCCTCTTTTTCTTTCTTCCTGTTTCTCGACAAGGCATGCAGTCGTCACTTCCGTCTCGTTGTAGTCCCTTTTTCGTCACCGTTCTTCCCAATTTGGCATCTTCATAATAATACATTCCCACAGTAGTCACCCACCGACACGATTCAAACAGACAATCCAATCCACCACTCTCTTCGACGACTATACGACTATACGAACCTACGTCCTACATCCCAAAAACACCTGCCGCCGCGCATCCTCTCCAGTCCACCACGCACATGACGCTCCCGCAGCTGCTCGTCGGCAAGGTCGCGGGCATCACTGGCGGCCTGACGGGCATTGGCCGTGTGAGTCTCCTTCGGCCTGTCACTCTTTCCATCTATCTGCACATCTGACCAACCACCTAGGCCATCGCCCTCGACTACATCCGCCACGGTGCCAAGGTCGGCATCAACCACCTCGGCGGCGCCGGCGACGAGCCCCACCTCAAGAGCTTCCTGGAAGAGGCCGCGGCAGTGCTGCCGGCCGGCGAGGTCGTCGAGAGCCGTGTGGTGACGTTTGCGGGCGACATTTCCAAGCCCGAGACGGGGCGCCAGTTTGTCGAGCACATTGTGGCCTCGTTTGCGCCGGCGGAGCACCAAGGCCGCCTCGACGTCTTTGTGAGCAACGCCGGCGTGTGCCAGTTTGCCGAGTTTCTGGACCTGTCGCCGCAGCTGTTTGAGCACACGCTGAGCACCAACCTGTCGGGTGCGTTCTATGCCGTCCAGGCGGCCGGTCGCCAGATGGCCCTGCACCAGACGCCGGCGGGCGGCTCCATTATCGGCATCAGCTCCATCTCGGCGCTCGTCGGCGGCGGCCACCAGACGCACTACACGCCCACCAAAGCCGGCGTCAAGAGCCTGATGCAGTCGTGCGCCGTGGCCCTCGGTAAGTACGGCATCCGCTGCAACTCGCTGCTGCCCGGCACCATCCGCACGCAGCTCAACGACGTCGACCTGGCGGACCCGGTAAAGCGGACGTACGTCGAGGGCCGCACGCCCCTGGGCCGGCTGGGCCTGCCGCAGGACATGGCCGGGCCGGCAGTCTTCCTGGCCTGCGAGGAGCTGAGCAGCTTTGTGGTACGTCCCTTTTCTTGAGCTACAACGCAGTTGCATGTCCTTTACCAATGGTGCTCTGGTGATATATTTTCGGCCATCTGCTAAACGATTTCCTAGACTGGTGCTGAGCTGCTCGTCGACGGCGGCCTGTTTGTGAACCTGCAGTAGGAGTGGATGTCGAAAATACGGGACAGATATGAGAACAAGACTGGACTTTTTGTGAATGGTGTACATAGCCTTTCCGTCATTTACCTTGCGATTTATCATGTGTGGGTGATCTGAGGACTGTCGTGTGAACGCAGACTTACAGGCCGCTAAAGCGCCATACAGACAGACCTGCCATCGCATCTGCCACAGTTATTTAGGCCCCGTTGATTCGTCCACCACGTGACATCCCCACTTTTGCATATGCGATGACATCGTACGATTTTGACGTCGTTCTTTGCCGAGGAAAGCGATTTTTTATTCTGCACTTTGCGCTCCAATCAATTTTTTTTTTTTTGGCAGTCGATGGCCAATTGATACGACGATTGCGCCGTAAATGAACATACCCAGTCTCCTTTGCTTCTCCTTCGCATAGACAACCTCACTATACCGCAAGTATCGAAGCACACTCCCACACAAAATGAATACGGTAAGCAACCAAAAGCTCCAATTCTTCAGTCGACTAGAGACAGCTCAGTCTACGTCGCATCGTTTCCTCCACACGGCGCCGCTCTCCGTGCATGCCGTCACTAAGCATGGTGACTAACGTTGGCGTCCTAGGTACGGTCGTTTTGGTATGTTCTGTCACGGCACACGGCCACTCCCGATCCTGTCTGATCTTGTCTTCGGTCGTGGCCCTCTCCCCTCCTCTCGTTCGCGTTACTGACAACACATCCCAACAGGCTCGGCTGGGGCTCCCTCTGTGCAGGTACGTGGCTTTCCTCCTTGACTTTGCCTCGCCGTCTCACCGTCTCGCCGCCTACTAACACACTCTCCCAGCCGGCGGCATTGCGTACTACTTTGCCAAAAGGAGCATCAACGCCGACCGCCAGGCTCGTCTCTCCGAACAGCGCCGCAAGAAGTCCGTCATCGACGCCCTCGAGAAAGACCGTCTAAACGCCAGTCCCCAGTCGGCCGCCGCCGCCCGCACCGACACTGCCGGCTCGCCCAGCCAAGAATCCTCCAGCGCCGATCCAGCGCCCACGCGGCACGCACCGGCCACCGAGTCACAGCGCGTGCTGGAGAAGAGCAAATACGAGGCGAGCGCGCCGTTCCGGAGTCCCAAAGGCGACCGGTTTTCGTGACGAGACGGAACGTGCTGAACGGTGGGAGAGACGGAGAGACGGAGAGACGGTGAGGGGAAAGGCTGGGACTGGGCGCATCTGACTCGAGCTCGCATTCGACCTGGTGGTGGCTGGACAGCGACCGAAACGACGGAACGACTTCCGTACATAGTCACTCGTAAGCTAGGTGGCACACGGTCATGTATGGATATTGTTCGATTTGATATGTGGGATTTGGCTCTAGATTTGGACCACGGTGGCATCCTCGCTCCTTGTATTGTAATAAAATACGTAAACAAAAACTACGAAAGAAGTGCGAAAAGACCCAAAGATTCAGATCCAGGCAATATTCACAAATATGCAGGATATTCCATCCCACCAAAACGCACAACTGTGAGACTGCAGCGTCTCGTCGTCGCCACAACATCTTAAGGCTGAGGCGGCCTGCTCACAGCACCCCATTAGCGCCTTCCGTCCTGGGCAGCTTCCTCGAAAGACGGTTCTGGTCCAAGTGAGGCAGGCAAGCTCCACTTTAATTCTCGCATCCCCAAACGGCAAGACCAATCCTCCAAAAGACCATTCAACATCCCTCATTCTCCTTAAAACATCTCCGACACGACGCCTTCACGACGCACGCCAGTCTACGTCCACCTACGTCAATCCACGGCACTACGCCGACACGCCACGCGACAGACAATGGCCGCCCTGTCTGCGAGTCTCGTCCAAACTGACGCGTGTGCATGACTCGCGCCCTGAAGAGCAGTTTATGTACAGCCTCGAGTGCATCGACCTCGCATCGCATCACGACATTTCCGGCTTCAAGTTGACGCGTCCACCGCAGACCGCCTCTTACCACATCCCACTTCGCCATGGCCGCCACGGCCGCCCAGCTGGCCATCGCCACAGCCTCCCTCACCGCCGTGCTCTTCCACCCGGACCCCGCGCCCTGCTCGCGCGCCGATATTGACGAGTTTGCTGGCCTGCTGGCCCTCACTGCGGCGCGCTGCTCGCCTGCCAATGTCCAGGTTTGACAACGCTCCTGCCCGTCTCTTCCGCCTGTTCCCGCCTTCTTTTTTTTTTTGTATCCCACTATCTCTCTCTCTCCTGAGCCTCGCTAAGCGCTTCTCGACTTCTTGGTGGCTTGCCACCTACTTTCTCGTCGTTTCCTTTCTTCCTCCCATACACAGACCTGCAAGCATTGGATGTTGCGCCATGTCACGCACTCGCCTGCCCGCACCGCCGCCGTCGGCCGCTACCTCGTGGCGCTCGCCCACTCGTTTTCGCCAGAGACACGACGCACAACACCCAAAACGGAAGCCAAACCGACCTCGGCACGCCGCAAACGACTTCACCTCCTCTACGTGATCAGCGATGTCCTGTACCACGTCGCGTTTCGCAGCACCGCCCTGGACGGTGACAACGCGACGAGACCGCCGTTTGTGGCCAACATTGAGCCCAGTCTCCTGCCCCTCGTGTCCAGCGCCGCAGCGTTTGTCCGGGCCCCCAAACAGCTCGCAAAGCTAAACGACCTGCTCGACCTCTGGGCCTCCCAAAACTACGTCGGCGACAACGTTCTGCAGCAGTTACGAACAGCCGTCGAAGAAGGCCCACGCCGGGCCGAGGAGGCGCTGCAGAAAGAGGCCAAGGACAAGGCCGCTGGCAAACACAACAAGGGACCGGCTGCTCCTACTGGTGCAGCCGCCTCCAAAGAAGCAAAAGAAACAAATGAAGCCCCTTTCCTGCTGCCCGCCCTCCACGGCGACCCTGCCGTGCCCTGGTACGACTGGCCCGCCGCCACATGGCTCCACGTCCTCGAGCCCAACTCGACACGTCCCATGAACCCGGCCACCCTCCAACCGCTGCAGCTCGCACCCGGTCCCGCACCACCGGCCCTTGAAGCCAGCGTGCGTGCCCTGCTCGCCGACGTCGACCGCATGTATGAAGGCGAGGGCGGCAAAGACGGTGAGGACGGCAAAGACGGGGAGGTGTCAGCCGCCTCTGACATCGACTCGGACGTGAATGCCCTGGGAGAACGCATCGATATTGACGTCCTGTCGGGCGACATTGTCGGTGGCGACACCTACTATGGCTGGTCGCGTGACTTTTGCAAGAGCATGAAGGAGCGTCGGCGACGTTGGAAGACTCTCGGTGGCGTTGGCTTCGCAGAGCCAGACGCCAGTCCTGGCCGGAGCCGGCCGACATCGGCGTCTCGGCAAAAGGACAGTCGGAGTCGGAGTCGGAGTCGGAGTCGAAACCGAGACATACGACGAGAGGATAAGAGCCAGTCTCAACTACATGTGCCGAGTCACCGCTACCACCGTCGCTCCAGATCTAGATCGAGGTCGAGGTCGAGGTCGAGGTCGAAGGCAAAGCGCCTGTTCCGGTCCAGATCAAGGAGCCGATCTCGCTCTCGGTCGTGGAGCGGATCGAGGTCGCCGAGGAGACACCGGTCTCGCGACCGAAACCGCTACTCGCGGTCGCCGCAAAGGGGACAGTACGACTACGACGACAGCCAACCGCATCACACCCTAGGAAGAACACCGCCGCCCCATCTTCCGCAGAGTCTGCCGCCCGTTCCGGCCCATCTACAGCAGCACCACCACCAGCCGCCGCCGCCGCCGCCGTATGGAGGAGCACCGCATCCTGCCTTTTCCGCCTTCCCGCATCCACCTCCGCCTCCACCACACTTGGGCATGCCTGCTGGCTTTCCATTTGTCCCTCCACCGCCTGTTCCCCCGCCAGGCTACCAGGGACCATGGCCTCCGCCCATACCGCCTCACTTGCTGCCACATTCTGCTTGGTCAGGATCTGCAGCAACACCGCCGCTGCCGCCGCCGCCACCGCCGCCACAACAATATCAGCAGCAGCAGCAGCATCAGCAACAGCATCAACAACATCCCGGATATCAGCATCAACAATACGACCAACAAAGACATCCGGCGTATGGCCAACCGCCTCAGCATGACCCGAGGAGTGGTAATGGATCTTGGGATCGGCCGAGAGGATAGTGTAGTCGAGGTCGTTTGATTTCTTTAAAACGCCGAAAATCATTGAATTTCATATATATATGGACTTATCAAACCACATCAGCCGACTTTGACAAAATTAATAAATTGGAGAGTGGGGAGGAATGGCAATCTTTTTTATTTATTTTTTAACAATTACTTGACATCCTACGGTCATAAATGATAAATGTTTTTTGACCATGCTAATATCAATAACGTATCAGTTTTGGGATTGATCTTAAATTCAGATTCAAATTCAGACTGCAAACCGGTAACAGAGATGGGACCGAGCCAAAGTATGTGCATGAGAGGTGGATACCCATTGCAACGCAGATGCAATTATATCTATCTTTTTCAAAAATATGACCATATAACAAGCAGCCCCGCCGGAACGCCGTTCTCAATGTAGCCACTTCACCTCCAACGGTCCACCTTCGTCTCAATCCATCCCCAACCAACCCTCATCGTCATCGTCGCCGTCGTCAAAGACAACCACCTCGGCGTGTGGTTCCTCAACGGCCTTGTGCTTCTCTGCCTTTTGTGCCAGCGCGGGCGCCACCGCCGCCGGCTGGGCGGCCGGCAGCTTCTTGGTCGCTTGCCGCGCCCTGGCCTGGTCCAGTAGATAGTCCACCGTATACACGTTTTCGTCCGCCAGCCGCCGGATCTCGTCCCGCATGCGGCCTACTGCCCGTGCCACCACCCGCAGCTCCACGTCCAGCTTGCCCCGGTTCGCCATCAGCCACGCACCGTGCCGGTCCACCAGCGCCTTGATCCACAGCAGACAAAACTCGATGTGCGGCGACTGCTCCGTCTGCGCCGCCACGAACCGCAGCAGCCGCGCCACGTACACCGTCGGCACGCCTGCCACGACGAGTGGGATGTCCTGGTGCGGCACGTCCAGGAACACGTGCTGGAGGAGCGCGGCCTCGTTGAGCCGGAACGCCATCACCAGCGCCTTGAGGTAGTCGTGCTCCTCGCGCAGCACCTGCAGGGTCGACGCCGGCGTGATCTCCATGCTCAGGTCGAAGGGGTCAAACGGCAGCGTGGTGTCGAGCGAGTACACCAGCAAGCCCTCGGTGGACGCCGCGCAGAACGCCAGGCCCGTCGGCGCGAACGCCACGCCGGACACGCGCACATCAGGCACGCTGCGGCGCGCGGACGGGTCGCCGCCGCGCTTCGAGCCGGGTAGTGACCGGTCCAGCCGGTCCTCGCGGTCCGACAGTTCGCCTTGCTCGTCGAGCGCGCCCGCCGGACCCGCCTCGGTCAGCTTGCCACTGTGCAAGAACTCCTGCGTGCCGCTCAGCGAGAGGTTGACGCTGACGGTGAACTTTTTGAGGAGCACGCCCGTCGTCACCGAGTACAGGCAAATGTACTTGCTGCGCCCGGCCGCCAGCAGGCAGCTGCCGTCGGTGCTGTAGCGGATGCAGCCGAAGCTCTTGGTGCCCGCGACGTTGGCCGCCGTGCGCCGGTCCGAGATCGTGCGGCCGCCCGACACGTCGCGGCGGCCGTCGAGGCCGGCGACCTGCGCGGCGTCGGCAATGGACCAGAACGTCAGCTGGCCGTCGAGCGTCGAGATGGCGAGCTGCTGCGCGTCCGGCCGCACGGCCATGTCGAGGACGTCCGCCTGCAGCTGCAGCGGCTCGCTGGTCTGGGTGCGGTTGAAGACGGACCAGATGCGCGCCGTGCGGTCCCAGCTGCCGCTGACGAGGACGCTGCCGTCGGGCGCAAACGCCAGTGTCGACACGGGGCCCTCGTGGCCCGACAGTCGGTCGAGCAGCTGGCCCGTCTGCACGGACCAGATGTGGATGTCAAACGAGTCGACGGAGCCGGCGGCCACGACCTCGCCGCTGGGGTCGACAGCCATGCAGGAGAAGGACAGTCGCGTGGGCGCCGTAAACGTGCGGAAGTTGCGGTAGCGCACGAGGTCCCACGCGCGGATCGACCCGTCGAGACTCGCCGTGAAGAGCACGTTGCCCTTTCTGGCAAACTCACACGCTGTGACGCCGCTCGTGTGCTCCGTAAACGTGACGACACAGAACCCCGACGCAATGTCCCACACCTTGATGCGGCCGTCGTCGGCCGTCGTGACGATGCGCTGGCCGTCGGGCGCATACACCAGCGCGTTCATGGCGTCAAAGTGGCCCTGCTGTTTGAGAATGTACGACTCGGACTGCCACTCCCACACGAGCAGCTGGCCGAGCTTGGAGGCGCCAAACGCCAGCCACTCGCCCGACGCGTTGATCGTGACGTGGTCAATGTCGCTCTGGGAGATGCTGAGCGTGTGGATCAGGTTGAAGTCGGGCATTTCGTAGAGACAAAACACGCCGCTCGAGAAGCCGGCCACGAGCAGGTTCGATGCGGCGTGGTAGGCGGCACACCGCAGGCTCGTGTTGTTCTGGTGGAAGTAGTGGCGCTGTGCAATGCGCCAGCGCATGTTGCTGTCGTCGCTGTCGTCGTCGTCGCTGCTGCTCGCCTCTCCATCCGGCCGTGGCGGCTTCAGGTACTGCCACTCAAACAACGCACCGTCCTTGCTGACTGTATAGATGGTTTCCTGGTCCCGCGAGAACCACGCGCCCACAACGGCCTGCCGGTGGCCCGACAGCACCGTCGGACTGAACCCTTCCTCGCGTTCCAAGTTCCATATCCGCGTTGTCAGGTCCTTGGACGCCGTCAGGAAAAACCGCGAGTCGCCCGACCACGCAATGTGCTGCACCGTGTCGAAGTGGCCCGCGTACGTCCGGAACCGCACAAACGGCGCAAAGTCCAGCTCGCCGTCTGCGTTGGTGTCCGGCGTCGAGGGCACGTGCCACACCTCCGTCTTGCGGCCGAGGCCCACAGCAAAGAAGCGGCCCGAGGGCGAGAACGCGAGCGCCGTGCAGGGCCCGCGGAACGAAAAGTGGTAGAGGACGACGCGGCGGGGTAGGTTGGTCAGAATGGCCTGGCCATCCTCGTCGACGGTCAGCAGAAGGTTGCCGCGGGGGGTGATGCCGAGGCGGGCGATGTTGGTGCGGTGGGCGAACGGGAGCGTATAAGATGTGTTGCTGCGGCTGTTAGCAGAAGCAGACGGACATATTGCGTAATAGAGAACAGCGGAAGCTCGGGACCTACTCGACAAGGTTGAACACCGTCACACGGTTGCCGACGGGCGAGTAGAGGTGCGTGCCGTCGGGGCTGTAGAGCAAATTGCCCTTGCAGTAGACGGTCCCCAGCAGGTTTGAAAACTGCGACGTTAGTGTCAGTCCACAAAAAAACAATTCAATGCAATCCGTAGAGCACACAAACCTTGAACTCCGTCTTCATCTTGGCGGGTGGGCGTGCGAACGAGGTGGTTGTCGATCGCAGAAACTGTAGAAAAACCGTCTCCAAAATTTGTTATCGCCAGTTCATATCGCGATGCTTATCGGGTCCTTATCGGGAAAATTATAGCGGGTCCGCAGGATAGATTGTCCGGCGCCGCTGCAGGCGGGGAGACCAGTCCGTTGTTTAAGGGAAAGGGGTGAACCATCTATAGGTACATGGAGCTCACCGCATTTTGTCAGTCTGCAAAGTACCTCTGTATCGGGCTAGGCCCCACTCCCACTGCTAAATGCTGGGACCACTGCCGAGCAGCAAGCACGAAAAAGGGGGGAACGAAGGAAAGAGCCTCCCCCTGTCTTAGTGGCCTAAAGGGCAAGAGCAGTCAAGGCCATCGCAATAAAAATGGAGGAAGAAGGTGCGGAGCACTAGGGGACCCTCTAGTACGACATACTTGTACCTCTTGGGTGGCCCCTTCCCCCCCTGGATTAGGTTGGCCCGTGCACCCGACTGGAAATTTGGACACTTCCCCTGAGGGAAGCAGCGAAGCTTCTCTTTCCCGCCTTTTCTCCTAATTGTTCAGGGGAAGGAAACAAAACGCCAGAAACACAAACAAACCCTCGTTTGCTCTCCTGCACTCCATTTCTGCCATTCTGCCTTTTTTCGTTGCATTGTTATTGTCAACGCTTCCCAGCTCACCACGCTTGCATCGAATCGAAGTCCTCGACGACCTGCACCGCCACGACTCGCAAGAACGACTGCGTTGGACCAATCCCCCTTTTCGATCATACCCTCGACAAACCCGCACAAAGCTACCGCCACAATGCCTCCTGTTGCCGCTTCCGCCGACAGCGCATCGCCGATTGGCATCGCCAACCTGCCGAACCAGCGGCACAAGATTGTCGCGAAGAGAGGCGCCGCCTTTACGATTATGGTGCGTAGCAAATGCTGATGCTGATGCTGATGCTGTTCCGCGGAGGAGACGTGGTGCATTCGGTGCCGTGCCCGGGATTCTTGCTGACCGCCCCTCTTTCTCTTCCCCCCCCAATTCAGGTGGCCGGTGAATCTGGCCTGGGCAAGACTACGTTCATCAACACGCTCTTCTCGACGACCATCAAGAACTATGCCGACCACAAGCGCCGTCATCAGAAACAGGTCGACAAGACCGTCGAGATCGAGATCACCAAGGCCGAGCTGGAGGAGAAGTTCTTCAAGGGTAGGTGAACACCGCATGGCGGCGACGACATGGCATGAGAGCGTTGGGACGGGGACGTCTTTTGTTGTTTCTTGTGTTGCGAGACACTGGCTTGTCCCCAGGCCTCCACTTCTATGACGTTCTCAGGATGTCCGTTCTGACCACAACTAACACTGCCAGTCCGCCTGACCGTCATCGATACCCCTGGCTTCGGCGACTACGTCAACAACCGTGACTCGTGGATGCCCATCATCGAGTTTCTCGACGACCAGCATGAGTCGTACATGCTCCAGGAGCAGCAGCCCCGCCGCCAGGACAAGATTGACCTGCGTGTCCATGCCTGCCTCTACTTCATCCGCCCCACCGGCCACACCCTGAAGCCCCTCGACATTGAGGTCATGAAGCGCCTCTGCTCGAGAGTCAACCTGATCCCGGTCATCGCCAAGGCTGATACTCTCAGCCCTGCGGACCTGGCCAAGTTCAAGGCAAAGGTATGTTGGACGTTGGACGTGCCTGTGCCAGGTTTCCCGCGTCCATGCTTTTTCTTTTTTTTACCCTTCTGCTAACAAATTCAGATCCGGGCTGTCATCGAGGCCCAGAGCATCAAGATCTACCAGCCGCCCGTCGAGGAGGATGACGAGGCTGCTGCCCAGCACGCCCGCAGCCTGATGGTCGCCATGCCCTTTGCTGTTATCGGCTCCGAAAAGGACGTCAAGACGGGCGACGGCCGTATCGTCAAGGGCCGCCAGTACTCATGGGGCGTTGCCGAAGTCGAGAACGAGGACCATTGCGACTTTAAGAAGCTGCGGTCCATCCTGATCCGCACACACATGCTGGATCTGATCCACACCACCGAGGAGCTGCACTACGAGGCCTACCGCGCGCAGCAGATGGAGACGCGCAAGTTTGGCGAAGCCCGCCCTCGCAAGCTCGACAACCCCAAGTTCAAGGAGGAGGAGGAGGCGCTGCGCAAGCGCTTCACCGAGCAGGTCAAGATCGAGGAGCAGCGGTTCCGGCAATGGGAGCAGAAGCTCATTGCGGAGCGCGATCGTCTTAACAAGGATCTCGAGCAGACCCACGCCCAGATCAAGCAGCTGGAGGGCGAGCTTGAGTCCATGCAGGGCACCGCCGTTCGCAGCCATGGTCGCCGTTAGGACTCGCCTCTGACTTCGAGAACGGCGGCCTGCAACTAGACGAAACTGGAACTGTCTCTTGTTTCGTTTGGTCGGCCTTGTCACACGACTGAGAAAACAACGAAAACGAAACGGAACTGGTGCCAGAGACAAAACGTCAACGTGGTTCAAACGGGGGTTCTGTCTCGGCCATTTGTGTTCGGCTCTCAACACCTCCTTTTCTGCCGTTTCTACGTCTCTTTATGATACCTCTGTTGCCTGTCGGCGCATGCGAGCCGGCTCAGAGGTTTCTCATTTTTTGGTCATCGCGTATCCCGGGTCGGCAAAGTAGAAAAATGGAGAATGGAGAATGGAGAAGAGGGGAGTCTTGAATTTCGGACAACGACATTGGTCTGCTTCCCCCTTCTGTTTGCCTCGTTGTGCTTCTTGTTTTCTTACCACGGCGGATAAAAAAAGGAAGCGGACAGTATACTACCCCTGAGTTGTGTTTTATTTGTTGTCTTAATTATTATTGTTTTTTTTTTTTCCTTTTACGCCGCGAAAGCTGTTTTACCCCCTTTGAACTCCATCCCACTACCTATTTCTTTTTTTATGCGGCTGTTTTGCGAGTCTTTTCTTGCTATCATGTTATCCCGTTTTAGCTTTCCAGAATTACTTGTTGTAAGTCACGACGTAAACCGGGCAGTCCTTCTTTGATACCATATTAATGAGATTGGCTGTCCATAAAAAGCAGTTATGAAACCAAGTGGCTTACGTGATGTGATTCCAAAATGTCGTATGTGATGAAACGAAAGAAAAAGACGAAAGTAAGAAAATACGTAGAAAAAGGGGCTTGCAAAAGATGCATCATGCTTGTCCAAACAAACCAGCTCCTGATAGAGCAGTGCTGATGCAGACCCACGCCAGAGAAGAACGCCTGTTGAGTTTCCCGCCAGAACAATGCGTATGGTAATGTACACAACCTAATAAGCAATTTTTTGAAAGTAAATCGTCCGTCGGTCCTATGCTCTTTTCCTTTGTCTCCTTAGACGGCATCCATGCTCGCCCGCATCGTCAGCTGCTCGTTCTTGTTGCCCAGCTTAGAGATTTGCAAAAATGCATCGACACCGTAGCCCTCGAGGCTGTGCAGCTCCAGACTGCCGGCCCAATACTCGGCATACACACGGCTGAGCGGCAGGCCCATGCCCAGCCGTAGATTGGGTGGTCGCTGCGACAGCGACGCCAGAGAGTTGCCGTGGGGGTGGTCCGGGTCACCGGTCACATTCGGCGGCTTGTCCTGCCGGTGTGTGGTGGTGGGCCGGCTCGGGGGTTGCTGCATCTCGTCGACGCGCAGCTCCTGGAGGGTGGCGCTCATGCGCGGGACCTTTTTGAGGTTCTCGAGCAGTCGCTGCGAGTGCTTCCCCTTGCTAAAGGACCACAGGTACGGCATCATGTCGTGGGGTACGCCGCCACCCTGATCGGAGACGCGGATGATGACGTGCTGGGCGGCTTCGCAGAGGGTGATTTCGATGGGTGGCGGAGGCGGGGGCACACCGTGAGTGTGCGATAATGAGGCAGCGGCGGTGCCACTGCCGCCTCGGCTTTCATACAGTCGTTGGTACCGCTCGACGGTCGCCTGCACGGCGTTGCGCAGCAGCTCGCCAACGATGTACTCGAGGTGGCTCAGAATGTAGGGAAACGTGGTGTCCAGGTGGCCCGTCAGCTGGATGTCGGGCAGCTGCACGTCGGGCCCATAGGCACTGCGGGCGAGGTCGCAGACGGCCTTGGCACACCGGTCTATGACGTCGCGGGCCTGGCACTTTAAAAAGACCTCGCCGATGAACTCGTGGCCCTCGGGCAGCGGTGCACCCGGCGAGTACCAGGAGGCATTGAACGTCTCGGTCAGCGCCAGGTGCTGCTCCGCAATGACACGGCGCGAGATGCGGGCGCGCAAAATGGTATTCATAAACTTGTCGAGGTCGCGTGCGGGCATGAGGTCGCTGCACTCGAGGATGCCCATGGCCAGCTTGGGGATGACGGGCAGGTGGGCCTGCAGGGTCTGGCCGATGACGTCGCAGAGCACGTCGTTGTCGTCGAGCGTCTTGACCTCCTTGACTTTGCGGAACATGTCAAAGGCATTGTAGTAGAGCTCGTAGACGGCGCTGATGTGCGGGTTGGACACGACCGCATACGGCAGCTGCTGGATGTCGCGGATGCGATGCGCTAGCCGCGTCGGCAGCTCGGTCCGCACGTAGTTGGCTGAGCTGATCAGGCGGGCCTCGGTCAGGGAGCGGCCAAAGACCATAAGCTGGCGCAGGCTGATCGGCCGGGCCTCCTTTGCAACCCAGCTGGGGAAGAGAAACTGTTAGCTGTGGCCATGGTACATCTTGTGAGTCTCTTCTGTAAACGAAGATGGATAGTGGCACGTACTCATCCAAAACGGATATGGGCCGCCATCGCGTGCTGGGTGAGGGCGGCGTCTGGGCTAACGATGCAGCAGCGATTGTGCGGCGTGTGCAGTGTCTCGATGGCGGTAAGCAGCAGAATGGGCCGCCCAGTGCACCGGCTCCTCGTCTTAACGCTCTCATCCGGACGGCCTGGGTGGCCCTGCCGGCCTGGCCAGCCATCCGTGGTGTGGAAAAGGCCATGTAGATTGTGCCATGCGGCAAACTGCAGAATCCAAATTGGCGATGCAATGCAGATGATAGGGCAACGAGAATGGCAGTCTTTGGCGCCCGATAGCGGTGTCAAGATGTTTTCAAGTGTATTGTAGGATGCACAATGGAAGAAAATGGGACGTGGGAGACGATGGCAACAAAGGGCGGAGGTGGTTGGGCGGTTGTATGTCAAATGCTGCATTCGTTGGTTCACCACATGCAAATGTGAGGCGATGTTCGGACAGAAGCTCCAGATCTGCATACACACGACCAGGGAAGGTGGCCCGCATATGACTCTTACTCGTGCTTTCCCTCCTCTTACACAGACTTTTTTAGCGCATTTGCGCCGTTGCCGCTCGTCCTCTGCGAATCACAGTTGGGAGGGAAACTGCGACTCAACCCCACACTACTGGCCTGGAACTGGCCCGCACGACAGCGCTTCATGGGACCAAAACGCGCTGCGCTGGTGGATTTGCAGCTAATTGAAATCCCATTGCAGTCATTACAGCAGAGTGTCTACGCTACCGAAGCTCCGCGCGACGTCGGCGTCGAAGCTCCAGCGGAGAGGATACAACGGGCAAGTGCTCCGTAGTTGCCATTCATGGTAAATAAAGCTTAAATACGAAGTCACGTGGAGAATCCCATCCTATCACTGCGTCTTGGGAGTTCATGAGGCGACGACACATGGGGCTTACAACAAGGCTATACGTATATTGCGTGTCTTCTGGCTCTATCAGTGTTTAAGGACATAAAGTCTATATTTCATTCAGAACATATCTGCAAGTGTTCGTGAGATACAAGAAGTTGTACCTGCTGCCCTCTCCTATATGAAGCACCTGTTCTTCTTGGGCGGCATTGGTGACTAACAACAAACGAATCGCGGGGACAGACAATCTATATTACCAAAGCAAGGCTGTACAGTGTTGCCGTGGTTCGCGATGCTGTCTCGAAAGCTTCAGTCATAAGCTGCAAGACCTGCCAACTGTCAATCTCAGCCAGAGGCAGGCCGACAATGACGACCACTAAAACGTCATGGCGGGGCTCCATAGCGGGGAGGCAAGCACGAGCCAGTGGACGGACAAGGCGAGGACAGCAGGCCAGCATGGGGAAGGTCCCAGCCTGGCTAGGCTTGCCAGGCGACGGCGTGAGTAGACCTACCCTCTGAGTGTGCAGTTAGTGGATACTTATTTTTACACGTAGCTTTGCAGCTTATATATGTACCGGTCATCTTCACGTCGCTGCCTTGACTCGGAACGCCTGGCACACATGTCGAGGGCTTTGCATGCACAGCCTTTGCCTCGCCTTTTTTTCGCCACATTTCTCTCCGCCCTCTCTGTTTGTTCTTACTCTGCTCTCATTATACTGTTCTTCCCTTCAGTCGTCTGCTTTTGCCTGGGTTTTCTTTCAAATCATTGACCCCAACTGTGCGCACAGCTCCTTCCTCTTACCTTCTCGACCCCTCGGACTTTCCTCACATTTGGCACGCAAGTTCACAATTTTCAAAAATAAAAAATAAAAAATAAAAAATTGAAAAGCAAGTGGCAAAGGGAAGCTCACCTGTGCTTGGTAGGAACGACCAGCACCCCAACAAATAGTCAGCGGTGGTTTCCTCCCCCCCCCCTTCCCGACTGTAAGGTCGCCCCACGATCCACGCCTGCCTACTAAATTTTCTCTGCGGGACCCGGTCTGCATCGCACCTTCCATACCTCCCACCGGCTCTGGCTCACGTCACAGCGGCTCGCCTTCTCCGCTGCTTCCTTCCTCAACCTTGCACTTGTTGGTCGGCTCCAAGGACACACGAACATTGCTTTCTGTGTTGGTGACCTTACGCTTCTTCCTTTTCTTTTATTCACTGTCACGTCTCTTTTTCTTCGTGTCTTACTTGAGGCGCCTTTCTTCGGCTGATACCCCTCGTTTCCTCGACCTCCGTCTTCAAGCCACGCTTCGTGGCTTGCTTCCACTCGAGCCGCAAACCCGCCATCCGCACCTGCCGTCTTTGAGAACGTACCGACGTCGTACACCGTCGTTTCTTCCTTCCTCTCCGACTCGCCAACGCCGGCACCGGGCTCTCGTTCCTTCCCCTCGTCGGCCAGCGCCTTCCGTCTCGAAACAAGAGGGATCCTGCCCTATACACACGGCAATCATGGTGAGTATTGCTCTTGCACACGTTGCAGCAAAGCAGCATTGCCACACCACACCTCCCCTCCTCACCTACACCCTCATCACCTACACATCTTGACGATTTGTCCATCCCCGTCTTCCCGTCGCCTCTTGCATTCACGTTGCTTCCTTGAGCTACCCATTGGCTGTTGCTGCGCCTCGCACGTCACACTTCACGCGACCGTCAGCTCAGAGCTCATCTACGCTGTCACGCCGCCAGCCAAAATCGAGGTCTTGGTGCTTTACGCCTGGCCACGGTGCCAATCTCATGTCCATATTGTGGCAACGGTCATGGTAGCCTTTCGCTCCGCACCCCCTCACTTTCATCCCGGCCCCGCGACCGCTGTGCTTGCCAACAAAGTCCGTTTGGCTAACCTCGCATGCTACCCTCTTGTAGGACATGAACCCGGAAGACAACGTCTACGCGATGGAGACCGACGACATCACGTTGACAAATAGCGGCTCCGACCATGAGATGACGACTGCACCTGCATCGGGGGTCCCGACGACCAAGATGGATACGGACCCCGACCAACCGCTCGCGAATGACTGTATGTCCGACGTATCTCTCTCTTGTTTGTTGGCCATCAGAGAAAGATTGGAGTTGGAATACTGACCTGCTGGATTCTAGTCGACTCCATGAAGGAGCTGGTGCTTACGCCGCTCATCGACGAACCGCCCATCCTGGAAGATGTTGTTGACACATGGACGGTGGACAACTGGCGCTCGCTGAAGAAAAAGGAGCATGGTCCGGTTTTCAAGGCTGGCGGCTTTCCTTGGTAGGTTGACTCGAAGACGTCGCGCCAGCGGCTTCACATCATAGACGCGGACAACTAACCACCCTCTCCACGCAGGCGCATTCTTCTTTTCCCGCACGGCAATAATGTCGACTATGTATCGGTGTACCTCGAGCACGGGTTCGAGCCGAGCGAGATCCCGGATGACTGGGTGTGCTGTGTCCAGTTTGCGCTGGTGTGTTGGAACCCCAACGACCCGACGATATACGCGACGCACACGGCGCATCACCGTTTTACCAAGGACGAGGGCGATTGGGGCTTCACACGCTTTGTCGAGCTGCGCAAAATGCTCCACAAATGGGAGGACCGTCAACGGCCCATGATCGAGAACGAGTCCGTCAACATCACCGCCTACGTTCGCGTCGTCGAGGACGAGACCGGTGCGCTGTGGCACAGCTTTGTCAACTACGATTCCAAGAAGGAGACGGGTTTCGTTGGTCTCAAGAACCAGGGCGCCACATGCTACCTGAACTCCCTCCTGCAGTCCCTTTACTTTACCAACGCCTTCCGCAAGGTGAGTTTTGGCCGTTTTTGTTCTCCCCATCTATTTGACGCGTCGCAAAGCGTGGCATAACTGACTCCATCCTTCCCCGCACCCATCCAGGCCATCTACGGCATTCCTACGGAGTCCGAAGAAACTTTTAGCAACAGTGCATACACTCTCCAGCGACTATTCTACCAGCTGCAGACCTCCAAAACAGACGTCGGCACAAACGAGCTCACAAAATCATTCGGCTGGGAGTCAAGACACATCTACATGCAGCAAGATGTTCAGGAACTGTGCCGCAAGCTGATGGAGCGCATGGAAGAAAAGATGAAGGGCACGGCCGACGAGAACCTGCTGTCCAAGATCTTCAGTGGCAAGGTCAAGACGTACATCTCGTGTATCAATGTCGAGTACGAGTCGAGCCGTATCGAGGACTTTTGGGACATCCAGCTGAATGTCACTGGCAACAAGGACCTGCAGGCCAGTTTCGAGGACTACATCAGCGTCGAGCGGATGGACGGCGACAACAAGTACTTTGCCGGCGACAAGCACCAGCTGCAAGACGCCAACAAGGGTGTCATCTTCCAGAGCTTCCCCGACGTTCTGCACTTGCAGTTGAAGCGTTTCCTCTATGACTACTACAAGGACGCGCCAACCAAGGTCAATGACCGCCACGAGTTTCCCGACGTCATCGACCTTGCACCGTACTTGTCTGAAGACGCCGACAAGTCCGAGCCCTGGACGTACCAGCTGCATGGTGTCCTCGTCCACAGTGGTGAACTGGATGCCGGCCACTATTATGCGTTCTTGAAGCCGACCAAGGACGGATGGTTTTACCGCTACGACGACGAGAAGGTCACCAAGGCGACGAAGCGCGAAGTCTTGGAGGAAAACTACGGCGGTGCCTATCCACCGCTGCAGAACCCGTACATGCGGCAAGGCACGACGAAGAAGATGCCGATCATGCGGCCCAACAGTGCCTACATGCTCGTGTACATTCGGCAGTCCCGCGTCGAGAAGATCCTGACGCCCGTCTTGGAGACGGACATTCCCAGGCATATCCAGACCCGCTTCGAGGACGAGGCCCAGCTCCGCGAGGCAAAGCGCAAGGAGCGTGATGAACAGCACCTGTACATTGGCATGAAGGTTATTACCGACCACACCTTCCAGCAACACACCGGGTTCGACTTGACCAGCTTCGACAGCCTGCCCGACAGCGACGCGTCCGCACCGCGCATCTACCGGTTATTGCGTACGTCAACTGTCCAGGAGGCAATTGCCACGATTGCCGAGGACATGTCACAAGACCCGAAGCGGGTGCGCCTCTGGGTGATGGTCAACCGCCAAAACAAGACGATTCGTCCTGACCAGCCAATCATGGACACGCACCTGACCGTCGAAGACGCGTACACTCGGATATCCTCGCATAGAGACAACATGCTCCGTGTGTGGGCCGAGGTGGCGGAGGAGGTCGGGCCGGATGGCGAGGCGATCTGGCCCACATACCAGAGCCAGCCCAACGGCCAGGTCGTCAAGAACGACCTGATCCTTCTCTTCCTCAAGTACTTTAACGTTGAGCAACAGGTCATCACCGGCATCACGCACGTCTACTTGAGCAAGGAAAAGAAGGTCGAGGAGCTGTTCCCGGTCATCATGAAGAAGATGGGATGGGGTGATAAGCTCACTGACGGGGACAAGCTCCTGCTCTGGGAAGAAATCAAGCCCAACATGATCGAGGCACTCAAAGCCAAGCAGTCTCTGAAAGCCGCAGAGTTGCAGGACGGTGATGTGATTTGCTTCCAGCGGTACTCGGAGCGCAAGTCGTCGTCGGAACGGTCGTCGTTTCTGGATCGTAAGACGACCAGCGAGAAGTCGTCCGACAAGTCCGGGGCTGTGGCCAAGAAGTGGGATTACTTCACGGATGCCAAGACGTACTATGAGTTCCTGCTTCACAAGAGAGAGGTCCAGTTCATGCCACATCCTGCACGCTGCAATGCCGACGAGTACCCGGCGTTCGAATTGCTGCTGAATGTCCGCATCACCTACGACCAGCTGTGCGAGCGCGTCGGTGAGCAGCTCCAGGTCGAGCCGACCCACCTGCGGTTCTACACTGTCAACAACAATGCCTCGGGCAGCCCGCGGACCGTGGTCAAGCGCAGCGTGGCCCAGAACCTGAACACCATCCTGAGTCCGCAGGGCTACGCGACGCTCGGCACGTCGCAGAAGGCAGACGCCCTTTACTTTGAGGTGCTGGAGATGAGCTTGGCGGAGCTTGAGACGAAGAAGGGCATTAGACTTGTTCTTCTCAGCGACGGCATCTCCAAGGACGTAAGTTTTGTCTTTTCGGACCTTTTTTATGGCCTCACTTCAGAACCCTTTCTACCCTCTCCTTGTCTTTTGTACTGACACCGCTTAGGAATCGTTTGATTTGTTTGTCAGCAAGAACAGCAATACGGAAGACCTGATTCAGGCTCTGGTGCGCAAGGCCAAGATTCCCGACGAGGCTGAAGGCGGCCGGATGCGCATCTACGAAACCAGCGGGCTCAAGTTCTCGCGCGTGCTGCCGAGAGACTATCCTGTCCTGAGCCTGAACGACTACTCGCAGCTAATTGCCGAGCGCATCCCGCCCGAGGAGCTCGAGGCCGAGGACGCGCAGGTCATCCAGGTCTTCCACTTCCACAACGAGCCCAGCAAGGTGCACGGCATCCCTTTCCGCTTCCTGCTCAAGGAGAACGAGCCGTTTAGCGAGACGAAGAAGCGCCTGGAGGCGCGCACTGGCTACAAGGGCAAGAGCTTTGAGAAGATCAAGTTTGCGCTCGTGCGTCGTATGCCGTACTCCAAACCCCAGTACCTCAATGATGGTAAGACATACCGAGCACATACATGCTCCTTTCGATCCGTTGGCCTGACAGTATACTAACGGGTGTAGATGACATTCTCTGGGACTTGGCAACGCAAGAAGACGATTTCCTCGGCCTGGATCATGTGGATAGGACGCGGGGCCTTAGGAACGGAATAGAAGACCTGTTCCTCCACTAGAGTCTATTCTACACGGAGCATCTGTATCGATTATGGAACGAAACTGGAGCAGACAGCAGACAGCAGTCAGCAGACAGCATACAGCAGTGTTTGGTATTGCCGGCGCGTCGGTGTCCTGGGCCTGGTGCAATGCGAACATTGGGAATTGGGGACGGAATCTCTTGGCGGTGTTTATCGTATAAAACAGGGGCGGGTTGTTTGTTAGAGCACCATACCAGTCCATGTGGTTTTTTTTGTGTATTTTCTTGTTATGGATATTCATTTTATGACGCTTCGCGCTTTGTTTTTCATCTTTACTAGGCCGCTCAAACGAAGAGCAGAATTATAATTCTCAGCAACGTCGTCGTTTTCGATTTATGCCTTTACTGTGTAAGTGAGGCTGTCGGTATTGTGATGATAAAAGCGGTCAGAAGCGGCAGAAAGATTAGGTGCGATAAGAACTTTTACCTGGGGGGGCAAGCGCCAGAAAAGTACACCGGTGGGCACCTGCCTGCACTACCTACAGAGCGATAGTAAAATTTACAACATCCTAACAGAGAGGGGCTGCCCAAAACAACGAAATCTGACGACAACGAACGAGCAGTGACATCCGACTCTGTTTTCGACAGGGACAACGACTGAGCGATAGCCTGTGTTTTCTTTCCCTTGTCCCTTTTCATCTCCCAAAACATGAACTTCCCCGGAAGCGGCCTTGGCGGCGGCGCGGGCGCCGGCTCGCCGGGCATCGACCCCAACGACCCGAATATGAAGCGCATGCAGGCCGTGATGGACTCGTGTTTTGCCAAGACGGCCTTGTCGGGCGTGGCCGGATTTGCCCTCGGTGGTATTTTCGGCCTGTTTATGGCATCGGTACGTCCCCTGTCCCTTGCGACGGTGTCTCGCAACTGCGACTGACATTGCTTTTGTAGATGGCCTACGACACGCCGTACCACACGCCGGTACCGACCAACACACCAGCGGCGAACGCGGCAGCAGCAGGCGGCAAGGCGGCAGCGTCACTGGCAACGACGTCCACGACCGGGGCCGCCGGCACAGCGGCAAAGACGGCCATTGGCGCGGGCGCCGCTGCACCGACGACGCTCACGACGGCAGCCACCAATGCGGCAACAACGTCGACAGTCGCCTCGACATCGGCGGCGGCAGCAACCTCCACATCCTCCTCCGCATCCTCCTTAAAACCAGCAACGCTCGCCACGTCGGCACCAAAACCGGCCGTCTCCATCCCCGTGTCCGGCGGCGCCGCCGCCGCCTACGTCGAGCCGCCCTCCATCCCGCTGCGCCAGCAGCTCGCCACGGGCTTCCGCGACATGGGCAGCCGCAGTTATTCCAGTGCGCGGAACTTTGGTACCGTCGGTGCGCTCTTTGCCGGCATCGAGTGCGGCATCGAGGGCCTGCGGGCCAAGAACGACATGGGCAACGGCGTGGCCGCAGGCTGCCTGACCGGCGCAATTCTGGCGCGGAATGCCGGCCCGCAGGCGGCGGCGATTGGCTGTGCGGGTTTTGCGGCGTTTTCGGCCGCGATCGACGCGTACCTGCGCATGCCGCCGAGTGACGATTAAAAAAAGAAAATGAAAAAGAAAAACAAAGCATGAAATGGTAGGAGTCCGCTCCAGCCTGTCCATTATTGAATTTTTTATTTGGTTAGAGGCGTTGGTCGCATATAGAATACGGATGGGGCACTCTCTCTTCTCTCTTCTCTGGGGAAATCGCAAAATTTGGGCCGGCAGATGGGAAATGGCAAAGGGCCTTTGGGAAGACGTGTCGAGAATATGTTTTGAGATTTTTCCTCATACTTGTTTGTATGATTTTACGGATAGAAAATCTCTTCCCGCTGCATTGCCACTGTACATATATTCGTCTTTAAAGCACAATTGTATTCGAGTCTGTCTCATTTGTCAAACGGATACGTGAAATCGAGAAAATTGTGAATAACAGCACGCAAATATATTAAACGCTCGTTGTATACACCAAATTTCATACGCAAGAGGGGAAATAAACACTGTAGACAACACGAAAAAATAAAATAAATACAAATAAAGCACATCCACATCCTTTTCATCATCATGTCTCCTTACGACGTCTGGTAGATCTGGAACTTGCCAAATTCCCAGAACGCATTCTCAAAGGCCGTTGGGTTGTTCGCCACGTAGTCCGTGCAGTTTGTCGGTGACGAGCCGCCAATGCACTTGTGGCTGCCCACGCAGTTCATGGGGCAGCTCGACGTTGGGTACTTGGCCTCACCTAGTGAGCCACATAGGTCAATGTTGGCAATGATGCTGGCGTTGGTAAAGTGCGAGTCAATGTCGCACTTCGTGTTGGGGAAGTCGGCCAGCGCCGTGCCCCACGCGCTGGGGTTCGGGTTGCCGGCGGTAATGTCCGAGGGTACCGACCCGGACGTGAACTGCCACATGCGGATGCCCGCGTCACGCCACTCCACCGCCACCGTGCCGCCGCCGTCCGAGTTGTACGTCGTGCCGAAGGTCGCGGCGCTGCCGTCGACGCCACAGCCCGCGTTGCCGTTGGTGCCGTTGTAGCAGTCGGCCTGTGCGACTGTGCCGGACATGAGGCGCTTGACCGACTGCATGGTGCAGTCGTTTGTGGTGTGAAGGGTCATCATATTGCCTGTCGTCGCCAGGTTGACCGCCTCCATGATGTCGATCTCACCATGCGCGGGCCAGATGTTGTTGTTGGGGTCCGTCAGCCACAGCGCCGGCCACGTGCCGCAGCCGTAGGGCGTGTGCTTGACCTCAAAGATAAAGAGGCCGTTGTTGTACTGGTTCTTGGACTCAAGGCGGACGGAGAAGCGGCCGGTCGAGGCATCGGGCGTCGAGCCGGGGCCGACAGACGTATCAACCTTGACGACGGCTGAAGAGCTCGAAGCGGACGTCAGGTTCTAAAGAAAAAGAAGAAAATTGTTAGCAAATGTATTCGAAACCCGTGATGGGATCTATAAAGGAATCCGGGATGGGTGCGGCACGGCTCGAAACGTACCAACGACGTCGCTGTCTCCTTGGGGACATAGTGGACAAAGCCCGAGGCCGGGTCGTAGCCCGTAAAGTAGTTGAAGTTGTCAAAGAACGACTCGCCCGAGAACGTCTCCTTGAGGGTGTAGTTGAGCTGGCTGTAGTCGGGATACTTGTTGGCATTGGCATTGTTGCGCGTAACAACAACGGCCACCACAATCACAATCACAACGATGGCCGTGATGCTGCCAATGACGAGTGCCCAGACCTTCTTGGGCCAGGCGGCCGGTTTCCACCACGGCGCTGTGTACTGCTCGTAGTACCTGCGACCCATTTTGGTGATCAGTTGATGGATGCGAGGATGGAAACGAGGTCAATGAGATGACGAGGACCGAGGGCGAGTAAGTAAAACGAGACTTGGGAGGAGAAAGCGAGCGTAAAGTAGCGAGTGACCAGTGATGTTCACGAGTGAAACTAAAAGAAGCAAAAATAAGACATCAACAAAGTTAAGACCGTTGTTCAGCAAAGGACGACAAGATGGGACGTCAGACAAAGGCAGTCCAATGTAAGGAAAGCCGATGGAAAGAAACAACTAAATAAGTGCCGTGTATGTCGTACGACGACTCAGACTCGCAGGTAGAAAAAAACGCGCCCTCAGCCCCGTTTATGATATGCGATGCGCAACAGGAGAAGAAATGGGTCCTTGACCAAGATATGAAGAAAGGGAGACAGAAGGAGGAGGGCATCCCACCATTGGAAAAAGATACAAATAGCAACACCCTCCTGCCCACAATAATTGACAAACGGCAGGGGCGAGCCTACATAGTACGCAAAGTCCCGCTTCGGTCTTTCCTGCTTTTTGTTACTGCTCCAATAATCCACCGTCGTTATCGTTAAGAAAGTCCGATGGTGTGGCGGAGGGAAGGCTCGACAAAGGGATGAGAGAAAAGACAAAACCCTTCCTTCCCATTTGGGTGTGAGCCGCGTACGCAATGCAAGTGGGCCCCAAGTCAGACACAAAATGTGATGGGGAACCGCCTGACAGTGACTCGGCCTCACTCACAGACCGCTGGACAACAAGGGACGCAGCGCAAAACCGACGTGCGGAAAGGGAGGAGGTATCCATAAATAGGTCTACGATTGTGGATGGCATGTGTTGGCGCAAAAAAAAAAAAAGAAAGAAAAGTTATAAAAAAAAAAAAAAAAAAAAAGGGGAGTGCAAAAATGTACGGAGAAACCAAAGCCAGTAAACAAAACCAGCACTCAGGCAGGGGCGACCCAAAACTTTCCAATACGACATTTGTGACGCTCCCAACACCCACGTTTCGACAGAAAAGGGGAAGGCGCGGCCGTCATTGCGCCCACTAGGGGGATCAAGCGCTCGTGAGTGGACACTTTGAGAGAAAACAAAAAGCTTGGCTCTGTCGAACTATGCATCATCCGTGGTTGCCGTCCCAGGAACAGGAAGGAACAAAAACGGGCACTTTCCCAACTAGTCATCATGGGAGGAAGTCGTTCCGGGCAATTGATCCCTTTCAGTTGCAGGAGCGCCAGGGCATTCTGAGACTGAACCTGGTTTCCTGTGGCTTCCGGGTTTGGGGCCGTAGACTTCACAAGCGACGATCGCACCTACTCCATACGTCGTACCCTTGTCGAAAATCCAGGAACCGTGTAAGGCAACAACGAATGGGCTTCTTCGATTGAACATCTTGAATGTTCACAATCGACCTCATCATGACAGCCCAAGAAACACCACTTCACGGCATCGTACAGCATGTCATTGCAAAGGAACAGCAGCAGTCAGTGCCGCAAAGCGTCTTATCTGCCAAGCCGATCCATCCGTCGCAATGTATGCCGCAATGGTGAAGTATATTCCACATGCCCGCGATATTACAGGGCAGCCAGTCGCTCCTTCCCACAAGCATGCGCCGTCCACTTCGTCTTGCCCAACGCTTTCGCCCCTCTCGGGTTTTCACCTTTTCGTCTTCGCCCTCCCTCCTCATCCGATCCTTGCCCCTTATCGACTTTACACGATGCCTCTTCTGGGGTCCATCCGCACATGGGTGCCGCCAAAAGGCTGGCTGGCCTCCACTTTCGGATATAGCGGCAGTCGAAGTGTTGACTAACACAACAAAATACGACGCAAAGACGAAGAAGGTTGTTTCTCCACGACCCAAAAGAATTCCACGAGAAACCAAACGACTCTCCAGCGACTCAAGTCTTAACCTGTCCTAACCTTCAGACTCGTTGACGGTGAGGGCCCGTCTTTTGACAAGCTTGCCAAGGGCCAATGCTACCATGGCTGGAACACAAAGCCAGTCTCACGGCTCACACCCCGAAGAGCCGGTTCGGCCGCTGGAAGAGCCAATGGACCTCGCAAAGCAGTCCATTATGGGACAAGACCGGTCTTTGACAAGGCCGGTCTTTTGTCGCATTTTGCGAACGACGAGCAACTTATCGGACAGGATTCGGCGCCGTCTGTGCAGGATGGCCGTTGTCCCTCCACACTTTTATTACCTCCCAAATCGTGCATGGCAAAACGCCACGATCTTTTCCCTTCCCGCCGGTTGTTGGCTGCTTGGCGCTTTGTGACCGACTTCCTTCTGTGGGGAGCAGGCCAGGCAACGACTGCAACGTCGAATCTTGGGTTCTCACGGCCCCCTGTTAACCGCTGAAGTGTACATGTACGGGCCAGAATACGAGAACGGTAAGATTTGACCCGGCTGAGGATGGCTGCGAAATTACAGATCGTGGCTGGGGACAGCCCTTACAAAATTCATCACCCCGACTGTCGCACGGTTTGACATCGGCACTTCGACATACGTCGTGTTTGACAATCTGAAAAGAGCCAGTCTTTCACTCCCACCAGGCCGCTCCTGACCCGATTTGCTCAGCCATACGGCTATTTGCGAGGCGATATCGTGCATGAACCAACAATCGCCAACAACAGCCTCAATAATAGGCATAGAATCCACACAATTGTTCAGAGATTAGTACACGGGTCATCACGAAATCCAAATGTACAAGAAACAATGCTCGGCTGAAAAAAAGAAAAAAAAACAATACACGTACGCCGTTTGTCTAGAATGCAATGCTATCCAGCCAAAATCAGACCAAAATGCGTGCCAAAAAGCACTATGCCACTGCCCTTCTCGGCCCGGTCTCACTCAGTCGTCATCCTCCACACGCGCCCGTTTAGACTGACGCGATGAAGAGCCACCGTCGGCCTGTAATCCGTAACCGCGCTTGCTCCCGCCCGCTGACGCGCCGCCCTGGCCCTGTTCCACCTCGGACAGAAACTTGTCCACATTAAATGGGTCGGCAGCCGCACTGCTGCCGGCAGGGCCGCTGCCCGACACGCCCAGCCCCGTCGTCTCCTTTTCAAACTGCACGGGACCTTCGCGCGCCTCGACGTCGCGCGCGCCTTTGAACGTGCCACGACCCAGCGCCTCGCCGAACCGGCTCGTCTTTTGAATCTTGGCCATCTCAGCGTCGCCCGCCGCCGGGTCGTCAAAGTCATCGTCACCGCCTGCGCCGCCGGGCCCGCCACGCGACCGGTAGATGCTGCTGATCGCGTCCTGCGCTGCAAACAGCGGCTTGTCGTATGGGTTGTCTTCGTTGAAGCCGCTGTCGAAACCGCTCGTCTGGTTGAAAAGCCGCGAGTCGTACATGCCCTCTGCCGACGCCGTGGGCTTCGCCAGGCCTAGCGCCACCTTTTCGGAAATGTCCCGGTTCTGCTCGCGCGCCAGCACCTGCATGCGGCGCTCCGCACCCATGCGTGACTGTCGCAGCTTGCGCTCCTCCTCGCGCCGCTTCTCGCGCCGCGCTTCTTCTCGTGCACGCACGGCCCGGTCCTCCTCATCTTCGCTACCGCTGTGACTGCGACTCCGCCTGCGCCTGCGACTGTCGTACGACCGCGACCGCGACCGCGACCGCGAATCGCTGTAGCTGCTGCGGCTGCCCGACGACGACCGCGACCGTGCTCTTCCGCGCCCTGGCCGCCGTGACGATGAGGGACCTGCGGCGGCGGCGCGCTCAGCACGTGCCTGCTGTGCCAGCTCGCGCAGGTGCTCTTCCTTTTGCAGCTTCTCCTTCTCGGCCAGACGCTGCTGCATTTGTGCGCGCTGGCGCACCTCTTCGCGGGCGTGTCGGTCCGCCATGAACAGCGCCTCAGAGAACTGTGCAAACTTGTCGTTGATCGTGACGTCCTCGAGGCCCTTGCCAGCGGCTGCTAGGCGCTTGTCGAGAGGAACCGTGTAACCCTTGGGGTTCTTCCAGTTGGAAATGGGCGCTGAGGCAGAAAACAAAAAAATTAGCGAGTGGACAGAATTGGGGGAATGATCAACACTACAGCGGGGGCAAATACGTACGTGGAATCTTCCATGCTTCCTGGTCCGCCGCCGTCAGTTTGCGCGGCGGACTATGCATGACGGGTGGCGGAGGGCTGGGGGCTGTAAACGTTGTTAGCAGATAGATACTAGACAGGATAAAATCGGTGCGGGACAATTAGGAGAGGAAACGTACGTCCGCGAGGGATCTTCTTGTGTTTGAACTTGGGCGGCTCGAGCGGATCCCGCTGCCGCTCGACAATCTTCATCACGCGGTCCTGTTTCGAGCTGCTGTCGCCAAACTGCGACGCCGGCGTGTACCGCACATAGGTCGCCTCCTTGCGCTGGCCGCCCATGTGCGCCAGCGTCTTGGGCTTCTGTGCGGCCACCGCGCCGCTCACCAGCAGCGCCAATGCGTTCTTGGTCCGCTCCGTCGTCTTGGCCACCGACTCCTGGTCCGGGCGGTCCAGGTTCAGGTCGCCCGCCTCGGCGCGCTGCCGCAGCGGAATCAGGTCCTTGAACGACGTGTGGATCACGCGACCGTCCGCGTGACCCAGCCGTGCAATCGCGTCGTACTTGACTTTGCCCTCGCCGTCTACCTGTACGGCCAGCGCGTTGCTCTTGGTCTTGGCGGCGGAGGCACCCGGCCGGCCCATGTCGAGCGGGTACTGCGCAAACGGAATCTCGGGAAACGCGCCGCCGTCGCCAAAGTCGTCGGGCGCCCGTGGCCGCCAGCCCTGTCGTTGGCCATATGGCGGTGCCGTTGTGCGCTGTTGGGTGTTGGTTAGCGAGAAACTGGTCCCGTGGTTCGTCGTCTGTGCCTCCCCATGCAGTCCGTGGGCTCACCTTCAGAACCACCTGTGTCTCGTCCAGGTCCGCCGCGCTCACGATCCGCGGCCCTCGCTGCGCCCGCACCGGCGCCTCTTCATCTTCGCCCGTGTACTTGGGCTTGGGCAGCGACTGCGCCAGTGACGATGCAATCGAAGCCATGTTCGTGCTGCGTAAGGCGTATAGTCGACGTCGAGGGGTGGCGGTCTCCTCACGTTTATCGTCAACGCGTTTCCCTTCTTTGGGAGAGCGCGATGGGGGTCGGCCGGATCCGATCGCAGTGTTGTTGGGTGGAAATATTAAACGTTATTCAAGCAAACATACAGGGTGCGAGAGACGATGGCAAATGTCGGCAACGAGGACGTATGTCGCTGTGCTGCAAGTTGAAGACGGTAGAGGTGGTGGATGTTTGCCTGCACAGTAAAGTTTACGCGGTTCGAGATTGGTATTTTTTTGTGGAGCCCATCAGCCTTTTGTACCGTGTTTATAGTTACAAGACACTGTAATCGACACTGTGGTCTTCGGTCGTCACGAATTGGCACTCACACTCTGTATCTAACGGGTTGAAAGGTGTCACATCCATGTCATTGTTGAAAGCTTCATTCCTTCGACTATCACTAACAGCTTCACGGCATGCCTCTTCAACAATTTGGCTGTCTTAAGGCAAGGGGATCGTATGTGACACTTTACGGTTATGATCACGTGACAAGATGTCTATGTGTTGACTATCAACCTTCGGTGAAGGTTCAATATGTGGCTGCATTAAAATAAAAGTATGCTCTCTGCTTCGACGCCTTCTAAGTTTGTTCTTTCCATGGCGGCTATGCCATCTCTCATGGTATTTGTACACAATAGAATACCATCAAATGCGCTCTCCGTCCGATATCCTCACGTCGGAAAGTTCCATCTCTTTATCGTTATTTGTTTCATACCATACGCCAGTAATTTTGCGTCGCGCCCATCGAGATAAAAGGGAAACAATAAAACACAAGGTAGAAGAAGACGTAAAAGTGCTCGTCTCGTACAGCGTGTTTGTGTGCGCATGTGAGGATGTGCACACGTGATGGCCGTTCTCGCTCAAACGTAGCCCTTGCGTGCGCCCTGGAAGAAGAAGCGCACGACAAAGACCTGCAGGGCACCCATGCAGACAATCAGGCCCGACTGGATGAAGCTAAAGTTGATAATCCGCTTCTCGGTGCTGCGGACGGTGCTGAAGTTGCGGTTCTCGCGGGTGCGGAAGTACTTTTGGTTGCGGGTAATCGTCGACAGCTGGCCGGAGATCTTGAAAGCGGACTCGGACAGCGCGCTCGTCTGCTCGTTGGAGCTGCCCTGCCTGGACGGAAGGGCCACGCGGGCCTCGTTCTCGACCTGGGAAAGGGGGGGAGCATTAGCTGTGCACGACGGAGATGGGGGATCTGTATGCAGAGTCTAGGGCCGCCGCTTGACTTACCGAAATCTCAAAGTCGACGTACTTGTCGGTGTACGTGCTCATCTCGTTGTTGAAGCAGAACTGATGCTCGCCAATCTCGTTGGCCGTAAAGACAAAGTCGCCCTGGCGCTCGTTGAGGCCCTCAAGCAGAATCTTGCCGTTGGGGTCGACGACCTCGTAGTTGACGTCGAACGAACCGCCCGATTGGACCTATTGTTGTCAGCACAGCTCCCGCCATCTCCGTGCCTTCTCCTCGTGCCGACCTACCGCAAAGTAAAAGGCAATCTTCTCGCCCTTGGTCGGGGCCTGCGCATAGAAGCACGCCTTCTCACCAGCTGCCAGCTTGTAGGTCAGGGCCGTCGCCGTGACGTCCGTCGCAAACCAGGCCGCGAGGCCGGTCAGCATTGTGGAAAACCGCATCTTCTGTGTTCTTTTGTCTGGTGTCGTCGTCCGGAGAAGGGGGGGTTGGAGGGGATTGGTCGTGTGCGAGACTCGAGATGTTCTGTAGAATGTGAAATGTCAAAACGGGCGATGCTGCAAAAAGGGGATTTTGCTGTGGTGGCCCACAACGCGGCGAGAGCATTTGAAAAGGGATTGCTTCTGGACACGCTGGACACGCTGGACAAGTCTGCCGTCACCCCCTGGCTCGAATGGCCCCAGAGCTAAATGGGCCAGTATGAGCTGCCAGGCCAGGCCCAGTAATACGACAGTTCAGCTTCCAGTTTTAGCGGATTTTCAATTTCCCAGCACCGAGTAAACTCGTTCAGGGGGAAGGAGCGACAAACTGGCCAGACTCAAAAGAGAAGTGGGTCCCCCATTTAACGCTACATGGTGTTGAAGGGAAGCAGCGACCTGAGCTCTGCGGACAGCTCCAAACACACTCTCGATTGCGTCGATCTGCTCCAGCCAATGGGCTAATGGGGGAAGGCGCGACGCAACACAACCGCCGAAAGCTTGACAACATTGGCCTAAAGCAGGGCTCCAAGGGAGCTCCACTGGCCACTAATACCACCAATGCAATGATATCATTAATTAAGCTCCGACTGGCATCCCCCATAGGAGTCCCAGCGCCTTGCTCCTTCCCGCCCTCGCCCGTGTCAAAGAACAACCGTTTGTCCTTCCGTATTCGTCTGCAGTCCAATCTCGCAACTCACAATTTATTTTTGAGCTTCTTCAACCTTTACAAAACATCACCAGCAACAGATTTTAGGTTAAGCTGCACATATTTGCCGCCTTCTAGCTCCCAGCGTTGTTGCAATTGCCGTCTAACACGACTGCCCACCGCTGCGGATGCTCAACAACCTCCTCGACTGGTGTTTGACGCCCAGCGTAACGCTATCACCGGGACTGTTTTGATTGCTTCGCCTGGCAAACGTTGACGACAGCAAGCCGCATATATATATACAGAGAAACGCCAACACACAGCGGTCGGAAACAGCTACATAAGTCGAGCGAGACCGTTCGCTGCACAACGTGCTCTGCTCGCAGCTGGCCACCACCTGGATCCACAACGGTCGCGAGACACAGAAGCCGGCACCATGACGATTCAGACCAAGATCACGACGGCGACGTCGGTTCTGATCCGTCTCTTGTCGTACTTTTTCTTGCGATGGGCTCTTATTCCTGTATGTTGAGTCTGTTGGTTCTACTTGTGTTCTTGTCTTCCATCGATGGTTCACTGCTAACACTTGCCTAGATCATTCCCCATCTTGTGTTTGCTCTCACAGCAATCTACATACCGTCATTCGTTCTGAGTTACCTGGCGCAGCCGCAGGCTGAGATTATTAAGGAGATGCAAGTCTTGTTGGCCGAAACGGCCGTTGTGGACGACGACAACAACGAAGAAAAAATCGAAGAGGAGGTTGTTGATATCACCAGCTCCACATCCATCCAGCCCAGGCCCCTCAACGGTCTACGCACCCTGCTCCTGGGTGTCCCGAGCCCCAGCAAGGTTTTGTCCTTCCTGGCCGTGCTCACCAACGCCCTCCTCGTGGCTCTGGTAGCCGACCGCCTGTACTCGGAGCACGCCATCACGGCCAACGACCTTTCGTTTGTGCGCCTTGGCTACGTCTCCGACACCGAGGCCAAATTCTTAATCCGCGAGCCGGACCAGGCCAAAATGCCCGTCTCCATCGACCTCCGCATGCGCGACGCCCAGCCGCCGTTTGACAATCCCCTGTGGCAGACCGCCGGCGGCGCGCGGTGGACGGACAACAGCACCGACTACACGGTCGTGGTCAACGTCAAGATCCCGCACCCGGGACAGCGTGTGTACGAGTGGCGGACGTCCAACAACCACTCGGGCGAGTTCGTGTCGGGACCCAAGGCGGGCGTCGCGCCCGCTCTGCATGACGGCAACTTCACGTTCGTGGCGACGTCGTGCATGATCTCGCGCGTGCCGTACACGCCGCTGGACCACCCACTGGCGATGCCGGGCACGCGGTACCTGGCGCGCGTGCTGCCGTCACTGGGTGCACAGTTCATGCTGTTTCTGGGCGACTTTGTCTACGTCGATACGCCGCGCTGGTGGGGCAAGTCGGTCAGCGACTACCGCCAAAAGTACCGCCAGGTGTATGCATCGCCGGACTGGAACCCGATTGCGCAGAACCTCAGCTGGATCCATGTGCTCGACGACCACGAGATTGCTAACGACTGGGACGAGCGGGAGACGGGTATCTACCAGGCCGCTGTGGACCCCTACCACCACTACCACACGGCGGCGAACCCGCCGCTGGCCCGCCAGGCAGGTGCCGGGGGTCTGCTGCGCGGCGCGCGGGCGGGTGCCACGTACTTTGAGTTCTCGCAGGGCCCGGCCAGCTTCTTCATGCTGGACACACGCTCCTACCGGTCGAGCAATTCGGAGCCCTTTGACAGCGCGAACAAAACGATGCTGGGCGCAGACCAGCTGGCCGATTTCCTGGCGTTTCTGCGGCGGCCCGAGCCACGCGGCATTAAGTGGAAGATTGTGGCGTCGTCGGTGCCCTTTACCAAGAACTGGCGCATTAACACGCGCGATACGTGGGGCGGATTCCTGGTCGAGCGCCAAATCATTCTGGAGGCCATGTGGGATGCCGGCCTGCAGGGCGTGGGCGTCGTGATTCTGTCGGGCGACCGGCACGAGTTTGCGGCGACGCAATTCCCGCCGCCGGCGCCCAACGCGTCGGACCCGGCTGCACCACCTGCCCGCTGGCCCGCCAGTGTGGCCGTACACGAGTTCTCGGCGAGCCCGCTGAGCCAATTCTACTCGCCCGTGCCGAGCTACTTCCAAAGGGGCAGCGAGGATGTCAAGATTGCGTACATTTACCGGGGCAACTCCAAGTTTGGCGCCATCACGATCCTGCCTCCGTCCGCATCCACCAACGGTGGCGACGGGTCACACAGCCGGCTGCAGTACCGTCTGTTTGTGAATGGCAAAGAGGCATGGAACACTATCCTCGAGACACCCGAGGCGCTCGGGGGGTCCACGTCACGGCCCAAGTCGTTCTGGAGCAAGCTTCTGGGGTAGAGGCTGAGGTTGGAGGATCTTTGGGGCAGAGGCGCTTTGTTGTCTTGCGGTTGGGAGCTTGTTTTGGATATTCCCTTTTGGTTTTCTTGTTATAACAGTTTAATTTTCGATTGTCGTGCCTGGGAGGCCGTGCTAGTCTACATTCGTCGTTGCTCTTCAGTTCTATATTTCATGTCACAACGTACAGCATTCAATATCTCTACCGTCTGGCATTCATGGGAAATCTGCATGTAGACAAGACTTACGAACAGACTTTCGGACGCAATACAAGCATGGCTACAGCTCTCAGAGCATCTTGAAGGATTCCACAGCGAATTGGATTACACGCTTCTGACCAACGGCAACGGACTCTCTACAAAACCTCGTCGTCAGTCTCAGTACAGAAGGCAATGTAGCTTGTATGTCAATTTTCATTCTGCATTATTTGTCTATTTACTTTATCCTGGCCCGGCTTCATGTCTCGAACGGGCGCTGTCATGCAGCCATATGCTGGCTCACTAGATTTTACGGTCTGAAGCAGCCAACCCCACATGATCGCATGCCGCCGGAGCCTCGAACTAACGACTCCTGTTTCCCGCTACAAAGCGCCCGGCGCCAGTGGAGCAAAGGCGCGCACATAACAAGCATTGATACGCACGTGAGAGTCGCCGGCTTGAATTTAGGCGCGGCCTCAGTGACATTTAGGTGGGCTCGGGCGGTCCGTCAATTGCCGAGGGACCTTTAATGGCAGGTGCGGTCGGCCGCAAGCGCGTCCAAGTGCGCCCAGAGTAGGAAGGTCCTAGCGGCGAATTCCAATCTGGCTCCTTCCCCAGCTTGATGACTGACAGCAGGTACAGGCAAGCTTCAACGTCGTGCGATTCGTACACGACACATCTCACGCCAAATTTCCCTGTCACTGAATCCCGTCGAGTTCACAAGCACACGCGCTGACTATAGTATTTTTGTGTGTTCCCCGTGTTTCCAGCGCCCCGCCATGCCGATTCGTTTCCGTCTACCGGCGTCGCTGCCGACACCGGGACACCAGGTGTCTACTACGATTCAGGCGCCGGCGGCTCGGCTCTCTGCCCGGTCCTTTTCCGTCCGCCCACCCCCCTGCTCACGACGCTTTACTGCCCCATCCCAGCGGCGGGCCGTTCGGCCTTTCAGCGGTGGTCCCAGCGTGCGAGCGACCCCGACCGACCGGTCGGTGAAGATTACCTCGTCCGAGGCCACAAAGAGAGCCGAGTTGTGAGTAGCGTCATGGGGCATCGTTTATATATGGCATTGCCTTGACTAACTTTCATAGACCGAACTTCTGGCTACGGTATGCACTTCATATTGAACACAGACGGCCACAAAGCAACCCACTAACAGCGACAGAGACAACTGCCGCTGCTCGAGTTGTGTCAACCAGGATACGTCACAGCGAAACTTTGACACATTCGAAGTGAGTGTGCACATAAAGAAACTGTCAAAATGTTCTACATGAATGAAGAACAAAACCTAACCAAACAGATTCCCGCCGATGTTCGTGCCCTAGAAGTCAAGGCCGACGACAAGGGCCTCAATGTCGTTTGTACGTTGCCATCGCAATGTCTTTACGGCGACTTGTATCATCACCTCGTCCTGAGGCTGCTTCTCGTGCTGACATGACAGGGTCCGGTGACAACCACAAGAGCCACTACCCATGGGACTTTATCACCTTTTACCAAAACAACAACCACCGGTCGCCGGAGGCGGTCGACTTCCACTACTGGGGCAGCAACGTGGCCGACCGTCCGCCCACAGTGCACTTTGACGCCGTCATGGACACGTCGTCCGACGAGGGCATTGCCCACCTGACGGACCTTGTGCGCCGCTACGGCTTTGCTTTTGTCGAGGGCACGCCGTTTGCAGACCCAGCCGACACCCAGCACCTGCTGGAGCGCATCGCCTTCATCCGCGTCACCCACTATGGCGGCTTCTACGACTTTGTGCCCGACCTCGCCATGGCCGACACGGCCTACACGAACCTACCGCTGCCTGCCCACACCGACACGACCTACTTTACCGACCCGGCCGGCCTGCAGGCGTTCCACCTGCTGTCACACCACGGGCCGGAGCCGACAGCGGGCGCCAGTCTTGGGGGCTCCTCGCTGCTGGTGGACGGCTTCCACGCCGCCCGCCTTCTGCGCGAGGAGCACCCCGAGGACTTTGACGTTCTTACGCGCGTGCGCCTGCCCTGGCACGCCAGCGGCAACCAGGGCATTACGCTGTCGCCCGACCGGCGGTATCCCGTGATCGAGGTGGTGGACGAGCAGGACCGCGAAGCCACGGGAGCGTCACCCCAAAACCGGATCAACCGTATCCGGTGGAACAACGACGACCGCGGCATTGTGCCCTTTGGCGGACCAGACGCCGACGGCATCGACCCCGGCCGCTGGTACGACGCTGCCCGCACGTGGCAGGCCATCCTGAAGCGGGCCGACGTCGAGTACTGGACCCAACTACAGCCGGGCAAGCCGCTCATCTTTGACAACTGGCGCGTCATGCACGGCCGCAGCGCCTTTGTCGGCGTGCGCCGCATGTGCGGCGGATACAGTGAGCTCTCTTTCCTCTTACCGTACCCGAGAAGTACTCGTTGTCTAACATCGCACACAGCTGCGCGTGACGACTTTATATCACGCTGGCGCAACACAAACTACCCGCGCGACGAGGTGCTCAAACAGGTCGTAGGCTGAAACGTGGAGAGAAGAGCAAAAGAACACAAAATAAAATGTACATAAAAGCAGTCAAATTTTGACGGACAACATACATTAAAAAGACCTGCAGATTTCCATACTGAAACGTCCGACAAGGCTTAAGTGGCGATCGACAACTACCAACCCGGAAAGGTACATCAAAAATATCATCAACAGCTTTCCCATTCTCTGGCTTGTCTCACTCCAGCCGTTGCTTGTGAGTTTGTTACCGACTTACAGTTCGCGGTCGACCCAACGCCTCAACATCCGCTGCTGAATCAACGGCTCGCTCAAGTCCCAGCGTCGAGCCCCACTTTTCCAACCCTCCTCTAGGCTACCCGCCCCGACCTCGCTCGGCGCCGAGGGAGGGAAGGAGGGTCCCTGTGTTCCTCGACTGTCTCCTCTTGTGGTGTCTCGTCACAGGCACCGCGCCCACTACAAGCCTAAAAATACACTGTAAAATTGCAACTAAAACGCCCCTAGCTCAAATCAAGCTCCAATGTCGCATGTTTCTCTTGCCAGCGCCAGCCGCCAGCTCCTTCCCGTACGGTCTGCCTGCCACTCAACCTTGCCCCTCCTTTTTCGCACCTGCCACGCTCTGCCAAACAGCAAAATCCATTTCGAGGCTCCATCCCTCACTCCTGCCTCGTGCATATCCCCCCTCTTCATCATGTTCCAGGCGCTTTCCCCTTGTTTTCTTACTCTGGTGTCTCCATAAAAAATAAGAAAAAGTAAGCAAAGCGCATGTTGGACATTGGAAAGAACGAATGTCCTTCGCTCCTGCTCTCCAACACCCTAATTTGCTCGCCTGCCACCTGCCCGTAAAAGATACTTGCACTCCGTATTTTTCGTGCCAAACACGCTTGTGCCCGATCGGTCTTGCCTTTCCAGCCCCATATTATTGTTCCGGCGTATGACGGAGGTCAACGTACGAAGTAAGTGACCCACCGCTGTTTCCGCCCACCCCCCCTTTCAGCCCATGACTATTAGTACCATTTAGGTGCGATCGTATATAAAAGGTACATAACATTTAATCTTACATATCTCAACGGAAAAACATCGTAAAATATAAAAAAAAAAATTATATTATATGTAAGGTTATATTTAATAGTATTTTATAAATAAATATTTTATTTTACTTTTCGTTATATTTATATTAAAGAAAGTAAGAAATTTGTACAGTGTATTATACAGTGTAACAGTGTCTTTAGTAGTATTCGCACTAGTACTTATTTTTATTAGACATTTTTTTCAAAATTATAATTTTTAAAGAAAAAGTAACTTTAACTTTATTTATTAAGCCAAATTTAAGTTATATATTTAAAAAAAGTTTGACAACAAAAAGAATATACATATATTTATAACTAATATACTTTTCGTTTATTTTTACGATTTATATTCGTTGATTTATCTACGTTACAAAAATAAGTATCTTTTGTATGCAGATTGCATACAAAAAGTACTAGTATGTACCGGGCGGAAATGGGGGGTGGGCGGAAACAGCGGTGGGTCACTTACTTCCTTCCGCTACACTTTCCGCCGACCTTCCTCTCCGTTCTCCTATTTACACATCTGCCACATTGTCTCCTCTTCTCGTCTTTGCATCATCAACGGCCGTTGGCGACCAAAAGCACGCGCACCCCCTTTCCCACACCCCTCGACCCTGAACGCCGCCCCCGCGCCCCACCGATTGTTGCTGTCGACCCAAGCTAGTTCTTCTTCACCGACAGACCCAGCCCTGAAAATAACAGCCGCAGGGACGCAAGACTCAAAAGGCAATTTCCAGCAGAGCCTCGTTCACGACTTTCTGCTCTTCGATCTAGAATCGTGACCCAGAAACCGCGACTCCCGACGACCGTTGGACAGCCTCGACGGTTCACGGCCCTCTCCTTTCCTCGACCACCGACCATCTTCGTCTTGTCCCGGCGCATCCTGACGGTTGACTGATCCACCGGCTGCCTCAATTCGCACCACTCTCCTCTTCTTTCTTCCTCCTCCTTCCGTCTTCCCTTCTTCCCTTCTTCTCTTATTCCTCCCCTCTCCCACACGTCAGCATGGATCCCGACAGGCCGGCTGGCGAGGCCCCCCCGCCGTCCGCCTACGAGGAGCGCCGCAACATCCAGGTCGACAACGCCATCCGTGCCATCACCGAGAAGAAGCCCATCCCCGAGATTGACTTTTCCATCCACACGATGGAGGACGGCACCAGCGTCAACACGACTGAGCGTGTGTGCAAAGGTGCGTTGCGATGTGCAGCATCGTCCCCTTGCCATCACCCCGAAAACTATGCTACATGCTAACCCCTACCTCGGCCTGCCCCCTCTGTCTGCAGACGTCCAAGCACCCGCAACATACAAGCCCACCGACGAGCAGTTCTTCCAGGACGATACGCACACCAAGCCCAACATCGCCTTCCTCAAGCAGCACTTCTACCGCGAGGGCCGCCTCACCGAGGAGCAGGCCCTCTGGATCCTGCGCAAGGGCACCGAGCTGCTGCGCGCCGAGCCCAACCTGCTCGAGATGGACGCGCCCATCACCGTCTGCGGCGACGTCCACGGCCAGTACTACGACCTCATGAAGCTCTTTGAGGTCGGCGGCGACCCGGCCGAGACCCGCTACCTGTTCCTGGGCGACTACGTCGACCGCGGCTACTTCAGCATCGAGTGCGTCCTCTACCTCTGGTCGCTCAAGATCCACTACCCCAAGACCCTCTGGCTGCTGCGTGGCAACCACGAGTGCCGCCACTTGACCGACTACTTCACCTTCAAGCTCGAGTGCCGCCACAAGTACTCCGAGACCGTCTACGACGCCTGCATGGAGTCCTTCTGCTCCCTGCCCCTCGCTGCCGTCATGAACAAGCAGTTCCTCTGCATCCACGGCGGCCTCAGCCCCGAGCTGCACACCCTCGACGACCTCAAGAAGATTGACCGCTTCCGCGAGCCCCCGACCCAGGGCCTCATGTGCGACATCCTCTGGGCCGACCCGCTCGAGGACTTTGGCCAGGAGAAGACGAGCGACTACTTCCTGCACAACCACGTCCGCGGCTGCTCCTACTTCTTCTCGTACCAGGCCGCCTGCGCCTTCTTGGAGAAGAACAACCTGCTGTCCATCATCCGCGCCCACGAGGCCCAGGACGCCGGCTACCGCATGTACCGCAAGACCCGCACCACCGGATTCCCCAGTGTCATGACCATCTTCTCCGCCCCCAACTACCTCGACGTCTACAACAACAAGGCCGCCGTCCTCAAGTACGAGAACAACGTCATGAACATCCGCCAGTTCAACTGCACGCCCCACCCCTACTGGCTGCCCAACTTCATGGACGTCTTTACGTGGTCGCTGCCCTTTGTCGGCGAGAAGATCACCGACATGCTCATTGCCATCCTCAGCACGTGCTCCGAGGAAGAGCTCAAGGAGGAGGCGGCCGCCGGCGCGCTGCCCTCGCCCTCGTCCGGCGCCATCACCTCGCCCTCGTCCGTCAGCGGCGGCACCACGTCGCCCACATCGCCCGGCTTCGGCAGCACGGCCGGCATGGACCCCGAGTCCATTGAGTTCAAGCGTCGTGCCATCAAGAACAAGATTCTGGCCATTGGCCGCCTGTCGCGCGTCTTCCAGGTTCTGCGTGAGGAGTCGGAGCGCGTCACCGAGCTCAAGACGGTCACTGGTGGCCGTCTGCCCGCGGGCACGCTCATGCTCGGTGCCGAGGGCATTAAGAACGCCATCAGCAGCTTCGAGGACGCCCGCAAGGTCGATTTGCAGAACGAGCGCCTGCCCCCCAGCCACGACGAGGTCGTCCGCCAAAACGAAGAGGACCGGGCCCAGGCCCTCGACCGCGCCACCAAGGAGGCCGACAACGACAAGAAGCTGCACACCCTCTCAAGACGACTTAGCACGTGAGTCCACGTCCCCCTTTCTCCCTCTCTACACCGTGTAATTGTCCAGACACTAACGTTACGCAGTGACCGCAAGTAACAACATGACGGGAGCGGCTTACGGTTTCCCTTTTTGTCTCGTCGATCATGATCATAGTTTCGGACGGCTGGTTATATTGGAACGATTTTGTCGATGCCCTACCATGAATCTTGTTACTGTTTTTTTATCTCATTTATATTAAATAGTTTTTGTTTCTTGTATTGCGTTTGTCTTTTTTCATATTCTTCTCGGGCTCTCGGGTTAACGAATCTATGTATCCTTTTTATTCAGTAATTTGGTTGAGGAAAAATCAAAAGAAGAAGTGAGGTTCATAAAGCAGTGAAAATTGAAGTGCACCAGCCGTATATGTTTTTATACACAGAGAATCTGTTAAAGGAAACATTTGAATAAGAAAAACAGTTTTGTATTGAACAATTTTATCTTTGAAAACGAGCAGGACTCACTACCCAACACAATAAAGTATATTAATAACGAAAAGATAATTGAACAAGATAATTAAATAACAGAATAGATAACCTTTATCAGAGCATCAATTTTTTTAATACACAAAATCACACACATACACCAAGTATTTGCATCGTAAACTCTACCTCAACAGAGACATCAGAATGCATACTATTATTGGTAATATAATAAAATGGAGCCGTCTATGTTAAAAGACCGGCCTTGGATATATTGGGCTTTTTCAAAAACATATAACAGCGTAAAAAAATGAAGCAGCATAATCAAAAATGCTATTTTCAAGCACGTTTTGTCTGCGTTTCCGCAACCATTTCTCTTTCCTCAAGTTAAATTCAAGTCCTAGTAAATGCTCCTCCCGTGTTGTCTTATTTGAACTTTTGTTGTCATCTCAACTACCTCTACGCCTTGTTCTTCTTGGCAAAGTCGTCAATAAACGCGGCCAGCTTCGCCGCACCCGCCTCGCTGATCGTGTTGTAGTTGCTCGCGCGGATGCCGCCCACGCTGCGGTGGCCCTTGAGGCCCGTCAGGCCGAGCGCCGTGCCCTCCTTGAGGAAGGCCTTCTCGGCGGCGTCACCACCGTCGGCGCCGGCAATCACGCGGAAGACAATGTTCATGCGGGAGCGGACAGCCGGGATGGGGGCGATGCGGTAGACGTCCGGGTGGGCGTCGAGGGCGGCATAGATCTGGTTGGCCTTGCGGACGGCGACCGCCTCTTGGCCGGCGGCCTTGTCGTCGGGGAACGCGGCGAGGAGCTTCTTGAGGACCTGGCCGGCGATGTAGGCACTGGGTAGTTAGTACGAGTGAGGACAAGTCACCAGCGAGCGAAGAGAGGAACGCAACCAAAAAAGCGAGCGGAGCGAGGACAAAAAAAACGTACTCAAAGATACTGAGAGTGTTGTAGAGACTGTCGTTCTTGGCAATGGTCTCGTAGGAGAGCACAATGGGGCCAATGGGCAGGTGCAGGGCGCGCAGCAGGTCGGCCGAGGGCTGCGGCAGCAGGCTCTTCTTGACGACGGCGACAGTAATGCCCGTAGAGCCCAGGTTCTTCTGGGCGCCAAAGAAGAAGACGCCGTAGTTGCGGACGGGCACGGGCCGCGACAGAATGTTGCTGGACATGTCGGCGACAACGGGCGCCGTGGTGTGGCCGGCCGAGGGCGCGAGGGCCGGCGGGAACCGGGGGAACTCGACGCCGTCGACGGTCTCGTTGTCGCAGTAGTAGACGAGCGCGGCGTTGGGCGACAGCTTGCCGACCCACGCGGCCTCGTCGGGGATGGCGGCGAACTTGCTGGGCGTGCCGCTGCGGGTGTCGGTCTCCTTGCGGCCGTCGGCGACCAGGTTGACCTTGTCGGCGCCGAGCAGGCGCTGGGCCTCCTGGTAGGCCTTGAGGGACCAGCTGCCGGTCACGAGGTAGTCGAGGCGCAGCTCGCTGTCGACCTTGGCGCGCAGGGCCGCCAGCAGCTCGGGGCTCGTGTCGTCGTCCGGCAGGCCCTGGGCCACCAGCTTGGCGCGCTCGCGCAGGACCCACGCACCGACCAGGTTGTAGACGGTGGCAGAGAACTCGCCAGTGCCGCCGGCCTGCAGAAGGATGACCTCATACTCGTCGGTGGGCACATCGAGGAAGGTCGCGAGGTCGGCGCGGGCGTCACGCACAATGGCCGCGGCGGGCTCAGAGCGGTGGGAGATCTCGGCAAGACCCAGGCCGCTGGCATTGTAGTCGACGAGGGCGGCGGCCGCACGCTCGAGGACGTCGGTGGGCAGCAGGGCAGGGCCCGCACCAAAGTATGTGATGTCGTTGCGGCCAGGCATTTTGGTCGATGTGGCTGCGGTTGTGATAGTGGGGCGGGGTGGATGCGGAGAGGAAGGTGCACTCGTTGCGTTTGAACAAGGCGTCTTACAAACGCTTGCAAAGGAAGGCACGATCAATTGACAAGAGGTGGGAGAGCCGTGGACTCAAATTACAACATGGAAAGCGCAACCGTCACTTATTTAAGGTATTGACACATCGGACGCCTGAATTACGTGTGAGTCGTTCTTGCTGTCCCCGCCATTCAAATTTTACCAGCGATTAGAGCGCACAAGAAGTCTAACTAGCCGGTGTCGGAACAGCGCCAGATCCAGCGCCCTTCTGGCGTCTCGAGCGAACCAGCGTGGCTCCCCAAACCAAAGAAATAGAGGGTGACAGCCGTCACTAGCCAACCAGCGGCCATGACGTGACTCATTTTTATTTCGCAAGCATATTGTGCGCTGCAAGTGTCAACAAGACTCGTCCACAAGACGCCCAGGCGCCTTCCCCAGATTTATATTTCGCAAGACAAATGTCGCGGGGGTGGGAAGGCGCGGCGTGGGGTAGGTGCAGCCGATCAAGAGCATCGACAAAGGAGTGGGGGCTGGCCCTTCCGTTTCGGCGGCAAACGGGGCAATTTGGAAAGAGCGTGCATCGTAGTTTCGTCGTGCGACATACTTGACTGACCAGAAATGGAAAGGACGAGTGCCACTTGTTGTGCTCTGTAAAGAAGTACAAAGGAAGGACGATGCTGGCGACTGGATGGCTCTTGCCTGCTGTGCGACCAGCAATGGTTTGACCACAAGGCTGCACGCAAGTATCTCAGCCTTGTCAACCTCATCAAATTCCCGTTGGCAAGGAGAGATGCACCTGTAACGTACATGATTGTAATGGCCTTGTGCATTACCACACACAAGCAGCCATTGTTTGCTGCCAGCGTGCCGTGACTCTGCGTGCTGTCAAGTCTCGGCTTCGGGACTTGCAATTGCCGCGCCTGCCTAAAACAGCTCCGAGACTCTGGGTCGTTGTTTCCAAAATCTGATCTGCCACGGCAGGCCCAGGCCAATCAATATTGGGGTCCCTATCCAAAACGTTTCTCCGCACTTTTTGAAGCTTGCAATATAGACGGCATCTTCCATCTCCACAACATCCACCACACCCCGGTCCTCTCTCCTGCACTTCACCCGACGGCGGGAAGCTTAATTCGCCTTTCTCCTCGTTCTCGCTTCCGTTTGGATAGACTTGGCTTTATACAGCACAGTTGGACGTCCTTCTTTTGCACGATCTCTCGTTTCTCTTTTCTTTTCGTTTTCCCTTTTCCGTTTTACTATTCACTTTGTCGCTGCTTGTTTCCTAGCGACGTCGCTCATCCGCCCTCCTCACATCCATGACCGTGAGATGACCGCCGCCTGCAATGGCGGACCGCAAAAACACCGAGGCTGCCGCCAGCCGGCACTCGCATGCCATCCCTCCACCATCCTTCCGTGAGTGTCGCCTCCCTCACGTCCCTCTGTCGAGCCATTCCGCTAACTGCAGCAGCGACGCACAACTCGCCCCGCACCTGGTTCATCACCCAAGCGCTCTCGCCGCTGGCCATTCGCCTTATGCGCTTGCTGCTGGCCCACGGTGACTATGTCGTTGCCTGTCTGCCGCCCCACGACCTCGACAACGAAATCATCAGCGCCGAGTTCCGTGAGCTCGCCGACGAATGCCGCAACCCGTCCTCCGGCCGCTACAAGGACCGTGAGGGCTGGAAGGACCGCATCCGCGGCATCCGCTGCGACGGCCGCTTCATGGGCCAGTGCGGCGCGGCCGTCGCCGAGGCCGTCCATGTGTTTGGCCGCATCGACATTGTGCTGTGCTGTTCGTCGGCGGCCGTGGTCGGCGCCGTCGAGGAGGTGGGCGGCGGTGGTGGAGGCGGCAAGACGCCCCCTCTGCTGGGCCAGAACATTGTGCGCGACCAGTTCGAGACCGTCTTCTTTTCGCAGGTCAACTTTATCAAGGCCGCGCTGCCGCAGCTGCGCAGCCAGCGGACGGGCCACGTCGTGGTGCTGTCGAGCATCGGCGGCCACATTGGCATGCCCGGCATGCCCATCCACACCGCCGCGACGTGGGCCCTCGAGGGCTACTGCGACTCGCTGGCCTACGAAATTGCGCCCTTCAACATCAAGGTCACCGTCGTGCAGCCCAACACCGAGGTACAGACCCTCAGCAACAGGATCACCTTTGCGCCGTCCATGCCCGAGTACGAGGCGGCCGCCGAGGCGTCTGCGATTGCGGCGGCAGCAGCATCGGCAGCGGCCGCGGCTGCCGAAAGCCAGGGTCCCGGTGGCAGCACGGCCCCGGCGGCCGACCTGATCGAAGCGCCCACGCCGAGTGTGCGTGACCTGCTCACCCGCGTGCTGGATTTGCACGGCGAAAACGTCGGCTTCTCGACGACCGCCACCGCCGCATCCACAGCGTCGCCACCAGCCGTGTCGCCCGCCGCCTCGGCCGCGTCCGCCCCCTCGTCCACGACGGCGCCAGCATCCGCCGCACCCGCCACACCCACCGTCCGCTACCCGCGGCTGCCGGCCCCGGCGCTCGACCGCCTTGTGCTCGAGACGGTGCACGCTCTGACGGCCATTGGCGGCCACGAGAACCCGCCGACGCGGCACATTGTGGGCTTCGAGGCCAGTGCGTCGGTGACGGACAAGCTCAAGACGGTCTCGGAAGAGCTGGAGGACTTTGTCGAGGCAAGCTTGTCTGTCGACATCTTTGACAGCGAGCTCAAGGAGGAGGCACGCGAGGGCCGCGCAGCGGAGCTAGCCGCCGCCGCAGCAGCCGAATCAGCGGCCCAGCTAGCCGCCGAACTCGAATAGACGACCAGCGCCGAGCGGCGGAATCGCTGCCGGTAGTCTTGGTTTGCTGAGCCTGTCTGTCGTACACGCACAGTCGAATTATGAAATGGGAAGAAAGCATAATCGTTGAATAGCGACGTCAACCCGCCCTGTCTACAAAAGAGGAGAGTTCTATAAAACGGTATATCGAACTGAAAAGGAGTGGCAAAAATACCCAAACATAAATCTAATCTCTCGCCTAGATGCTGGCGACATGCAAACGCCCTCTACATGCTCATCTGCAGACAAGTCGAGAAAGCAACCAAATCCGCAAAGAAAGAAAATCAAAAACGGCCTAAACTCCAAACGTTGTGATCATAGTAAATGAGACGTGCGAGATGTGCGATACGTCCTAATCCATTAGGTTCGACGGACGCAGGCTCGCAGACGTGGCCTGGTCGTAGGAGGGCGGTGCCGGCGCCGTCGGGCCGTCGCCATCACCATCGCCGCCGTCGTTGGCGGGCACGAGACGCGACGCACCCGCACCGGCCCCGAGGTCGCGCGCCGGCGCATTGCGCCACGACGCCGCGCGCGCCGTCATCTTGTGGAAGTACTGCTGCACAAACGTCTCGGTGTAGTAGCTGTGCACCGCGTTGTGGCTCTGCTCGAGGTTGTGCGCCAGCTCGTGTGCCAGCACCACCCACCACCACACCGTCGCGTCCACGCGCGCCTGCTGCGCACCGCGGTCGCCCGCCGCCTGCATCTTGCGCGCGTGCAGCTGCACAAAGTAGCGCAGGTTGCAAAAGATGCTGCCGCTCGTGTTGAAGGCGATCGTGGGGCCCGTGGCATCGTAGTACATCTGCACGCCGTCGGGCGCCAGGTCGTAGACGGCCGCGACGTCGCGCAGCAGCGCCTCGAAGGTGGCAATAACGGCTCGGTTCTGCGCCAGGAAGTCCGCCGCCGGCAGGATCACCGCGCGCGCCAGGAAGACGTTCATGCCGCGCGGTGCCTGGGCGACCATGGCCAGGTCGTGTGCATGGTTGCTGTCGCAGTACGTCGCCTGCTCCTTGACCAAGTTGGTTGTGGGCGGAGTGAAGAGCGAGTTCGAGCCAAACGGCCGCGTCGCTTGGATCGCGTTCAGCATGTTCTGCTGCACGACCGCTGGGTTGGTCACGCGGCCCTCTTCGTTGTTGTTGCTGTCGTGCTGTGTGCTGGTGGTTGGACCGCTAGCACGTCCGCTCCCGCCTCGCGTACTCCGCTCGTCCTCGCCGTGGCCGCCGTCGTCGGAACTGTGCTCCTGCTCCTGCTTGTTGTCGAGGCCCAGGCGACGTGTCAGGCCCGAAAAGATGCTCCTCTTCTTGATGGCGTTCTGCTGCTGCTGGTGCAACAACTGCTGGTTCGTCGGTGGGAAATCATGCTCCGGCGGATTGTCGCTGTCGTCAGCAAAGCCACCCGGCATCTTACGGTCCGGCGACGACTGGGCCGCTGCTGCTAGCTTCGACCGCTCGGCCCATTCTTTCTCGTCGGCCCGGATGCGCTCCTGCTCTGCCTCCAGCGCCTTGCGGCGCTCCTCTTCGGCAATTCGCGCCTCGGCCGCCCGCTGGCGCAGGATGCGGTCGACGTTGTAGCCGCGGGCGCGCAGATCGAGCAGCTCCAGCTTGAGGAAGGGCTCAAAGAAAAAGTAAGCCTGCTGGCTGGGCCGGCTCAGAACCAGTTGGCAAATGGCCTGGCCGACCTGGTACATGTCGACTCTTGATTTGGACGCGACGTAGAGCACAAAGCCCGAGCCCTTGCTGCGCGCGCTGGCGGCCGACCGCTTCTCGGTGTGCGTCTCGTTGCTGTGGCGCAGAGACCGGCGCAACGATACGGACTGGACCATCTCGACAGCCAAGTTCTTCTCGAGCCAGCGGATGTCGTGCTTGATGGCATCGTGGCGGTACTTTTGGTACTCGTACAAAAAAATCTTGGATCGTTCGATAACAAAAGAGCGCAGCTTGACGGCCTCGGCTTGGCTGGCGCTGTGGGCGCCGATGCGAATGTCTTCCGTAACGACCTGGCTCAGCTTCTGGGCGCCGAGTGCCAGGTAAAACGCTTCAAGGGCATCTTCCTCGGGCGCACACATGAGATTGTCCTTGAAGAGACGATAACTGATGTAGTCGTCCAGGATGCTGATGGTAGCCGCCGAAGCGAGCTGGTACTGACGAATGGGTGGCTCGTCACTGTCGTCGTCGTCGTCGGCATCCTCATGATTGGCAGTGGCATTCTGGGCAGAAAATAACGTACTGAACCCACCGTGGCCATTCTGCTGGGTCGGGCGGCTGCGGCTGATCTCCCGCGAAGCGAGCAAAAACGGCGATCGTTGCATCTTTTGGAGCAGCTCCCGATCGTTCATAAGCCGCGGCAGCTCTTCAGCGAGCGAGCGCAACAGGGCCAGGTAGCGCTCGGTTGTTTGCATTGTGCTGAGGAGACGCGCGGGCTCGTTGCACGCCAGGTGGGCAATCTCGATTTTGGTCGGCTCGGACTTGGAGCCGCACTTGAACAGAAACGCATTGCCGTTGACGCCAAAGTCGACAAAATCAAAGATGTCGCCGTACGTGGCTGACGAGCCCAGGTAGCAGGACTCGGGCGAGACGTGTTCAATGGTTGTCTGTGTCGACTGCCCACGAGCAGCAGGCGTCTTCTTTTCGTCTGGGTATCCGTTGGCGTTCAGGACGGGGGCCGACGCCGCCGTCACGCTCGTCTTGCGGACGACGGGTACAAAAGCGCCCTTCTTCAGCATTTGGAGGCTGTTGCCCGACAGGTCGGCAAGGCGGGTCGCAAAGTACTTGAAGACGACGACGGCATCGTCCTTTGACCGCGGCGGCTTGGCCAGGAGGCGCTTGACGCACTCGTCCATGGGTGGATTGAGGTAAACGCCGAATTTGGTGGCGTGCGGCTGCAGGTCCTTGCGGAGGATGGGGAAACCGAGGACGGCGGCGTCGGAGTTCTGGTAGCAGGCCGAGGGCGCCCCAAGCACGTCCTGTGGCTGTTTCTCGCTGCCGCTGTCGCCGCTGACCTGGATGGGCATGATGGCCATGTTCGTGCCGCGAACATTGTATGTTCCGTAGCCGTGCGTCTGGTGGCGTTCAATAAAGTAGGCGCGCGCCTTGTCGCGCAGGGCCTGGCTGGGCGACGCCATTTTTTCAACCAGGCTGCTGGCATTTGGATACTGGCGCAGGCCCAGAGCGGTCAAGAACTGGGCCTCCGCGCTGGACTTGCGGTAGTAGTTGCCGGGCTGATCGGGCCACTGCACAATGGGGAAACCGAGCTCGCGTACGGCTGCGGACGGCTCGTACAGTTGGTCGGGCCGGTACAGCGCGGAACCGGACGACTGCGACCCTGGACCATCCGTGCCGGCCTCAGCCGGGAGGAATGCCGTCTTGCGCAGCTTATTGATGTCGTTGCTGGGGATGTCGCCGCGGACGGACGCGAGGTACTTGATCAGCTCGACATGGCTCCAATTCTTCCTGGCTGGTGCAGCGAGAGCGGCCTTTTCCGACGTGCCAGCGGCACCAGCAGTAGACGTGGTGGCGGTGCTGGGCACGGACGGTGTCGGTTGGCTTAGCAGGCGCGTGAAGATGGTGTCGAGATCGATGGTCTTGCGGACGCCCAGCTGCTGCAAGAACTTGTCCTTGAGATGCTGGCAGTTGGGCGCCACAACAGGCAGATCATCAAACAGCTTGACGGACGGGAAGAAGGCCTCTTCGGGTTTGCGCATGCCCGTGCGGGTGGGCATTGTGGTGTGTTCCTGGAGCAGGGATATTATGCTCGACTTGCTTGTCAAACTGGTGTTGTCCCAGTTCTTGGAGACGACAAGAAGAACCTGTGCGGCAAAGTTGGGATCCACCGTCAGGTTGCATTCTGCGCCGAGCTGCACCCGAGACGCCACGAGGTATTCCACCCACGGCAAGATTTCCAGCGCGGTCCAGCCCAGCGCCTGCAGCTGCGGAGTTGGGACGGAGTTGGTGATGGAGAGTGGAATGGTGTTGGGTGGGATGGGCAGATTGGCCGGGATCTTGTTGCCAACCAGAAAGTGCTTGATTCTGTGCAGCTCGATGATAGTAGAGCTGCCGGTTGTCTCATCGACCACATTCGCAACCGCCGCGCTCAACAGCTTCTGAATTTCTAGAAAGCTCAGCTCGCCCTTCCTGGTTTGCGTGCTGGTCCATTTGAGGAAGTGCACGAGCTGGTCACGGTTGAGCGGTTTGGACTCGAGCTCAGCCTTGACGTCGTCCATCGTGGCGTCCTGGATGATGCCAAAGTCATGCAGTTTCTTGATGAACGGGTCGTCTTTCATCTGCTCCACGACGACGGGGATGCCGTCCACAAAACTGCTCAGCTCGACGTTGCTCATGCGCACCTTGGCTGTGGAAAGGACGCCGCGGCTGGAGAAGACGTCGAGGGACGGGAGCTGATAGGCCGTCCAGAAGGCTTCCTCGATGATCTGGCCGACGTAGGCGCTCGGGGTCGAGTCACGAAAGGTGTACGTCTTGAGCACGTGCAGGGCCTCGGGGACAAATCGCGCGACCTCATCGGCCGTGGGCACAGGCACGATGCTGCTGTTCACGGCCACCGTACCGGGGGCCGCCTTGGCGGCGCGGTTGGCCTCAACAAACTGGCGAAACTTGACGGCGAGGTCCGCCATCTCGTTGATGAACGCCAGACGCACCAGAATGCCAGAAACGCGGAGCAGCTCCATGTTCCAGTTGCGCACCCAGCGGGCGTTGAGGTCAATGGCCTCACGCTCCACGGTCGGAATCAGCGATGGGGCCGAGACGTGCATTCCGCCACCGGTCGTCTGCATCGTCGGGAAACCAATGAAAATACGGCCGCCCGGCTTCTTGCTCGGCAGGACCGAGGCAAAGATGTCTGCTGGGGGAATGGCCGGCGTATAGGCCGGCGGAGGCGGCAGAGCGCCGGCGGTTGACGGCGTCTTTTTGTGTGACAACCTTCCCGGCTTCGCCGTTGCTGGAGCCGTCGTAGCTGTAGCTGCAGCTGTAGCAGACGAAGAAGAAGCTGCTGCTGACGCGGTAGTCATCTCACCCACCGCCTTGATGGCTTCCTCAGACGCCAAGACATCGTCGTAGGTCGACGTCAGGATGGCCATCTTGGTTGTCTTGGGTGGAGGCTTCTTTGTAGCGCGCTCCAGCTCTGTAGCAAAGTTGGCAGGCACGTTGGTCTTGACCGATGCCGATGTGACACGTAAGAAGATGCTAGCGCGGCCTGTGCCGGTGAGGTTTTCTAGCAGGGCATCCTGGGCGACTTTTTCCTCACGGGCGGCCTTGGTGCGAGCCTCCTTTTGGGCGGAAGACGAAGACGACGAGCCCGTCAGTCGCGAGAAGAAGCTGCGGAGGGACGGCATGTCGCCTGCAGACATGCCGTAGGTGTCGGTTGATTTGCTGCTGCCGGGCTGGTTGCTGCCGCCCGACGTGGAACCAGAACCAGACGCCGAGCCCGTCGCAACGGTGGGCGGCTTCCAGGCTACGGCGTGCATGTATTGAGCATCGATCTGGGCGCTGGAGCGGTCGACACCGGCCACGGTCATCAGCCCTTCCTTGGTGCGTACATCGAGGTTGCGCGGGATGGACACGGCGACGCTTGGCGAGAGCTTCTTGTGCAGATCCAGAATCTTCCAGTCGTCGACCCAGAACTCAATGCGCTGGAGGGCAACAAAGGTCAGAGAGGTGGCGAGGAACTGGCTGACGGACAGAAGATTGGGCAGCGCCGTGGTGGCGTTGCGGTAGTCGAGCACAAAGGTGGTCTTGCCGGCCTGGTCGGGTGCGACGGCGTCGTCTGGCACGACCATCTTGCGTGTGAAGAGGGCGTTGCCCTTCCAGTAGAACGCCATGGCCTCGCGGCCGGAGCGGACGAAGGGTTCCTCGCAGTCGGCAAAGACGCTGTAGAAACCCACGCCAAACGCACCGATCTTGGTCTCGTCCGGGTTGCCCTCGGCGATGCGCTTCAGGCGGGCCCAGTCGGTCTTTGTAAACGCTTGGCCGTCGTTCTCGACGAGCAACCGCCGCAGCGTATGGTGGAGGACGGTATGGCGCAGCATGGCATTCGGGTTGCTGGCGGCGCCCGCTGGCAGCGGCACAGACGTGGAGGGTGTGGTCTCCCACTTGATCTTGACAGTCGTGGCCTGGGCGTCGGCGGCGTTCTGGATCAGCTCACGCAGCGTCGTCCACTCGCCCGAGTAGCGGGCCAGCACCTTGTCGATGAGGGCGCGCGTGTCGACGGTGACGGCTTCCTCGTCCTCGCCGTCGCGGAGGGCGGCGGCCCGCAGCTTTGTGTAGTCCATGGCGGGCAGGACGGGCTGAGATGTGGCTGACTGTGTCCGTTCTCTCTGGACGGACCGTATATCTCGACGTGTTTTATGGTGATTCTCGTGCGGTTATATGGACATGGTCGTGGTCTTTGGATGTGAGACGCGGGATGTCAGAGGTCGAGGAGAGCTCGGGTCGGGGGGATATGTCGAAAAACGAGAAATGCTGTCACGAGTCTAATAAAAGTTTAAGAGCCTGGGGTTTTTGATGAGTCTATTAAAAGTTTGAGAGTTTTGGGCATCTGAAAGACAATGTTGGAAACGTCGAAAGCGGTGGGCGATGAAGGGGGACGGAAGGCCAGCCGAAGTGAATATATAGAAGCAAGGGACTTGTTGCACAAAGACGAAAACGGCACAAAACGCCAGGTGAAAGAGATGGACAGGGACGGCAAGGCTGCCTCGTGGGCCACGTATTGCTAAAAGAGGCGGTTTTTGTGATGATCCTCCTCGGATGCAGCAGAGGCAAAGGTGAAGAGGAAAAGAGGAAAGCGAACTTGGCCACCGGACTTGGCCAGTGTATCATCGTATTGCTACGAAGGCAACCGCGTCCTACATCATGGGCGGCAACTGCGACACAGCAACGCCTCTCCAGGCGGGAAGGCATGACCCAGCAGTGGGTTGTAATTGCCAACGGGAAACCACAACCAACTCGGGCCACACTAACTACTCTCTGGCGCTAACGCTGTAATATTCAGCATTGGGAAGGCGCTACGGACGGTCGTCTGCTAATCCACCGAAGCCACAGGCAGTGACCAACAAGGCGCCAACTGCCCTAAAGGGCGCACTGTGTGACACGTCTTGAGCTTTAGGCAAACTGCCACACTTGCAGTTTTAGCTGCGAAGGTTGCGGCTAGGGCCTTTGGCGCTAAAGGGCCGCGAAGACAGGGACCCGAGGGTCTTGGGTTGCATCTTGGCCTCTTTTAGGGCCTGCAATTTTGTGACCAACTGCCTTCAGGTCTGCCTTACGTTGTGTCCCATACGTCGCCTTCGCCACATGATAACACGGTCGTACCTAAAACTGTATCGTTATTTCAGCCGTATGCTTGGTAGTATGAGACTGTCTACCCTACGGCGCTTAGACTACGCCTTCTCTCGTCCATGAACGTTGTCTAGATATATGGCGAAGCCGTACTTCATATGGCCAATAGTCTATCCAGTCATGTCGTATCCTACAACTCCTCCAGTGACCCTGGTTCTAACTGTCATGCATGTGTGTATCGACAAAGAGTATAATCAGCAGGAAAGTGCGTAAGTGAGACAAAGTCCGAACGATGTACGGCATTTGTCTATAGGTCCACCACATTGGAACTTTCCTTTCCTCCATTTGCGCCCCCGGTCGTGTTCTTCCCCTCCGTCCTGGACAGTCTCCCCCCTCCCTCCTTGCACCAGAGTCAACGTTATTTCCGCTTCTTCGTGGCACTGCCAGCCTTGGCATCCGTGCCGGACGTCTTTGCAGACGCCTCGGCCGCAGGGAGAGCCGCCGTGTCCGCCTTCTTGTCAGCGGCCGTCACGAGCTTCGGCGGCGCCGTCGTCGTCGACTCGGGCGCGTCCTCGTCGTCGCCGCCCTGGCCAAACTCGTTGACGCGCGAATAGTCGACGCGGTACGCCCAGCGCTGGTAGAGGTAGATGAAGAAGATGATGTCGTCGCGGAAGGTGGCCAGGCGGTGCAGGAAGGGCATCTTGATGGTGAAGGCAAACAGGTCGTCGATGAAGGTGTTGACAAACTTGTACATCATGGCCTTGCCGGGCATGTGGGCGACGCTCTTGAGGCGGTAGTTGATGTACAGCGACGGGACCATCATCAAGAAGCCGTAGGCGTAGACGGAGCCGACGAGCGTCGCAATGACGTAGCTGTACCACGACTTGTGGGAGTCGTAGACGAGCGAGTAGACGGCGTAGGCCAGCAGCAGCGGCACGGCCGCCACGTACATGTACTTGAAGGCAATCTCGTCGTACTCCTTGGTCTTCTCCTCGGTCTCCGTGAGCTTGTGCTTGTCCTCAAAGGCGATGCGGTACGGCAGCAGCGAGCCCGGCGGCGCGTCGCGCACGCGCACGTCGACCACGGTCGTAATCTTCCACAGCTCAATCACAATGCCAATGCCCTGCGTGCCCAGAATCATCCACGACGTGTTTTGCGAGTTGTCGATGAGGTACAGGAAAATGACCGTCTGCATGAACACGTTGGCCAGGATCGAGCGCACCGAGATGCCGACGTTGTCCTTCTTCTTGCGGTAGTGCGAGATGTCCGAGCCAAAGGCCAGCATCTCGAGGATCAGGTGGGCAATCGTCACGACGACCGTCACGGCCAGCAGGTACGGGTTCGTGTCCAGCACAATCTCCTTGACCATCTCAATCTCGCTGCCGTCGCCGCCGCCGGGCAGCTGGTTGCCCCACGCGGCCTGGCGCGCCGACTCGCGGCCGCTCATCTCGATGCTTGCCATGAGCTTGAACTGCCAGTCGTTGAGGTTGCCGAGGTCCAGATGCATGGGCAGCGTGGTCACTGTGTCGTTCAGCAGCGTCATGTGCGTCTTGAGCTGCCAGAACGTGTTGACAAAGAGCACGGGGTAGTACCACGAGTTCTGCCCCGAGCCGTCGCGCGCGCCCGTGGCCTCGGGGTGCACAAACTGCTGGATCGCCGGCGCCGTGTTGGGGTAGTCGATGAGGCCGCTGGAGGGGACGAACGAGAGCGACGTGTTGGGGTGGTAGTAGCTGGCAACGATGGGGCCGGGCGCGGTGTCCTCCTCGATCTCCGCCGCGACCTCGCCCTCGGCGCCCGCTTCGTCCTTGCCGGCCAGCAGGTTGCGCGTCTTGAACTCCTTCTTCTTGACAATGTACTGCGTCAGCGGGAACGCAAAGCAGTAGGCGGCCGCGCGGTCGTAGCTGGGGCTGTACGGGTCGAGCTCGGCGCCCGCGAGGCCGATGAAGAAGTGGCCCCACAGCGTGCCGTTGTGCTGCACCTGCTTGGGCACCTGGATCGTCGTGTCGATGGAGCGCTTGTCCTTGAAGTCGCCGAGGCCAAACGCCTTTTCCGACAGCACAACGGGGTCCGAGTCGGCGGCGTTGAGCGGCCTGGCCTGGTGTGTCGGCGAGACGGCAATGACAATGTCGAGCTTGCTGTCCTCGGGCCAGATCGCGGCCAGACGCTGCGGCATCGGGTTGTACGTAGCGCCTTCGTCGAGATGGTCTGGGCGCGCGTGGTAGGCTGGGATGGCCCCCGTCGACACGGGCACCTTGACCACGTTGCCGTCGGCGTCCGTGGTGGTCGCCGTCGTGGCGGCAGCGTCTTGCTTCGGCAGGAACTGCTTCATGAGCAGCTGCATGCCAAAGTACATGGCGCCCATCTGCAGCATGCGTGACATTATGGAGGTCTGTTGGGGAGGGACGACAGGGGGTTAGCACACGCCTCTAACAAACCACAGACCCCGAGACAAGCCATTGACAACGTACACCTTGCGGCTCCTCCTGGCCGGCGGCCGCAGCTGCGTTTCCCTCCGGCATGGCGATGTGTCGAAACGTCGAAGCGTCGAAGAATCCAAAGTCCGTCGACTCGAAGGTCAGGGCAGCGAGTCGACTCTCGACGACTGGACACACAAGAGACACAAGCTGCGTCGAATGGAACGGCCTGCTAGTGTTGCGCTCCGCAAAGGTCAGATGTGGCACGGTTGCACGGTTGCTCGTCGCGAACAGAGAGTGGAAGCCAATCTGGTAGAACGGGGATCGGAATGGGCGAAGCAAAGTGCTTGCTGCAAATTGCCAGTGTCTTGGGTCTGGTCTGGCCCCACGAGGCAGTCGCGCAATGGGACGCTATTGATGAGGTCTGCTAGCGCGCCGTGCTTGCCGTCTGTGCGGTGCAGCGTGGCCTCAGCAGCGGGCAGTCTCAACGACGACGTCTGTCTAGGTCTGTTGCGTGGGTGTGTGCTTGCCTAAATCGGAAATTTCGGTGGCGAATCAACGCCGTGGCTGGGCGCACGGTGGGAAGCAACGACCCTCTCTGGGGGCACGACCAGCATTACGTAAAGATGCATATGCGCTGAAGTACAGGGCCTTGCAGCGCACTTACAGGCCAGCAGTGACAGCAACTGACAGCAACTGACAGCGACTGTCACGACATGCTGTTTACTGTTGTGTTTGCCCTTCCAATGCACAACATACCTACACCAGCAAGCAGGGTTCGTGCGACCCGATGCCAGATCGCGTGCTCGTCTACACAGTACTGAGTAGCGTGCAGAATGAGCCAGAGACGTCCTGGCCAACACCACTTTGGCATTGATGGAGGACATCTCAGCCAGCACAGAACGATGGAGTGGGTATTTATGTCCCTGCATTTCATCTATATCGCTGTTTCTGGACCATCGGTGTTGGATGCTGCTCGACGGAAGCCAGCCTTACCTTGGCGGATCACCAAGTATCAGCTGTCCCTTCCGTGCGTGCAACGCGGACGCCGTTTGGGGCTGTCGAGGTCACGAGCGCATGTCTCCGCCTGTCAGCGCATATACGCACATGCACACAGCATACGTGCTCCTGGCTGTGTGGCTGCCCTGATCGACAGCTGAAGCTGTGGCCCCGAGGAAATACGACGGCATAAAGACAAAGTGAGAAGATTGACAGATACGAATTGGTGACTCAGTAAGTAGACGCGGCATCACAACGGGCCCTTTTCGCATTTTCGGTCATAGCAGCCATCCAGCATTTTTACAGTAACGGCCACGACGAATGTCAAGACCATTGCCAGCAGTAAAGACTGGAGCGCAGTACGTTGCTGGGTTTCTCTATTTCTAAAAGTGACGATATCTCGAAACAAAGGAATGCCGTCTGCTTTGGTGGCCGATACGAATCGCCCGCCCCACCCGCTCCTGCTGTTTTCGGCGCATAGTGCCCAAATTCGAGTCATTCGCCGGTCCTGCCCTGGCGCCGTCATCGCCCTGTCTTGCTCCTTCCCCCAATGCACCTGAGTACCGTCTCGCGTGGCTCTGTGATTGGCTCCCGCTTACGATCGGCCTTTTGCTTGGTGAGCCAGTGCATCAACGAGCTTCTGTACCTTTGCCATATATAACAGCGGCCGTCAGCTCCCTCCGTCTTGTTTTTGGCACGTTTTTCTGCTCCTGCCTGGAATTGATATTTATTCCTTTCGGCTCGCCTTCTTTTCTTCACATTATAGAGACTTTCGGCCTTTGTTCTCGTGTTCTCTCTCTTCCACCTTTATAGCATCGACAACAGTATTCCTATTCCACCTCGCGTCTCCACCCCTCTTCGCTTCTCCTCCCTATTCCTTAACACCAATCAACAGCTGTCGCCCACCATGGAGTCCGGAGGTGCCTCTCCCATGCCATCGGCGTCCAGAACGTCGACGCCGACAGCAACGTCCACTGTGCACTCAAACCTGTCGCAGGTCACTTCGGTGGACGATGTAGCCGACCCTTCCCTCCCCAAGAAGACCAAGATCTGCGTGTACTGTGGCTCGTCCCCGGGCAAGAACCCAGTGTACATGCAGGCGGCGCGGGACTTGGCTCGGGTCATGGCCGAGAACGACATTGGCTTAGGTAGGCTGTGAATTCCCCATCACCTTCTCTTGACCTTGACGCCGACCCACTAACTTTTGGACGTTCAGTATACGGTGGCGGCACGGTCGGCTTGATGGGCGAGCTGGCCCGGTCCCTGGTTGCATTGGCCGGCCCCGATTCGGTTCACGGCATCATCCCCGAGGCTCTCGTCCGGTACGAGCGCGACCCCAACTACACATCCCGCACAGGCGCAGCCGCCGCCCAGGCCAAGGCCGAAGGCGGCGACACACGGCAACTCGCGGACAGCACCAACGGCGAGCCCCAGAGCGCGGTCAATGGCGAGACCAAGCCCAAGTCCAAGGCCACCGACGGCACCGACGGCCTTGCCATTCCCGCCGAGGAGGTCTTTGGCAAGACGACCGTGGTCAAGGACATGCACACGCGCAAGCGCATCATGGCCCAGGAGGTGCTGCAGGCCGGTCCCGGCAGCGGCTTCATTGCGCTGAGCGGTGGCTACGGCACGTTTGAGGAGCTGCTGGAGACGTCGACGTGGAACCAGCTGGGCATCCACAACAAGGGCGTGTGCGTGCTCAACATCAACGGGTTCTACGACGGGCTCTTCGCGTGGATCCGCACGAGCGTCGACGAGGGCTTTATCTCGGAGGGCAACTCGGGCATCATCGCCGAGGCCAAGACGGCCGAGGACGCCATCCTGGCGCTGCGGGACTATAAAGTCGCGCCGTCCGTGCTGAAGCTGTCGTGGGACAAGGAGTAGATGGTTCCAACGTGTGTCTCTCCTCTCTCTGGTGTCTCGCGGCGCTGTCACGAATTTATGCATGCTTGAATAGCGGTTCTTCCCTATGTCGACTTAGAACGGCGTCTTTTTTGGTCTACACCGTGCGTTAGACATTCTTCTCTCACTCGTTGCAACACAGTCACTATAGGTAAAAATAGGTCTTTCTGTGACACGTTTAGCTGTTGCGAAGCACGTGTATGGCACATGTATCGGAACGTCTGCGCGTCGTATTTTTGTAGTAGTACATATGGCTTGCGTGTCAAAAATGGAATCGTCCACACGCTGCTCCCTCTCACTCGTTCCCAAGCCCCGCCACTCTAGTGTATTCCACAAATCGCGCCGACCGGGCGAGCGACGGTATTGCCCTACTGGTCCACCTCCATCTCGCCTTCGGCCCCGCCACTTGGTGCCGGCGCGTCGTCGCCTTCTGCCTTGTCGTCTGCCGCCGCGTCGAGCCACGCCTTGACGTCCTGGCCGTCGTACACCGTGAACGGCTCCACCTCGCGCGCGCCCGTGGCCGAGGCGGCGGCCGGCACAAAGCCGACAATGCCCACGCTCGTGTTGTCGACCGTCAGCTCGCGGTCCTGCACCAGGCTCTCCTTGAGCGCGCGCAGGCCGTGCTGCACGAGCGCCTCGCGGCCGCTGTCGGCGAACGCGGCAATGTTCTTCTCGAGGTACGTGCGGGCCATTTGCGAGCGCGCGCCAATCGCAAACGCCACCATCTCGTCGGTCATGCCGCTGGGCTGGAACTCAAACAAGTGCGGGCCGCGGTCGTCGACGCCGGCCACCAGCAGGCCCACGCCATAGGGCCGGCGGCCGTAGTGCTGGGTGTTGAGCTGGGCCTTTTCGGCAATCATGTCGACGAGCGACCGCACCGGCATGGAGTTGCCGTAGGTCAGGCGGTGGCCGAGGCACTGCTGCTTCATAAAGTTGGAGAGGACGCGGGCATCCGATGTCAGGCCGGCAATGGCGATGCCGGCGTGCTCGTCGACGGGGAACAGCTTCTTCTGGTACGACGACAGCTCCTCGGCATTGCGCTTGACGGCGACCAGGACGGCGTGCGTCTTGCTGACAATGCCCACCACGACGGAGCCCTGCTTGACGGCCTCGGCGGCATACTCGACCTGGAATATCCGGCCTTGTGGGGAGCTATTAAGTGTCAGCAGGTGTCGGTGGACTACGGGGGCGGTGGGGGGTGTAATAAAGGTATTGCATCAGTCGTAGACGCACAATGTGACCGAGTCGTTGTCGTAGTTGTTTCTGAACATGGTGGCGGTGAGGGAGAGTAGAGAGACGGAGGAGGGAAGTGTGTCGGGGTCAAATAAGAACGGCCTCGAGTCAAGGCGGCGGTCGATGGGAGCGGTTCTATGACAATGGGAAGCTAGTCGAGCGTCGAGTTGGCCGTGAATGCGAATTCAGAAAGCAGGATGTCAGAAATGGCGGGTCGTGGAAGGTAGAATGTCGTCGCGATGGTTTGGTGATGATGGGGATTCCGCCGATTGGAGTAGACTACCGGCGCGAAAGCAGGCAGCTTTGAGCTTTCGTATGTGCTTTGCTGTTGCTGCTTGGCTGGGGCTCTGGTGGGTGGGTGCTGCAAGTCAGTGCAAGCTCCTGGTTGTTAGTGGACCGTGCGCACAGCCACTGTTACGCCACACTTTGCTGTTGCCCCATAAAGACAGGCCTCAGGCAAGTAGGTGCAACTAAGGACCGTCATAATACCACGAATACGCCCGCCAAATAGACTAATCCGAAACAGGACGAAAGGCTGCCACAACCGCTGCTGCTGCCCACTGTGCGAGTGTTTCTGCGTCGGACCTGTTTCCCATCGTCATCTTGCCACCATCACCACTTTGAACCTCATTGCCGCCCACGCCCCACGATCGCCCTACGCTTGCACTGCTCGAGCTCAATCCGAAATACAACTCTGCGATTCTGCCCCTTGCGCCTACATTGTTCAACCGCCGCCCGGCCTCTCCCGACGGCGTTCCCCAGCCACGTCGATCTCCGGCTCTCCCGAACGGCATCACTGCTTGTCGCTGTCTCTCACACGCTCTCACACGCTCTCGCACGCTCTCACCCGAACTCGATATAGTATCTCCTCTCTTTTGTCGTCGAACTCGATTCGCCCACCTTCCAACATGACAACCGCCGGCCTCAAAACCATTATTGCCCTCTCCTTTGTCCTCGCCGTCGGCTTCTTGCTGGTCATCCTGTCCTGCGCCCTCTTCAATGTCTACTACCCGCTGCTCGTCGTCGCGACGTACGTGATTGCGCCGCTGCCCAACTGGATCTGCAGCCGCTGTGCGAACCCGGACGACTTTGTCGAGAGCTCGGGCGCGGCGATTCTCGACATCGGCCGCTTCTTCACGGGTTTCTTTGTGGTGATGGGCATTGCGCTGCCGGTGGTGCTGGCCCACTCGGGACTGATCAACACGGGCGCCATGGCCATGTCGATTGTGGGCGGCCTGCTGATCTACGGCACCATTATCAGCTTCGGCATGTTCTTCCAGGAGGAGCAGGAGTTTTAAACGGCGGCGGGGTGACAACGAGGCGGCAACGAGGATTTTGTCAAGGACGAGCTCGAGAACGTACGACGGATGCTCTTGTCCTCATAAGGATACTCGGAGTGGAACCAACACATAGTCTTCTACCGCGCACTCCGACGAGTGGAATCCGTTATGGATTGCGGCCAGCAGCCACCACCACCACCAAAGCGAGCGTGTTTCTCAGTTTATACTCGAAACATTCTTTTCGTTCATTTTTGCACATGCATTCCCCTGTTTCTGTTTTTGTTGTCCAGCTTCCATCTTTGACTGTTTGACGGTTTCGCTCTTCATTGCCTTTTTCTTGTTGTCTGCCGGCGTGGGGTTGTTTTGTGTAATACTACTGATGTTCCCATCTGGGCGTTCGGATCGGGTCATTCGCATTGTCTCTTCATCTGTCCTAGGCCACATCTGCCTCTTATTTCATTTTCCTATGTCTGCGGGATTCTCTCTGTTGGCTAAAGTTGTTTCTGCACACACAAAAAATTAACCAATGAAACCAGCCATGAGTCTGTACCTCGTACTTCAAACTTATTGCTCTGCTTCGCTCTAAGGTATATTGCAGTGTATATGTTGTATAGGGGTATCGTCTATGTCGTTGAGGTGGTGCCCCTTCTATGCCCAAAAACTGAAAAAGGAAAACAAAAAACGCCCGGACGCGCATGGAAGCGCCGTATGAGAATCACACGTTGAGTGTGTCCCCCCACTTTGACATTGTACCGTGCTTACGTCGCGTAGCCTTACTCGAAAATGCTCAGTGGCCGTGACAGCTTGACAAACATCTCGTCCCGCTCGCCCTCGGGCGTGCTCAGGATCGTAACCGCACCGCCCGCACCAATGTGCCACACATCCTGCCGTGTCTTTTCCGCCCCGGATCCATTGTCGCTGCTGCTGTCGACAAACGTCGTCTCGTCGTCCCACCGGAACAGGCTGCGGATCGTCACGCTCCAGTCGCCGCGGCCGGTGACGCAGAGGTAGCCGACAACGCCCGAGTACAGGCTGCGCTCGCCAGGGGCCGCGCTGCCGGTACCGCGCCGCGGCGACGACGGCCGCTCTTCCAGCGCCCGCAACAGAGCGCAGCTCCGCTTCTTGGGCGCGCCCGTCATGCTGCCCGGCGGCAGGCTCGCGGCGAGGACGTCCAGGCCCGTGTAGCCCCGTTGGGCCGCGAGCGCGCCCTCCACGACCGTCACCATCTGGAAGACGTGGCCGTACGGCTCGACCTGCAGCAGCCGCGGCACCGTGACGTGGCCCGGCCCGCAGACGCCGTGCAGGTCGTGGCGCACGAGGTCGACAATCATGAGGTTCTCGGCCTCTTCCTTGGGAATGTGCAGCAGCGCCTCCGCCTGCGCGAGCGTGGCAACCGCGGCAGAGCGGCGTACGGTGCCCTTCATGGGACGCATCGAGCAGAGCGTGCTGGGGCGGGAGCCGGTCTTGCCGTCGTCGTCTGTCCGGGGGGAGAAGCAGAGGAAGCGTTCCGGCGAGCTGCTCACGAGCGTGGCGCCGCCGAGGCGGAGGTAGGATGCAAAGGGCGCCGGATTCTTCTTGCGCAGCAGGCGGTAGTAGTTCCAGGCCGAGGAAGACGAAGACGCCGAAGCTGCAGGCGATGCCGTGGTAATGCGTATTTCGTCGGTCAGACACAGCTCGTAGGAGTCGCCGGCGGCAATGTGTTCCTGGCAGGCGCGGACTTTGTCTTCGTAGGCCTGGACGTCGGGCAGTTGGGTATGAATGACGCGAGGGAGCATGTGCGACGCTGTTATGGCAGACGTTCCGGCTGGCGCCTGCCATTGCTGGGACGTTTGCAGTTGTGCAACCATGCCGTCGACCCAAGAGGTTTGCGCCTTCCCATCCGGGCCGTTTGTGTGGCTCTTGCCTTCTGTGCATAGTGCACCATTTGCACCACTGACGCCGTTGACATTCGTCCCGTTGGCATGCGTCGCACCTTCCTCGAGATGCTGCACGTGAACAACACCGAGCACGTGGTCCACAACAATGCTCTTCGTCACCCAAGCAAAACAAACGTCCGGTCGATTGTGGCCACGGCCACCACCATCGGCGCCCGCACCCGGCAGCGGAACGCCAATGTCGCCCAGGCCCTGCTCGTACGAAATGTACCCCATGAAACCGCCGAGGAAGGGGCTGGCCCTTCTGTGGGTAGCAGCAGCCACTTCCTCCTGTGGAAGACGACGAGTCTCGTGCACCTCGGCCAGCAGCTGCCAGATTGTCTGTGTCTCCTGCAGCGGGATCTTGACGGCTTCGGGCGACGCGTGTGGCAGCCGAATGGACGCAAAACGATCACCCGTGCGGTACTCAACCCGCAGCGCGGCGCCAAAGTCGAAGGCGATGATGCTGAAACGGCCACGGATGGCCTCGTCGTTGGCTGTGTCGTCGTCGTCGACTGCTTCTTCGGTTTGGTTTTCGTTCGTCCCCGACGCCGCGCTGGCCGAGTCCAAGATAATCTGCTCTGGCTCGCTGCCTTCCACCTGACTGTCCTGCAGTGCCTCCACAATGTCCGGGACCTCCACGTGGCTCGGAAGCGGGATTGTTTGCGAGACGACACGGCTGGGTGTTTGGTGGCGCAGTGCATCCAGCATGGTCATTCCATTTCCATGTTCATTCGTTCCGTTTGCGCCTTGGCCATTCATGGTGTATCTGGCCACGTCCCCCAAAACAGATGGGTGCAGTGACAAAAGACTCGGCCGCGTTGCCTGATGTGCAGCCAGGCCGCCGCCACGCGAAGATAGTGTCGTTGACGGCTCCGCACGGACACGGCCGTGCTCGACGTTCCACGTCAGCGCTGCCCGGAACCAGTTGACCAGCACGGTGTGACTCGCCGCATCGGTACACACGGACTCGGGGTGGTATTGCAGACCCCAGAACGGCAGCGAACGATGACGCACGCCCATCAGCAGCCGCTCGTTGGATGTGCCGCCCAGCGATGCATCCTCCTTTTCGTCCACCCAGGCCAGCGGCACCAGGTCGCCATTTGGCGTGGACAGCATCCACCGAGCCGTCGGCCAGTCCACATCGGCAATGTCGTCTTGTCCCACGTCGGCGCCCAGGCTGTGGTACAGCGTGGCACGGAACGGGGCTGCCACGCCCGCAAAGATGTCGGCCGCATCCTTCTTGACCTCGACAGGCCGCACCATGCCGTGCAGACCGCCCGAGCGCAGCCGCCGGATCCGGCCACCGTGGGCCAGCACCAGGCTCTGGAAACCCAGGCAGATGCCGAGGGCGGGTGTGATGGGCGTGTGTGTCGAATTCGAACCATTGGCCGCCCACACGTGTTTCATGAGGCCAATGTCGGCCGGGCAGTTGGGCGACCCGGGTCCCGGCCCGCAGACGATGGCGTCATAGCAGGCAAGCTCAGAGCAAAAGGCGTCCCTGTCCAGCGGTGCGTCAATGGGCAGGACATGGACGTCGGCGCCGAGCAGCGTGGCGAGGAGGGCGGTGATGTTGTTGGAGAACGAGTCGTAGGCGTCGAGGAACAGGATCCTCGGGCGAGACGGTGATGAGCCGTCCATAGTGGGTGTGGTCATGGGTGTGGTCGGCAGGGTAGCGTGTAACCGAGAAGCGGCAACGACAAAAAAGAAACGAGTCAGCGCAGATCGTTTATTCCCGTTCGATGTGGTGATGATGCGTGTTAATGCCCACAAAACACAACAAAACAGGCCATTGTGCTTATTGTGCTTTTTTGTACTTTTTGTGACGAGGTCCAGTATCAATTGAATGTGACTGGAATGCCAGCTCAGGACAGATGTAGGTTTAAGACTCGGCGACGCTCTTTTTTGACGGTCTTTTTCTATATCGGTTTTGCCCGTCACAAAATTTTCTCCCTCAGCCGTAACTATTAGGACGATGCCAGGCACTGTAGCTAGTTGTTAGTGGGCGTTAATAGACAGAACGCTCCTGCCATCACAGCGACTTTTAGGCCTCGGTCGAGACCGTTGCGGAACCAGCCCGCTGGGATCGGCTACCGTCGGACGCTAAGCCTCGACTTCCATGCTCGTACCTTCCCTATTGAGCCTTCACCAGACATGTGTCGTACTTCCACATTAATTCAACTCACAATGGATCATCATGGAACACGACGGACTCGGAGCACGCGCTATACGAGCGTCGGTGTCGCCGTACTTTTAATATTTCTACAGTTCTAACACGAGTGATATGACGCACATGCGTATAGTATTACTTCATTGTATATCTAATATACGGTAGTATCAAGCATCGTTTCTCGATCGCGTTTTATGTACAACTCGTTTCAACGTCACGTCGCTGTGGGTACATCGTAGTTCATCACCCGCGACTCGTCGTCCAGCCGTCACGCCTCTTTGCCCCGTGGCGGGTCCACGACGACAAAGTGGCACGGCGTCCGCGAGTGCCAGATCCGCCGCTCCCGTGGGCCCAGCATCGTGTCCCGCAACAGCGTCTCTGTGTTGGACCGCGGCCGTCTCTCTTTCTGCCTTTCACTGGCTTCCCCACTGCGTTCCCCACTGGCCACCCGTTCCTGTCCCTCTGCCTTGGGCACCCACAGCCGCGTCTCCTCCACCGACGCCGTCACCTCAAATTCGCCCCGGCACAGTGCCGTCACGCCCAGCCGCACCTCGGTCGTCGCCCGCGGGCCCAGCAGCGGCAGCGTCTGCTGCAGCGCGCCGTTCCATGCAAACTTGCGCGTGAAGTCGAGTGCCACGTTGAGCGGCCGGTGGCAGAGCGCGGGCATCAGCCGCAGCGTCGGGTACAGCGGCTGGGCCGTGCGGTTGGTCACGCGCACGCGCAGCTGCACAAACTCGTCGACATGCACCACGCTGGTCGTCTTTGTCTTCTTTTTCGAGCCCGTCTTCGTCTTCGTTTCAATGGCCACGTCGATGCCCACCTCGTCGACCTTGACGGCCTCAATCATGCGCGGGGTCAGGCGCATACTGCGCAGCTCGATGTTGCCGCGGCGGTGGGCCTCGGCTCGCGCACCACCGGCCGACGGCGATGTGGCCGTCGTCCAAGTCCCGTGCAGTGCGTCCAAAATCTTCTCGCGGTACCAGAACGCCTCGCGGCTCGCCCGCTCCATGTCGGGCGAGATCTTGCCCGTGCTGACCACAAACTGCCGCTGGCGCGCTGGGTTGAGGGCCGGGATGGACGCGTGCGGGTCTTCGAGGTAGATGCGTTTGAGGGGCACGATGACGCGGCTCGTGTTGCCCGGCAAAATGTGCTCCGTCACCACCATGCCGTCTTCGGCGCCCAGCTCGACGCGCATCTGGCTCGGCCACGCGTTGCGCAGGTCGAGCAACAGCAGGCAGTACTTGTCCTTGGTAGCGTCGGGGATTTGGGTGGTGGCGGTGGAATCAGTCGAGGCAGACTCGCTCGCGCCCAGCAGTGCTGCTCGGTAGCGGTCCCACAGCGGCTGCGGAATGCTGCCGTGCAGGGGCAGCACGTCCATGCGCGCAATCTCGATGCTTGCATTGACCGTCACTGTGAGGTGCAGCGACACCTGCCGCGTGTAAAACTTGGCGGCCACCTCGACCTCGTCTGCCGCCTCGCCGGCCCCGGACGACGTAGCCGTCCCCAGATGGGCGTAGTCGACCTGGATCGTCCCGCTCGTGAGGCCCGGCTTGCCCAGAATCTCAAAGTCAAACGTGGCCGTCTCGCCGGGGCCAATGTAGCGCGTCTCGGCCTTGGATGTGGCCGTCGACTTGAGCCGCAGTGCCTGCTTCTTGGCCAGAATCAACTCGTACTCGTAGAGCTCGGCCGGCGACGCGTCGCGGTTGCTAAGTGCCGACTGGATGGACGCCTGTGTCGAGTCCTGGAATGAGAATAGCAGGAAATCGACGGGCGTCGTGGCGGACAGGTTCTTGAGCGTCACCGAAAACACCTGCCGCTCGCCTTCCAGCACCATCACCGACGACTGCGGCAGCGTCGTCGACTCGACGATCACCATGGGCTGTGCAGGGATCACATTGAGCGACAGGCGCTCGGTCTTGAGCGGCGGGCCCGTGGCCAGCTGCAGGCCCGTACTTGTTGGTGACGGGGGCGGGGCTGCTCCTTGTGTGGGTTCCGGCCGCTGACCTTCGGGTGTCGCATCGTACGACGCAAACGGGGCCATGCCAATGTGCTTGATCTTGTCTGGCCGGTCGGGCGACCAGGGCTGTGTGAAGACAGGGAACCGCCGCTCGCGGCAGCCGCGAACGCGAACAACGGCGCCGGTAACGTGCAGCGACCCGGCGGCCCGTGGCATGCCAGACACCTTGACGATCTGCGTGCGGTACGGGCCCAGAAACGCGCTGTCCGCGTACGCCTCAAAGTCGACGCCGTCCGTCTCAATACGGATGCTTTCAATCTCCACCTCAATGTCGTACGGGTTTTGGAGTGTCAGCTTGAACGTGGCCGGCTCCTGTGCGACGAGGATCTGCTCGACGATGGCCTTTTCCGACGGCTTGAGGAACGAGTTGTGGATAAAGGGGTCGACGTCCTGGGACGTGCGTGCTGCCGCCGCCTTGCCGGGCAGCTCGCTCCGCGTGTGCGCAATCGGCTGGCAGGCCGCCGGCACCGGCTCGAGCTTGACACCGCGCACCAAGAACTCGTCCCAGTACTCGGCGGCCAGGTGGTCGCCCAGCCCCAGTCGTCGGGACAGGTTGGACGTCTTGGCAATGTTGGTCACGAGCCGGACCTGCTCGTCCTTGGTGATGGTCGGTGCGGCGTCGTCGCGGCGCTGGCCCGGCGCAATGCCACTGCCGGCCGTCCGCAACAGATCACTCGAGAACTTGAGCACGCCGGCAAAGTCGGGCAGCGCTTCCGAGAAGTTGATGCAGGCGCGCAGAAGGTTGAGTTTGTTGCCGGGCATGCCAAACAGGCGGGCCGTGGCCTGCTCGCGGATGCGTGCCATGACGGCCGCGTCCGAGTCGTCGGGGGTGCTGCTGCCCTCGCCGCCCTCGCCGCCCTCGGCTCCTGGTGTGCCTGCATAGGTGGCGGAAGGCTCAAACTCCACGACACCATACGTCTTGAGCAGCATGCCGAGGAAGGCCTCGACGCCCGACTCAATGTCGCCTTCGGCCAGGTCCAGGGCGGCCGCCCCGTTGGCGTGGCCCGACGGCGGCAGCAGGCCGCCGTTCTGCGTCACCAGGCCGGCGGCTGGGTGGATGCCGACCTCGGCAGCGCCACGTGTCCGTGCCTCGACGAGGCCGCCAATCAGCACGGACATGAGCTCGCGCACCACCATGGCCTTCTTGCGCCGGTAGCCCAGGCGGCCCAGGACGGCGGCGATGCCGCTCAGAATCACAATGCGGTCGATGGTCGTGAGCAGTTCGGTGACGGACGAGGGAAAGGCGCGGAAGAGGGTTGTCGTGATGAGAGCGCGGCTGGGCGTCACTGACAAGTGCGGCACGGGGGGCGCGGCGCTGCCGCCGTACTTGCCCTCGACGGCCATCTCCAGGAACCGGCGGTCGAGCGCGCCGTCCGCCACGTGCAGTCCCGTCAGAATGTTGCAGAAGCGGATGGTGGCCTCGGCCAGCGGCAGTGGTGGCAGCTGCTCGCCCGAGATGCGCGTGTACAGGCCCAGGATGCGGTCCAGCAGGTCGGGCAGGATCTGCTGGAGGTTGCGCAGCCACTTGGGCTGGTTGGGGCGGGCCTTTTCGGCGGCGGCTTCGAGCGCCAGCGCGGCGGCCTGGGCGGCCGAGCCCTTCTCGGGTGGCGGTAGACACACGCTGGGCACCTGAAACTCAATGTCGGCCCAGGACAGCAGCAGCAGACACACGACAATCAGCTCGAGCGCTTTGCCGTGCCACAAGTGGTCGTTGATGGAACGCGACACGGTGGCGCCCTCAATCAGCTCTTTCAGGGCGTCCGTCCAGCGGCCAGCCTGCAGGTAGAGCGAGGCCACCACAATGGTCACGCGGCTCTTGCCCTTGTTCCGCCAGCGCTCGTTGAGGCCGCCGGGGCCGAACCCTTGCACGGAGATGCGGTCCTGGCTCTGGCTGCGGTAGCCGTCGCCCAGGTCTTGGGGCGACGTGGCGCGGTCGGGGCTCGACAAGGTACTAGCGCTGTCGCCGCCGCCGCCCGCAATATCGTCAAAGGTGGTAGCCGGTCCCGAGAGACCACTAGCACTGCGTACGGGTGTCGAGGGCCGCCCCGGGGTCGACCCAGCACTGCCCGAGCCAAACGGCGAGCCACCCTTGAACGGTACGGGCATGGACATGCGCACCTGGCTGCGGTCGGCGGCGGACACGCCACTGCCGACGGAACTGGACCGATGTATAGGCAGTGCAAACTGCGAGTTGCGCCGCGAAGCCATCGTGCTGCTGCCGCTGCTGCCGTCGTCACCGCCGCCGTTGCTGTTCGGGGGCCGGAAGACGGAGCCCATGGCCTGGCCGGGCGACTCAATGTAGGACATGGCGTCAAAGGAGCGCGCCAGCGTGTTCATCTCGGCCAGCAGCAGCGACGACACGTCGGCCATGACGGCCTTCATGGTGGTACGCTTAGACTTGGAGAGCGGCGGCACCGTGGCCATGCCCTCGTCGGGCATGGGAATTGGCGCATCGGGCGACGGCTCGTAGTCGAAGATCAGCACGCGGTGCACGAGCACTTTGGTGTAGGTGTCGCGCAGCTCCTCGAGCTCCTGGTACAGCGTGCGGATGTTGCGTTCCTCGATCGAGCGCCCCGCGGCCGACTGCCGCTTGCTGCCAAAGGCGACGTTCTTGATGGCGGCGCCGTCGGCGAGGGCGAGGATGACGAGGGGCTCACGGTAGAGGTCAAAGGGGCACAGGGCCAGGTGGGAGGGTTGGGGCACGTGCGTGGTCAGGTCGTAGAAGATGTAGCCGTCGGGGAACGCGAGTGGGCTGAACATGTCTAGTAGTCGTGACGTTAGTACAACTGGGTGCAGACGCCAAGAGGAGCAGAGAAATGGGGTGACAAACTCCGGTTGGGCCGGCGGTCGGCGCTGACGTCGCGCAGCTGGACAGCATATTCGCTCTTCAGTCGGTCGAGAAAGGAGGCAAAACGGTCGCGATGCACAGGGCCAACGGGCAGCACGAGGACTTTGACCTGGGCCGGCGACACGGGGAGAAAGGGGTCGGACCGCGCCATCGTGGCTGCCGGTGGCCGTAGCCGGGAGACGAGCTATGCGTGCAGCTGAAGTGTATGCAAACTGGAGGAGAACAGCAGTAGGGAGAGGAGGCTGGTCTATGCCGTAGGAGGCATCGCGAGACGAGGCGCGCAAAAGAGGAAGAGGGCACGAGGACAGGGGCAGCCGCGGCGCGACGACAGGCGGAGGGGGCTCGCACGGGGGTGTGAAGCTTGTTCCTAGGTCGAATAATGTCCGTAGTCTAATTGGCTTGCTTGAACGTGCTGTGTTCTTGGGCGTAGGCCGTGTCGTCGAGGTAGATGTTGTGATGGTGACGAAAGAGGGACGTTGTGCAAATGCGGTCGAAGCAGCTGCCACTACACCGCAAGGCAACGTGGAAGGTGTGGACTTGCCTGTTCAGGGAGGATTGTGGTCCGAGCATCCAAGTGGGGACGAGGCGCTGCTGAACTGAGGAAGGAGCAGGGCGCAATTCGCGCCACAGCGCTGAAAGCGGCAGCGACCAGCAGGCTCGAGTTTACCCCTGAAACCGGATTTTAGTGGAAGGAACAAGCGGCAGCCTTGTCTCGACACTGACGCCATACACGGAAAGAGGTTGTCCAAACATGAGGCAAGAGCGAGTGAGCGTATCTACGATGGTGAGAGTACACTTTTGTATTTATTTTTTCATACAGCTATTTCTTTGTATTTTCCGCACGTTGGCTCATCTCCTTTTCTACTGAGATAAATAAAGCTCAGGACCAGATAAACGTGTTCATAAATTTATTTTCAACGATATTTATTATCATGTAGTTACATGGAGTCGAGCTAGCCATAGAACCGCGCTTGCGACCTTTCCTCAGCCGCCTATATTTCTTCTCTATCCCTTGTTCTCAGCAATTTCGGACTGCAGCCAGGCAGGCAGGACCGGCGGCGACGCCCAGCCGTCCAGGAACGACGCGACGGCCACGTTCGGTCCGGCCGGTTTGGCGTAGACTGCCGTCACGTACCAGGCTGTCTGGCCGCTCTGCAGGGTGTGCTGCAATGTGGGGATGACGGTGCGGCTGTGGATGAGGTTGGAGTTGGGCTCGGCATTGACGAGGTTGGCCTCGCGAGCCTTGCCAGCGCCCGTTGCGCCCGCGGCCTCCAGCGCGCGAATCCCGACGGCACCGGCGTCGCGGCAGACGGCAAATGCGCCCTCGTGGCCGCGGGCCCAGCCGTCGGGCGTCAGCGTGTCGTAGTTGCCGATAATCTTGGGCTGGGTGCCCTCGCCCGTGGCGGCGTCGTACAAGCCCAGGTAGCGGCCATCCTGGGCGTTTTCGTTGTGGATCGCAAAGGCACCGTCGGCGGTCATGATGGCGCGGTCGGCCGGGCCCGCCTTGACGGCAATGCGGTGGATGCGGAGGTGCCAGTTGGGTGCGGCGTCCGTGGGCGGCACGAGAATGGTGCGCACCGAGACGTCGGAAAATGGCGCCCACACGGAGACCAGCACGGGTCCATCGTCGCGGGTCTCAATGGCCGCATACGACGACAGCCGGCGCGTCTTCCAGTACTCGCCACCGTCGTCGGAGAAGCCGAGTTGGGAGGCCAGGGCGTATTGTTCGAGGGTAAACAGACCGGGCGGCACCGAGTAGCCAAATGCGCTGCTGTAGGCGAAGCCGCCGTACTTAGCGTGGGTGCCCTTCATGGGATAGCTGCAGGCCTGGCCCGACGAGAGCAGCATGCAGTGGCCACCGTGGTTGCTCATTATGTGACCCGGGTGGACCAGCGGCTTGACGAGTGGCAGCGAAGGCCAGTGGTCCTCCTCGGCCGACGTCCAGAATGGGTGTGTCTCGGGGACCGCAAGGCAGATGAACGCAAGGCAGGCCCAGTACTGGACTGTTAGTGGGATATGATGGTAAAGGGACGCTTTTGTAGGGGAGCACGTACCGGGCTGCCCGGACTGTTGTAGTTTTCGGCCATCTATGCATTGTTAGGGACACAATCACACAATCATCGCATGACGATAATCAGGGGACAAATGGAGGACAAATGGAGGGCCATCACGTACATACATGTTGGGATACGAGTACCCAACTGTCAGTGTGCCCGACGGACTCCACATGTCGTTTTGCGTCTGCCAGTACCGCAGATGCCGCATGACGATGCCCTTGACCCTGCCCCACGTCAAAGGCGCCGGCAGCTCGACGTCGGCGTACGCCAACGCACCCCAGAAGGACACCATGGCGAAGCGGTAGCCCACGCTGCGGCCAAAGGGAATCGAGCGGCCCTCGGCGTCGTAGTAGTGCGCCAGGTCAAGGGCGCACTCTTGCGCGCGCCGCCGGAACTCGGACGCGTGCTCCGGGTCCTCGTCGCCGGCCAGCTTGGCGTACAGCAGCTGCAGAAATTGAATGGCAAACGACGACGAGTAGTAGTCCATCTGGTGGACGTCCCCGGGCCCGTCGTTGGACCAGCCGCCGCCGCGGTAAAAGGTGTCGAGGTGGCGGATGTCGCTGTCGAGGCGCGCCTGCGAGAACGCGCCGCCGTTTTTCTTGAGGCCGAGGTTGGCAAACACGCGGAACCACAGCCAGTTGGTGTCGGGCATGTTCCTCTCGTTGACCGAGTGGCCGAGCCAGGCTTCCAGATTGGCGCGCGCGCGGGCGTCCAACGACGTCCAGAACACGGGCGCCACCGCCAGCGCAAAGCCCAGCGGACACATCTCGACCATGCGCTGGTCGTTGTCGTGCGCAAACCCCCAGAACTCGGGGCTCTCCGGGTCCGTGCCGGCTTTCAGGCCGTCGACCCACCATTGCGTGCCGCGGTAGTCGCCGCCGCCGGCGAGCAGACACGCCAGCCCCCAGAGCGGGCGGCTGAAGCCCTCGACTTCGGACGCAGTCTGGTCAAAGCGGACGGCCGTGCCGCCGGGACAGCGGATGCGGGCCTTGGTGGACGAGAAAAACGGCTCCAGGGGATCGAGCAGGGCGCGCAGCAGCGCTTGGACGGAGGCTCGATCGCCTTTGCTCAGGTCGACCTGGCCAAAAGGGTGGATGGCATTGTAGCCGAGGACGAGGCCGGTCTGCGACATTGTGGGAGAGGAATGGTTGAGGGGTGTGAAAACTAAGCAGCAAAAATACTCTTGAGAAGGGAGTGAGATGTGGACAAGATGAGACGGGACTTGGCGGAGAAGTCGAGGGGTTCACGGCAAGACGAACAACAGAGATGCGTCGTTGGTGGGTAAGTTAATGAGGGCGAGAGACAAAGTTAATGACAGCACAGCTCTACAAGCGTTTCGAGAACGATCCCACCGTTGTATCGTATCCCGGACACGGATGTGGACGGTATTGACGAGATAGAGGCGGAGCAGAACTGATACACACGGCAGACTGAGATTACAAGTTGTCTGAGAAGTTTGCGGAAACCGCAAAAAGGCAAATAGGTACAAAGATAAAAGGACAAAAAACGACAATCTCAACTTAATGCCATACCTCGCTCGACGACATATCCCGGCGTGTGGGATTTCTTATGTGCCATCCATGACCTCAGACGCTTTGCACTTTACCCGGCAGAGTTGGGGTTTCTTGTGGATCAGTCCAGGTTGGGGGAGCTCGTTTGTAGTCCTCGTCTGCGTCTTCTTTGGTGTCAATCTGTAGGTTTCCTTGGAGCGCCCTGTCTCAGAGGTGATCTGATTGGCGGCTAAATTATACTCCATCGCTAGTTGCCTGTGAAGGCCGTTGTGCAGGGCCGTTGACGCCAAATCAGGCCAGTCCCGCGAGCTAGTTGTGCCCGCATGTCGTGGCCAGAGGGCGGCAGTGGTAAGGGTTGAAGACACAGACTTGACAACAAAAAGGAGTGACACAAGGACGATGTGGGGAAAAGTGGATCTGTACCGTCCCGTCTGCCGGCCGTTGTCGCCCTTGTTCGGGGTAGTAGCGGCCGGTCGAGGAAGGACCATTGGGCAAGGCCGTTCGTCTGTTTGTGTGAGGCAGTTACGGAGAAACAATCACAAACGCAGAGGTACTGAGTTGAGCAGTTTGGAGCCTCGCTATTGGCCGTTTATATCATGAAATGACATCGAAATGACATCGAAATGACGTCTGGTATATTGAGAACTTATAACGCCAGTTTGAACTCCCATAGAATCAGACAGATTCCCTCCCAGTCCCAACGCCTCAATAATGCAAATGCAGTCATCCCTCTCCTCATGTGCTGTATGACGACACGTAGTACTGGAGAGATTCGTCGATTAGCAAACACATTTATCCAATTCGTATGATGCAAGGATCGTCGAGGACGCATCAAAACCTACCGTAATCGAACTCGCCTCGTCCGGGTCGTCGGGGTCGTCTGGCTGTGACACGTATACGTGCAGGATCAGCGCCGTGCCGTCCACCACGCACGCAATCACACGCCCGTCCAGGCGGCCCACGCTCAGCACCCGGCTCCAGTCGCGGCCGTCCACGCGTACCGTCGCAAACTTGTCCGGCCCGGCCTCGCGGTACCGTGTGCTGGGGTGCTCTTCGAGCGGCACCGGCAGCGCGTCCTCGTTCATCCGCGGGTTCTCGAGGTCGTTCCACACCGTCTCGACGCTCAGCGTGTCCGTCACAAGCCGCAGCCGCAGCATGCCGTACATGTTGGCGCTGATTTCGAGTTTCGGTCCGGCACCGCCGCCGCTGGTGTTGTTGCTCGTTCCCCCACCACCACCGGCTGTCGATGAGAACCCGACAGGCGCCAGCCCAAGACCGCTGCTGCTACCGCCGCCGCCGCCGCCGCCCGATGTCGTGTGCGCCAGCTTCGTGAAGCGGTCAGAGACGGCCTTGAGCTGCAGGAGCGGTGGCAGCACAATGTTGACGTCGGACTCGGGCACCGCAGGTTCGATGACGTTGTTCATGGCCTGCGGCGAAATCACCCGCACCGGCATATCCTGCACCACGACCTTTTCGCGCTCGCGCTTGGCCAGCAGGTCCAGCGTCTCGTCGCGTCCACTGGCAGCGGCGGTGGCGGCGGCGGCGTCGTCAAAGGTGCTGCCAAACGTGCTCTCCCGGAAACGCTGGTGTGCACCAGGCGCACCGCCGGCGCCGCCCTGTCCAATGGGCCCAAACCCAAAGGCACCGAGCCCGCGCGGGTTGGTCATGGTATGGACCGTCATGGACAGCGTCGGCACATTGTCGCGCTTGGTCAGCCGCAGCACGGCATCGGTGCTGTTGAGCGCCGACCGCAGGGCGCGCTGCAGGGACGCGAGCGTAATCTCGAGGTCGATGGCGTTGCCGGCGTTGAGCGACTGCAGCAGGAAATGCGCGTCCGGGTCAAAGAAGAAGTCGCGCGCAAACGTCGACCAGACCTGTGACCCCCGGTCCGGGATCACAATAAAGCGGACCAGATCATCTTCCAGGTGGACCCAGACGATCTTGTCGAGAGCACCGAGGGCGGCGACCAGTTCTGGCGAGGTCAGTTGGGAGGACAAGAAAAGTTGGAGGCATTGGGTAGGTTCAGCACGGGAACTCACTTGTAAACGTCCGGATGTTCCGCAGCTCGGCCCTGAACTTCATCGTGTCGACAAGGCAGCTGGTGTCGGAGGCACAGGGGTTGTCGATGCGGCGTCGCTGTATCTTATCTGCTGTCCGACCGAGAGCCTCGAAGTGAGTCGGACGCGTTGCACTTCAAAAATGTCGCGACACTGGAGCCTGCTGGGAAATGCGGGGCGATTCTCTCCAGGGCGCCTTCAACGCATGAATGGACCACTAACAAGCAAATTGCCTGGTTGGGATAGCGCTGTCTGGTCATGCCCCGCAGCATGCTGGGAACTCATCTTGTCAAGGCATCAAGCTGTGTTAAGCGGGCTTGCAATTTGATGTCACAAAGTAAAACAAAACCAAAAAGTCGTTTCTGAGGAGATATATATAGTGTTTCGCTGATGAAATAAACGATAAATGAAATGCCGTATTAGGAAAGATATGCCTGCTCAGCCTGAAACGTGGTATCCAATGTAGAATAAATTCAAAAAAAAAAAAAAAAAAAAAAAAAAAAAAAAAAAAAAAAAAAAAAAAAGAAAAAAAAAAAAAAAAAAGATATAATAAAAAGAGAGCCAAGATTTACGAAAATAAAGCAAACGAAAAATGAACAAGAAAACGACAAAGACAAATGAATTCTCAAAAAATTGGTATATCCACGAGCCACACAAAACGAAAAGTAAAATAAAAATAAAACAAGGACACAGGGATCAGCGGTGCGGCCAAAGGATAAAGTTGGCTTGCCTCACCTCCATGGCTGGGTCGGACTCCGGTGGTTGCTGAGCCCACCACGGACCAAAGTCCAAGCCGTGTGATTCTTTGCACGCCTCCACGTACGCATCAAGGGTCTGTTTCTCGTCCGCGGTGGGCTTTGCGTATCTGTGTCTATTGTTGCCGATATGCGCGCGGATCGCGCTATACGCAGTGTAGCTGTGGTGCGCCAAGTGCTTCGCACCAGTGACGACGAGTCTCTTGCCGGGAATTCGACTCTTCCTGGTGTATGGGCGGCCACGACGGTCCATGTCCTGAGCCCGCTCCAAGATAAGATGGCGGTCATATTCAAAACCCATGTAACAGTAGGCGCACGGAACTGATAGATCCACTGTCTTTGGATGGGCCATGGCCATGAACACGGGCATCCGATTTGGACTCCTGCGGAGAATCCTGACCATGAGATCAAAGTCGTCGAACTCGACCAGACGGAAGGGTTCGTCCGGTGCAACAGCCGGGGCTGCAGCCGGTGGTGTCGGCTGCGTTTCGGATTGCTGAGCAGGCTGTGCTGCATCTGGTTCAGCTGGTGCAACCTCGACAGCTAGTGCCGGTACTTGTAGTTGCTGAGGTGCAACCATAATAGCGGGTAGAGCGATATTTTCTGCATCTGGTGGAGCTATCGGCTCTTGCACGACATTCGCTTCGTCGTTGTTTTCCGGACCGGGTTCGTCTGGAGGGGGTGGTTGGATGCCACTCGGAGACGACGGGACATGCTGAGCAGCGACTTGAGCGTCGTTCTTGGCTTCCGCTTGGCTTGGCCCCTGAGCCTCCTGGTTGTCGTTTGCCATGGTCCGGTCGATGGCGTTTTTGTCGTTCTCATTGTTGACGCTGTGAGGCTCATTGGGCTGGCCAAGGGCCACGGCCTCATCGACTTCCTGTTCGTGTCGTGCTTCCTGTTCAACACCAGGCGCTCTAGGATTTGGGCTGCCTGGAACTCGGTCATCACCCATCTGAATGTCGGCTGGGTCTGAAACTGGAGGGCGCGTACGTCGGGGCAAAGGCGGGTGACCACAGCTATGCAGCATCGGGCTTTTGCAGTACGGACAGGAAGGACTTGGGCCGATGCCGAGCCAAGCTTTTGCGCAGTAACTGCCGAAACGGTGACCGCATGGAAGAATCGACCATGACTCGACAGAGCCATCGACGGCGGGCAAGCCAACAACCTCGAGGCAAATGGGACAAGGTTCTGTCGGCGTGGGGGTATCCTCCGACTGTAGTGGTTTTGGTTGGTTGACTCTGAGGTCGCCGCGTGCGCTACGGGCCTTGACCTGCAGTTTTGGTAGCGTACCGTACCGGTTGCGTCTGTGCCTGAATATAGGCATACTGTGTTGATGTGTATGTGGACTGAGAGCCGTAGATGTAGATGTAGATGTTGCTATGTGGTGTAGATGTGAGAATGTCGGTGGTACTGAAGACAGTATCGGCTTTGCACAAAAGAAAACAGGAACAGAAGAGGTGATGCGGTCTTCTCTCGTCGTTGTTAGACCTGGTCGACGGTAAGATAGTGTAAGTCGACTAGTCCGATGGTTAACTACGGGCTTGGGATATGGAGCCAACGGCCGGGCTAGAATGTAAAGTATCGGGCAGTGCAGCGAGAACGCGGCGCCGTGGAGAGGCGAAGCTCGATTACGCGACCGCCGGAATGGGAGCACAAGGAGCTGTCGAGGCAGAGCTGGTTTTGCGGAAAGGTAGTCAGGTGGAGCACCGCATGCGTGCGTCGAAACGGGGAAGATTGTGGTACAAAATGAAATGAGACAGAAAAGACAAAATTCAAAGAAGAGTGGAAAGACGCGATTCACGACAAAATAAATCTGTAAACAAATATTCAAAGATGGTTCACAGACGAATGAGTGGTGGGCAATGCCATCTATTTCTGGGAGCCTGCTACACGTGGACGTGAGCTGTGTGGTATTGAGGTCTCAGATGACCCGGCCAGGGAAGGGACGCCAGTTGAGACGGCAGCAAGCAAAGGAGGCCTGGGGAGGTCTGATGATGTATCTTGTAAGCGATGTGTAGGGAGGAAAACGAGGATAATGAGGAAAATGAGGAGAACAAAGGAACACAGGAGAAGGAAGACTTTGAGGGATAAAAGCAGGCAGAAGGAATCATTACAATAAAGTAGGAAAGAGCAGATGTAAGATACGACGGACGAAATCGGGGAAGCTACGATGCTGTGTCGCTTGGGTCGACCGGGGCAGGCACCACCCACTTGTCTGCGCAGTTGTCAGCCTTGTCGCAACGCCTTTGGCTGGGGCTCGTCGATGGGGTAGGAGGTGCAATGTTCGTATCGCACCACGAGCCCTATCCGTCTTCCTAGTGTGCCATTTATTTTATTTTCCCTATGTCCTGAGAAGTATCAAGTTCTGGACCGGACGCTGACCGGCGACCGTCGCCGTGCTGTTCTGTCGCCTTGTAGGACTGCCTGCCCGACTCTGCCAACACAAGGCGCGCCTGCCTAACGGGAGGTGCAAGCAACGAGCCCCGCAGCTGGCATGCACACAAATGTGCGTGATTTGACGAGAGAGCTGTTTTGCTTTGTTGGGAGGTTGAGAGAGAAAGCGGAAGGAACGACGACCAGTCAGAGTGCACCGTAACACGCACCCAGGAAAGAAGTGTGTGAGGCAACATGCTGCCGTGATCCGTTGAGTCAAAGATAGTGATGCGGACACGATGAATGGGGGCCTGCAGGGATGCGCCTGATACGCAACCGACCTCCGGGTGTGTGGTGCACATGTTTGTGCAGGTGCGTCGCCGTATCGAGTTTCGTTTGGTGCACCATCCAGCCCATTTTGTTCCTAATTGTTTCTCTTCTGCTTGCGGCCCAAAAACGTCGCCTTTTTTCATCGTCTCACGCTATGCCGTTTGCAGCCGTTCTATATCTCTCCTCTGGCTGCCTACGTTCTTTGCTTTGTGTTTGTGCAAACATCAGCATTGTCTCTCATCTATGGCTTTCTTTTCTGAACGGCAGGCACATGTGTCTGATGATGAGTAAAGGTATGCATGCAATAGAAGAATGTCTATCAAACTTTGAAATCAGATACACACGCCCAGTTAAAACTACAGTCGCTGGAATGGCTGAAAATGCTTGTCCAAATGATGTCAGGGGATGTGGTGATGCACAGCAAACAAACAGCAAAGGAAATAATACAAAAGAGACGCTCGGCCCAACCCCGTTCTGCCACTGCCCACAAACGACTATCGCCTCGGCGGCTCGTCATCGTCGCTGTCGTCCATGAAGCCTTGTTCCAGCCTGAACGCGTTAGTAGGTACATACGCATTTAGTATACGCAACGATAGACCCGCAAGACGAGGGTCAACCTACTCTCTGCTGAGTCGTGGCGCATCGTAGACGGCTGCACCGCCTCGTGGCAGCTCGTGTTGCCGGCGGCCCGCGCCGCTGTTGGCCCGCATCGTGCCGAGCTCCTCGCCGACCTCGCCGAGCTCAATGCCGCGCGCCGGGTCGTGCAGGTGGAGGCTCAGCTCCTCGTCGTCGGACAGCAGCTCGTCGCTGCGCAGGCTGTTGTCCCGGCTGTGGCCGCCGCCCGCGCGACTGGGGCTGTTCCGTCGACTGAAGAGGCCCCGCAAGCGGCCCCCAATTCCGGTGTCGCCGCCATTGGCGGCTACGCGGTCGCGCCACGAGGTGGTGGTTGTGGCTCGCGAGAAAAAGTGGCTCACAGATGCCTGCATGCGGTCGCGCAGCGAAAGCGTCTGGCTCGATAGCGTGTCGATGGGCAGGTAGTGGCTGTAGCGGTTGCGGTAGTGTTGCCAGATGGGGACGATGACAAAGGAGAAGAGGACGAAGACGAGAAGGGCGATGATGGCGGGAAGGAAGAGGGTCTGTCAGGAAGAGGAGGAGAGGTTAGACACGGCATACGTAATGCGGTGGTCGAGCTGATGGCGGACACGCACCTTGACGACCGAGAGTGTAGCACCCATTTTGGCAGTAGGCACTCGTCAACGGGTAGAAGGTAGAAGCGCCAGAAGCCGGGAGTCGGAAGCCGAGACGCCGGCGTCGGGACGCGCAAGGCGCAGGCACCGAGATATAAGCGGTGCCAAGTGATCCGAGGAAGCCGTCGAAGGCGGATCCGGAGAGGGGGGGGGGGTTGGATACGTTTTGGCAGGTTTGTGGAGAGGAAGCCCCTGTCGAGTATGCCCCTGGGTGCAGCCCTTCTTCGTCGCAGGCGTGTGAGGTCGACACGATGTCGTCGTGGTCGAGCTGAGGTTGTCGGCGCGGAGACAGAAGTCGATTCGAGACGGAGTGCTTTGTGGCAAGGCCAGGACCGCTGTGGGCTAGCTACATTGTAGGCTATCCGTAGCGCACGTAAGCCACTGACAAGCCACTTTTGGAAGGTGTACCTTAGATGGCCGACCAACTTGACATGGGACAAAATGAGCTCCAACTTCTGTGTAGCAACAGAGCACGGAACTCTTTTCGATTGTGAATTTCTTTGAATTTTTGCAGATTAATACGGACCTCTCAATTTATGCTGCCATCCCCGGAACGGTCAGAGGTCGGCACGCAGCGCTCGCAGCAATATACAATGTATGAAGCTGGTCTGGAAATGCCACGTGATCTCCGAATTGACTGCTGCAGACAAGTACGACTTCTGAAGGCAGCATTTCCCTGTGTCGTCACCCTCCCTCTCGACGCCATTACTGCGTACTTTCTGTCGTCTTTCCTGCCCTTCCGGACCCCTTTTATGACGATCCCAAATACTGGGGAATGTGTGCCTGCCCAAGGGCTACTCCAAAAGCCAAAGTTTGGCCGTTAGCGCTGAGAGCTAGCGCTGCCCGCTGGTTCTCAAAGTCAAGGGGGCATCATTGGTGGTGGGCTTTCTCTGTATTGCACTTTTGGCGGGGTATGTCGGTGCTTTTTGGGGGGCAGCTTTGATTAGGTGTAATTTTACAGCGTCACCGACCCTAAGAATAGCAGGCATAGGTGTGTCGCCGGCCCGCCACGGCGCTACGCGACAACGCGTAATACGAGCATCACTACGGAGTACAGTAAAACAGTGTACGGCTCTGAATACTGACACTGTCTCTAGTGAGGGAGACATGCGCTGCAAAAAGATCATCGCAATTTCACGGCCATTGCTGTCTGTTTGCGATGCAGAAGCACAATTCCAGACAGAGTACCGACGTGTGACAGTAAACAGAGATTGAACGTCACAAAGAAAACAAACTTTTTTTGCTGCGGCAACCTTTTCAGATAGAGTGTGTCACAGGCCCAGCTGTTTATGCAGGGCGGGCTGCATGCAACAAACGTGCACTTTCAACCGTCCAGGGCAGGGCCTGTGAGAGGCTGGGCCCCTGTAGTGCCAGTATTCTGGGCCATCGTCACAAGCAGGCCTGCCATAGCCTAGGGGACGTCGTATTACTTCACACTGTATGCAGCTTGCAAAGAAACGGCAAGTATGACCCGTTTAGGACTAGCTCAAAGCACGGGCAGCTGCTGCTTAGTTCGGAAAACCGCCCCTGATGGGCCCGTGTTCAGGGGGAAGGCACGACAAACGCTGCAAAAGGAAGGAAAGAAGGAGAGAAGGAAAGAAGGAGACAGAATGAAGAAGCTGCTACCCACTGGAGCCACTCTGTAACTGCCCTCCGAGGGTAAAAAGATGCACGCCAGGACTGCCAGGACGCCAGGGGTTTGAGATGTGCTAATCCTGTTTCAGCCCATCACCTCCACCCTTCGAGACACCGTGCCAGAAACGAACCCAGGAGGGCGTGCCATGAGAGGGCGAGCAGACAGAGGACTGGCGTAACGACTGTCAGCACTCTGTACTTTTTTGCACACCACAGGCGATCCTGCGGCAGACGACTGCCAAGGAGACGAAGGCGAAGGCGAAAGAAAACAAATAAGAAGAAGAAAACAAACAACGACAACCAACGAGAAGACGACGGATGCAAGACCAGCAGACAAGCGACAAACGACAAACGAAGAGAAAGGGGTGAGACAAAGCCCCCTACGTATGCGACGACCTGCCCGACTGCACCGTGGCGGACTGGTGACGCGACGGACAGAAGAGTCAAGAGTGCGTTTCTGCATCCGTTTCGAAACATCACGACTTTTGCCATCGTCTCAACGACGACTGCCTGGGCCACCCGCCTCGACAGATTGACGCCGGCAGACCAGAAGCAGGCGATAGACACACCCTGCGGCACGGTGTCTGGCTGCCAGGACGGTATGTAAGATTACTACAAACGTACTCAATATCTCGATATCAGTGGCCATCATCTGTCTGGCTCCTCCGCCCCTGTCAACTCATGCTAAATCGTTGTTTATGCAGACCGAAATCACCCCTGGCCCTCGCCTGCCCGCTCCCAAGGGACCATGATGCGATCCGCCCGTCGTCTGAGACAGCACCGCATCCAGTGACGACGGCCGCAACAGAGCAGTTGAACGCTCTACGAACCGGCAAAAATCAAGCAGCCGCAACAAGGCAGCGAGCATCAATCAAACAGGCTCCACTGCCTGGGCCACAAGCACAGAGAGACACATAGACACATAGACACACGCCCTCACCCAGACAGCCGCCATGTCCGACAAACAGTCCAGACAGTCGTCTGGCGGCAAGTCCTTCTTCTCGCGCGTGAAGCACAAGTCCGACCGCCGCAACACAAACGGCGACGAAGGCAGGTTCCTCGGCCCCCTCGACTTTGACGCCGCCGGCCAGACCGGCTCCCGCACCTCGCGCCACTCCCACAACCGCGACTCCGTCATCTCCCTCGACCGTCCCACCTCCCCCGAAGCCGGCATCAATATGATGGCCGGTGTCATGACCTCCATTCCCTACGAAAACATCACCGCCGACCGACGCTCCCCCATCGCCGTCGACTACCTCCCCAAGAACGGCGCGCCCCCGGGCAGCAGCTACGGCCAGCCCCCCAGCACAGGCCGCGAACCACTCCCGCACCAACTCAACAAAGCCACGAGCGACTTCCACCAGTACCCATCCTTTGACCCGTCCTCAACGACGGCCGCTGCCGCCATGGCCGCCTCCATGTACGGCGCTGCACCCGCCGCCGGCAGCGCGGCTCACCTGTCGAGCAGCCAGCTGTCGGGGCCGCGGCCGCCGCCAGGGCAAGGCGGCAACGTCACCATGGCCTCGACCGGCCGTCAGACCCAGCTGCAGCAATGGGGGCCGCCACGAGAGAGCGCCGCCTTTCAGAGTGGCTCGCACAACTCGCGCTACAACTCGTACCAGACAACATCGGCCGGCCGCAGCTCGACCGACCACGCCAGCATCTTTTCCGCGCTGCCGAGCGCCTCCTCACAGAGCTCCTATGCGTCCCACCGCGAGTCCAATCGCCTAACCAAGTTTCCCTCGGGCCCGGGGGGTGGCACCGGATCTGCCGGCACGCCGTCGCACGATGGCTTTAATTTGTCGAAACCCGAAGACGACGTGGTCATTGAGCAAATGTTCCTCGCCCTCATGCAGAAGCGCGGCTGGCTCAACTTGCCCGAGCAGGCCCGCCGCCAGATGATCGCCTACCCGCCCCTCAAGAAGTGGACGCTGATCTATCAGGACCGTCTGAGCGAGTGGCAGGGCGAGCAGCGCCGCCGCCAGACCGCCCGCCCCGGCCAGTACCAGAACGTCGACGTCACCACCTACTCGGACGAGGAGGGCTCGCCGGAGTGGTACGTCCGCAAGATTATGGAGAACAGCCTCGATGCCAAGCACTTGGCCAGTCTCGAGGTCAACCTGCGCACCCAGCAGATCGGCTGGGTCAAGCGCTTCATCGAGTGCCAGGGCCAAGTCGCCCTCACCAATGTCCTGCTGAAGCTCAACCGCAAGAGCGCCCGCGGGCCCGCCGCGCCCGCGGACGTGCCGCGCGGCGAAAAGGAGCTCGACCGCGAGTACGACTTGGTCAAGTGCCTCAAGGCCCTCATGAACAACAAGTTTGGCGCCGACGACGCTCTCGCCCACCAGCAGGTCCTCGTTGCCCTGACCATGTCGCTCATCTCGCCGCGCCTGTCGACGCGGAAACTGGTCAGCGAGGTCTTGACCTTTCTGTGCCACTGGGACGAAGGCAACGGCCACGTCAAGGTCATCCAGGCCATGGACAACGTCAAGAGCACCCACGGCGAGACGGGCCGCTTCGACGCCTGGATGCGCATCATCGAGGTCACCGTCGACGGCCGCGGCAAGATGGGCAGCATGGTCGGTGCGAGCGAAGAGGTCCGCAGCGGCGGCATCGGCATGGAGAACCTGTTGATGGAGTACTCCGTCGCCACGCTCATGCTCATCAACATGCTGGTCGACGCCCCCGAGCGCGACCTGCAGCTGCGCCTGCACATCCGCGCCCAGTTCATTGCCTGCGGCATCAAGCGCGTCCTCACCAAGATGGAGGCCTTCCAGTACGACCTCATCGACAAGCAGGTCGAGCGCTTCCGCAGCAACGAGGCCATTGATTACGAGGACATGCTGGAGCGCGAGAACAGCAGCATCAAGGACAACGTCGAGGGCGACCTCAAGGACCTGAACGACCCCGTCCAGATTGTCGACGCCATCCAGAACCGCCTCAAGGGCTCGCGCACGCAGGACTACTTTGTCTCTGCTCTGCAGCACCTGCTGCTCATGCGCGACAGCGACGGCGAGGAGCGGCTGCGCATGTTCCAGCTCGTCGACGCCATGCTGAGCTACGTCGCCATGGACCGCCGCCTGCCGGACATGGACCTGAAACAGAGCCTGAACTTTAGCGTTCAGAGTCTGCTGGACAAGCTGCACACCGACTCGGAGGCCCGCCAGGCGCTCGACGAAGCGCTCGAAGCGCGCCAGATTGCCGAGGCGGCCATGGCCGAGCGCGACGAGATGCGCGGCCGGCTCGAGCTGGGCGCCGACGGCCTAGTCGCCAAGATGCAGCGCCAGCTGGACGAACAGACCCGCTTCATCGACGCCCAGCGCCGCCAGGCCGAGGCCCTCAAGGCCGAAATCGACAGCGTCCAGACCCTCCGCGCCAAGGAGGCCCAGCGCAACGAGCTCGAGACCCGCGAGCTCTACCTCATGCTGCGCGACGCCCAGGACGTCGCCGCCTCCAACGCCGCCCAATCCAAGGCCGGCGCGGCCGCCGTCCTCGCCACGGGCGGCACGGTCAGCAAGAGCCAACTGGCCGACGACGACCCGGTCCACATGCAGGGCATCCTCGACCGTGAGAAGCTCATGGACCGCCTGCGGATGCAGATCGAGCGCCAAAAGACCCAGTTCAAGCTGGAAGGCCGCGTCTGGGGCGACGCCGTCGGGCCGTCAGATCGCCTGCGCGCCCTCCGCGAAGAGATGGAGGGCTACGGCGGCGACGAGGGTATTCCCGGCAGCTTGTTGGGTGTCGACGGCGGTGGTGCGGCTGCCATGTCCACCAACAGCGTGCTCGGCAGCGTCAACCGGCAGACCAGGATTGGCCGCAAGCCCATTGGCGGCAGCGGCGGCGGCAGCGGTGCAGGTGTTCCTCCCAACGCGGGCGGCTCGCACTTTGACGACGACGATGAAGTCACCGGCGAAGATGGCGAGGTGGTCTATGAGAAGCCACGCATTGTCGAGATGCGCCGCCCCGTCATGGACTCCAAGCAGCAGACCGGCCTCTTGAACGAGATTGTCGGCAAGGTCAAGCGGTACGAAGGCAGCGATTCAGAAGACGGCGACGGCGTTACGACGGGACCGTCGCACCCAAGCCTCGAGTCCCAGTCGCCCATTACGCCGCACGACGGCGATGCACCCAAGATCCAGGTCACTGGTGCGTCGCCCAACAACCGTGCAGGCGGACCTCCACCACCACCGCCGCCACCACCGCCTCCCGGTGGTATGCTCCCCGGTGCTCCACCACCCCCACCACCCCCTCCACCTCCCCCCGGTGGTGCGCTGCCAGGCGCTCCACCACCGCCGCCGCCGCCGCCGCCGCCACCGGGCGGGATTCGCCTTCCCGGCGCACCACCACCAGCGGACGGTGCGGCTGCACCACCTCCTCCACCACCGCCTCCCCCTGGCGGCATTGGTGGCATGCCTCCGCCGCCACCGGTGGCACCTCCCATGCCTGCACCAGGCTCCATGTCGGGTCACTTCTTGTCGAAGCAGCCCACATTTGAGCCGGTGCAGCCAACGGTTGGCCTGCCCGTGGTGCGTCCCAAGAAGAAGCTCAAGGCGTTCCACTGGGAGAAGGTGGACGAAACGGTGACGACGCACTGGGCGGCGCACGCGCCGTCGGCGGAGGAGCGCGAGGAGAAGTACATGGAACTGAGCCGCAAGGGCATCCTGGACGAGGTGGAGAAGCTGTTTATGGCCAAGGAGATCAAGCTGCTGGGGCAGGGCACGAGCAAGAAGGACGACAAGAAGCAGATTATTTCCAACGATCTGCGCAAGGCGTTTGAGATTGCGTTTGCCAAGTTTTCGCAGCAGTCGGTCGACAAGGTGGTGCAGATGATTATCCACTGCGACCGCGAGGTGCTGGACAACCTGGTGGTGATGGACTTTTTGCAAAAGGACGACCTGTGCAACATCCCCGACAACGTGGCCAAGCAGCTGGCACCGTACAGCAAAGACTGGACGGGACCCAAGGTGTCGGAGGACACGCGCGAGATGGACCCGGCGGAGCTGACGCGGCAGGACCAGATTTATCTGCTGACGGCCTACGAGCTGCACCACTACTGGAAGACGCGTATGCGGGCGCTGGCGCTGACGCGCAGCTTCGAGCCCGAGTACGACGAGATCATGGAGAGCATCCGGCAGGTGATGGAGGTCTCGGAGTCGATCCGCGACTCGGTGTCGCTGATGAACGTGCTGGGGCTGATCCTGGACATTGGCAACTACATGAACGACGCCAACAAGCAGGCGCGCGGCTTCAAGCTCAGCTCGCTGGCGCGGCTGGGCATGGTCAAGGACGACAAGAACGAGTCGACGCTGGCGGATCTCGTGGAGCGCATCGTGCGGCAGCAGTACCCGGAGTGGGAGTCGTTTGCGACGGACATTGCGGGCGTCGTCACGGCGCAAAAGATCAACATTGAGCAGCTGCAAGCGGACGCGAAAAAGTACGTTCTCAACATCAACAGCGTGCAGCGCGCGTTTGACAGCGGCAACCTGTCGGACCCCAAGAAGTTCCACCCGCAGGACCGCGTCACGCAGGTGGTGCTGCCGATCATGAAGGAGGCGCGCCGCAAGGCCGAGCAGATGGAGCTGTACCTGGAGGAGATGATCCGCACGTACGACGACATTATGGCGTTCTACGGCGAGGACAGCCGCGACGAGAACGCGCGCCGCGACTTCTTTGCGAAGCTGGCGGCGTTTATCGGCGAATGGCGCCGCTCGCACGAAAAGAACATCCAGTACGAGGAGACGCGCCGGCGCAACGAGGCCAGTATGAAGCGCAAGCACGCGGCGCAACTCAAGCTCGGTGGCGGCGGCGGCACCGGTGGCGGCGGCGAGGGCGGTGCGCTGCCCAGTCCGTCCAGTGCGGGCGCCATGGACAGTCTGCTGGAGAAGCTGCGCGCCGCGGCACCGCAGACGCGCGACCAGCGCGACCGTCGGCGGCGCGCCCGCCTCAAGGACCGGCACCAGGTGCGCATCGCGTCGGGCCAAAAGATCCCCGACCTCAACGAGATCCCCGAAGCCGAGGCCAGCTTGCAGAGTGGTCGTGGCGGCGGCCTCGAGTCGCCAACGTCGGGCGGCGAGGGCCCGCCGAGTGTCGGCAGCATGCTGAGCCCTGTGATCGGCTCGCCGCGCCCCGATGGCAGCAGCGGCGACGGTGGCGGCGGCGACGAGGACGACGTGGCTGCGCGGGCGGCCCTCCTGCTGCAGGGCATGCGGGGCGACGACGACGACGACCTCGACGAGGAGAAGCGCGAGAGTCTCCGCAAAGCGCGGCGACAGACGGCCGAAGCCGAGCGGCAGTCCCGGCGCAGGCGGCGCGACAAGGCGCAGAGCGGCAGCGGCGGCATTGCCGCAGACAGTGCGCCGTCTGGCGAGGCGGCAGCCGAGGGCCAGCCAACCGTGCCGGACGCCGTGCCGGAAGAAGGCACCGCTTCAGAAGCGACGGGAGAGCAGCAGTAGACTTGTCTGCTGCGGGAGGATCCCAGAACAAAATGTGCATATGTATAATTAATAGTCTGCTTTTCCTGCGCGCGTTTCTGTGTCTTTACTTGTTCGCTCATTTACGTCCCTCTCTTATTTCTTTCTTTGTCTGTATTGGGGGGTTTCAGGCATAGAGACGGCAGACAGACACTCGATCATGAGAGGTTGCTGGGGTGTCTTTTCTTGGAATTTACTGTTTATTTGTTGGCCTCGTCCCTCTTCTCTCAAGTCCGCTCAAGACTTGTCATTGCGTTGATGGTCGTGTTGATTTTTGTGTGGCTTTCTTTATTTCTTGTACATACACAGCCATTGCCATCTGACATATTGTCCTCTTCTACTCTGACTTGCCAATGAACTCTGAGTATATTCCCGCAACTATGCAATCTATCCTACACGAAGTCCTCTACATACTAGGACCGTTGGTCGCGATATGTTCTGTCTCGATCTTTTCTGTCGTCTCGTCGTTCGTGGTCGCGGTGGCGCCGTCGGTCACCGTCTCTCGGACTGCGGCTCCGATCTTGCCTCCGCTCGGGACGTCGTGTACGGCTCCGGCTCCGGCTCCGGCTGCGAGGCCGGCTCGGTCTGTCGTCCGCACGGTCTCGGGGGTCTCTGTGCTCTCTGTCGTCTCGGTCATGACGATCACGTGATCTGCTTCGTCTGGAACGGCGATCGTGCTCATGTCTACCATGCCTCTCGCGTCTGTCATGCGTGTCATGCCGGCCATGGTCTCTTCGTCTGCCGCGGTGGTTGCGTTCACTGTCGTGCCGGTCTCTGTGGCTCCGGTCTCTGTCTCGCCGCGCCCGCCCCTCTCTGTCTCTGCCGTCCTTATCGGCTGACGACGAATCGGGCGGTGGCATGCGCGACGTGTTGGCCGGCACGGCAATCGAGTTGGCTCCTGTTCCTGTTGCTGGACCTGGGGCTGCTCCTGGCCCGCCTCCGAGTCGCGCGCCGGGCGGCAGTCCCAGGGCACGGGCCATGGCCTCCTCTTCGGCCTCTTTGACGCGCCGCAGCTCGTCGCGCCGCGCCGCAGCGGCTGCATCTATGCTGTCTTCGCCGCCTGCGCTACCTTCGCCACCGTCTTCACCACCATCGTCACCACCCTGGCCTTCGCCCTCTTTGGCATACCAGGTCAGATCGCGGCCTTGTTGCCAGCGGCCGACGGGTGCTTTGATGCTGTGGCCGAGATAGTGTTCGCGACGGCTGGACTGGGCGACGTCGTCCCAGCTAAAGTTGACGCCGCCACGGGAGCCCTGCTTGCGGATGGTCGCGACGAGATCCATGGCGGGTATGGCGGAATTCGTTGGGTATTTGTTGTGATGGCTACGTTGTAGCAAGGTGAAGGTGAGACGTTGTTTGGTGACGTTTTTGTTAGGCAAGGCTGAGTATTACATAACCATTAAATTTAGCGTCTTTCGAGCTCCAGCGCGCCGTCCCCCGCCAATGCACGGCCGCAACTCCCCTAAACAGCGTTGGCGACACGCCATGCACAACGACCGCTGTTTTTTGCTTCATTTTCTCGCGTTGCACTCTGCCACAAACAACCCTCCGACCTCTTTTTTTTTATGTTGTCTCTGCGCCCACACCACCCTCCCACGCAATGTCGTTCAAGATCGACGAGCTCCAATGGAGCGAGCCCGAGACCGCCAACGAGATGCAGGGCATCCACTCCAACTCGGTGCTCTACTACTTTATGCGCTCGCCCTACTTTGACAAGACGTCCAACAACAACACCGTCTACAACCAGGCCCTGCACAACCACAACATGTTCCCCGTGCTCGAGACGCGCGAGCGCTTCGAGGACTTCCTGCGCAGCATGTCGGGCGTCGAGTACATTGTGCATCAGGCGCCGGCCGAGATGGCGCCGGGGACGGGCACGGGCGTCTGGGTGATCCGCAAGCAGCTGCGGCGCAAGCGCAACGACGGGCAGCCGGACGACCTGACGGTGTACGCCGACTACTTTGTGGTCGGGTACAACGTCTACCAGGCGCCGACGCTGGCGGACGTGCTGTCGTCGCGCATCACGTCGATGGCCGTGGCGCTGGGCAAGGCGTTTCCCGCCATGAACAGCATGCAGACGTGGTCGCCGGCCGAGGGGCACTACTTCGAGACGGCGGGCAAGGCGGCGGCCGACGCAGCGGCGGCAAAAGCGGCAGGCGAAGACGGGTTTGTGGCGGGCCAGACGTTGCAAGACGGGCAAGACGGGCAAGACGACGAGGATCTGGAGGAGGAGGAGGAGGAGGACGACGACGACTCAGATGTCGATGAAGATGCCATGGATGTCGACACAAAGGAAAAGACCACCCGAGAAAAGGGCGTCGATGACGAATCGGACGACAGCGAATACGACTCGGACGACGACATGCTCGATCCTCGGCTGGCCGAAGAGTCGTACGCCATCCACATGATGTACGGCGGCGAGTACATGGACGAGCAGCCCATCTCCGGCCGGCCAGGCGACTTCCACATTGCGCTGGCGGGCGGCGGACGGAGTGCCGTCGGCGGTGCAGCAGGGGCGGCCCACGGAAAGGCGCCGACGGACGCGGCCGACGGGACCAAGGACGGCACAGGCAGCGGCAAAGCGACGCCGAAGGACGGCAAGGAGGCCAAGAAGTCGGGGGCCACCACGCCCAAGCCAAAACGGCGAAAGTCCAAAGGAGCGGCGACGTAGCGGGGGCATAGCGGCAAGGGCAGTATGGACTGTGGGTGTGTTGTGTCTTTTATGTTCCTTTTCTTAGCACGGCGTCATGGTGGTGGATAGGATAAAGTAAAAGCATGGACATATAACTAGATATGATGGAAAATGCATGTGCATTTCATAACACGTTCTTACAATGTCGCTCAGGCATTTCATTCCTGTGATGCAGTACTATTCTTCTTTCGTCAAGGACCTTCTCGTCTCTGCTATGCGTTTAAATGCCTTCGTTCCGCAAGTTACTTCCCCACAATCTCCCAGCCCTGCCCCGGCACCTTGCGCTGCCGCACTTTAATTGCCGGCAACGGCCAGCCCATGCCGCCGACACCGCTGCCGTCGTCCGCCTGCAGCGTCGGCACCACCCAGCACTCGCGCTCGCGGCCGTCGTCCGACCGGAACGTCTCCTTGATGGGCTTGCTGTACTGGAGCAGCGGCGTGCCCTGGAGCAGACTGGCGAGCTGGAGGCCCGAAATGTCCGTCAGCGATCGCATGCGCACCTTGGGCAGCGACACCGCCGCGTCCATGTCCGGGCTGGGCGCCGTGCGCTGCAGGTGCGAGTAGACAATGTACTGCGGACACTCGGCGACCGTCATGTGGGCGAGCGGCGACGATGGGTGGATGTAGACAAACTCGGTCCGCGACGCAAGGCCCCCGCCGCTGGCACGGCTGTCCGAGGGCACGGGGAACAGCGTGCGGTACGGCACCTCGATGGCCCGGCGCGGCTTGTGGACAGAGCCGCCGGCGTTGATGTACTGCGGCGGATTCGGCGACAGATCGGCACGCAGGGCAATGTTCTCGGGAAAGCCGGCAGCAACCATCTGCTTGAGCAGCCGGATCTGCACGTCGGTCGGCCGCGGCAGCTGCTCCTGGTACGTCAGGTTGGTGGCGGCGTGCACGGGCAGGTTGGTGCGCAGCAGGTTGGTGATTTGGCGGCGCATCTTCTGGACCTCGCGCAGCGCCTTGTAGTGCACAAAGTGGCCCTGGCACCAGGCCTCCGTCGGCTCGTGCGAGAACTCGCCCACAACCTGCAGCAGCTTGAGCGCGTCCGACTTGTCGTCGAGCGACGTGAACTGCCGGTGCACCTTGCGGAACAGCTCGGCCGTCCGCCGGCGCGCCTCGTCCTGGCGGATGTCGTCTTGCGTCCGAACACGGGGCTTCTTCGTCTCAGCGTCGCTGTCGGCATGCTCGCCGTCGTCCTTGTCCTCCCTGTCCTCCCCCGTCTGCAACTTGGCCGTCGCCGACGCTGCTGGAATGGCATTGTTGGGCCGCACAAACACCTCGTCTGCCGACAGGGCCGCCACCAGCGCAATCACATAGTGCATGCAGTCGCCCGGGTGCCCGACCATCAGGATCTTGGCAAACCGTGGCGACAACGGGAACGCACTCATCAGCTGGCCCAGCGGCGTAATCGCCCGGCGGCTGCCCGCGCCGTCCTCCGTCTTGCTGGCCGCCGACAGGTACATCAGCAGCCGCTCGGCGCGCAGGATGCTGCCCGTGTCCGGCGGCGTCGGGAACGGGAACGCGCTGATGCTGGGCACGTGCATCGACTTGAGCTGCAGCACGACGCCTTCAATGGGCATCCGCAGAATCTCGGGCTCGGCAAACTCGGCAAAGTTCTCCTCGTAGACGGCTGACGAGTACAGCCGGTAGCAGTGGCCCGGTCCCGTGCGGCCGGCACGACCACTGCGCTGGCTCGCGCTGGCCTTGCTGATCCAGCCCACCTCGAAGCTCTGCACGCCCGTCTGCTTGTTGAACGTGCGCGCCTTGGCGCGGCCGCAGTCGAAGACGTAGCGCACGCCCGGAATCGTCAGACTCGTCTCGGCGACGTTGGTGGCCAGGATGATCTGCCGCGCGCCGTCGGGCGCGTCCTGGAACACGCGCTGCTGGTCCTTGGTGGACAGCTTGGAGAAGAGCGGCAGGATCTGCACGTTCTTGGGACCAGAGCCTGCTGTTTCGCCCTCGTCCGGCACAAACTCCTCCTCGCCGTCGCCGTCGTCTTCGGCTGCATTGTCTTTGTCGTAGTCGTCCTCCACATCCTCCGCGTCCTCCTCGCCTTCCAGATGCTTGGCATCTTTTCCGTTCTCGTCGCCCAGGCCGCCGCCAAACTCAATGTCCTCCGTCTCGTACGCCATGTCCGACGTCGACAGCCGCACCTTGGGACCCGTGGCCGTGTGCACGCCGTCAATGGCCAGCCGCAGCTGCTTGGCCAGCCGCTGGATCTCGTCTTCGCCCGTCAGGAACACGAGGAAGCCGCCAGGCGGCAGCTTGCGGTGGCCGCGCACAATCTTGCGGAAGGCCTCCGTGACGTAGTCGTGGTGCGTGTGCTGCGCAAAGTGCACCGTCACAGGGTACTGGCGGCCCTCGACGTGGACCATGCGCGGGGACTCCGCAAAGAGCGCGCGGTTCTTGGCGAAATCGGCCACCTGCAGTGTGGCAGACATGATGATAATTTTCAGAGGCTTCATGGGCTTGGTGCTCGTGTCTTCGGCGTGCAGAGCGTTCATTTCTGCCCGGATCGTGTTGACGCGACTGACAATGCCAATCAGCACGTCCGTGTTGATGCTGCGCTCGTGTGCCTCGTCGATCAGCACTGCCGAGTAGCTGCGCAGCGCAACGTCCTCGCTCAGCTCGCGCAGCAGCACACCGTCCGTCATAAATTTGATCGCCGTGCTGCTCGACACGCTGCTCTCGAACCGGATCTGGTACGCCACCGCCTTGCCGTGGTCTGGCCCGAGCTCCTCGGCCACGCGCCGCGCCATGCTGACGGCCGCCACACGACGCGGCTGTGTCACGCCGATCATGCCCGGGTACTCGGACTCCGGGTGGCCGAAACCCGCCTCGTACAGGAACTGCGGCACCTGCGTGGTCTTGCCGGAACCCGTGCCACCAGACAGAATGACAATGTCGTGCTCGTGGATGGCCTCGACGATCTGCTGTTCCTCGGCGACAACGGGCAGCTCCATGCGCTGCTTCTCGACGTCGGGCGTCCGCGACACGTCCACATAGAACGCCTTGCGGTCAAGGCGCTGGGTGGGCTGCAGGCTAGCGGGTAGTGGCTCGGCCTCGACAGGTCGCGGCTTAAAGTCTTGGACGACAGGGAACTCGTACGTCGTGGTCGTCTCGCCCGTGGCGCCTTTGAAACCGAGTGCCTCGTTGCGCTGTGCTTGCGCCCAGGCTTTGAAGGCCGAGGGACGGGCCTCTTCTGCATCCGAGCTATCTTCGCTGTCGTCGTCCTCGTCGTCGCTGTCATCTTCTTCCTCGTCCTGTGAACTCTCCTCGTCATCCTCATCATCCTCTTCCTCCCCCTCCTCATCTCCATTTGTCTCCTTGTCATTGTCCGACAGTCCACCCCACTCCTCTCCGCTGTCTTCCATGGCCGCATTGTCGTCCTTGTCCTCGCTCTCGTCCTCGCCCTCGCTCTCTCTGTCCGGTCGTGTTATGGTAAAGGTCGGTTCCAGCTGCTTGACAGTTTCCACGTTGAATTTGGACTTGACACCGCCGCGCTTCTTGCGCTTCTTGAGGATCGGCCGGCCCTCGTCGTCGAGGTCGAGCGGTCGCTTCAGGCCCGAGCCAACCGAAAATCCCGAGCCGAACAGCGAGCTGCCGGTCGACGGTGGTGGAGCAGGTGCTGCGCTCTTCTCGGCCTCCACTTTGGCCATTTGTACGTCCTCCTCCTCCTCCTCCTCGTCCTCTTCCCTGCCGCTCTCGCTTTCGTCGCCACCCGCTTGCCGAACGACACTCCGCTGCTTCGCCTGTTCGGCCCGCCGCCGCTTCTTGCCCTTGCCTAGGTCCCGGCTGCTCTCAAAGATGGCCGGGTCCACGCTGTGTGCCGCTAGTTTTTCGTTGAGCGCGCGGCTCTCATCCTTGCGCAGTTTTGTTTCAATGTACTTTTCCAGCCGCTTGGCCTTTTTCGCGCTCATCTGCGAGGCCTGGCCGGCACGCAGCTCGGCACGCAGCTGCGCCTTTTTCTCGTTGCGGGCTCGCTGCTCTTCGGGCACGATGGTCGTGGCGTTGCTGTCCACCACGTCGGTGGCGCGCGTCCGCGAGCCGTCGCCCGTTGTGTCACCGGCATTGGCGCGTTCGTCGGCCTCGCGCGCTTCGCGCGCCCGGGCCTTGTGCTTGCGCTGCCGCGGCACAAATTTCTTTGCTGCAGGCATAGGTGTTTGTTGTTGGAATTAAAGTAAAAAAGGGGTAATTTTATTATGCAGGGCAACAAAGGTGAAAAGGCGTCTCGACGTCGCCTTATGCCGTGCTCGCAATCATGATGTAGATTTCGTGAGTGTTGACGGGTACCTTCGGTCAAAATATGGGCCAACAATGAGGATGCGATAGCCAGAGTGTGTTATATGGTAGGAGTCGTATCACGTTGGAGTTTGTTTATATATGTATCGTTTCGTCCTTCCAATTTTCGTCGCAATCTTCACAAGATGCAACCAGATGAACATGGACGGTCGTAGCTTCCCTCCAAGAATTTCAGCATAATTTGTTATCGCGCTCGTTATCGTTCGTTATCGATAAGAAATTTTATGGGCCAGGAACTGACTTTGGTGGACGGTTTAGTGCATTTCACATTCATGTCTGTATCGGGGCACAATATCGACCATCTTATCAATCTGCCACCAACGGATCTGATTGTCCGTGCCTCATTCGGGGCCAGTTCGCGAAAGTAACAAAGTTACATTGTATTCATGTCAGAACCTCACAGAAGCCAAATATTCCGTAAAATAACAGGCAACGACTGTAGTCATGTCCTCTTGTCAAACATCAACCAGATTTCGCTTACACCTGCTGTTATTGCTGTTACTCCATCTGGCACCGGGCAAACGACGCTCCTTTGCGTGAATTCTGCAAGCGGCCCTTGCACGACACCGTGCTGTGGGCCGAAAATTGAAGTTATTGTCTCGCGTATCAGGAATACGTATGTTTGTCCTTCCTGTTCTGCCTTCTCTACCTACTCTGCCTGTCTCTGATCTGCTCCAAAAAGGAAAGAGCTCGGAGCTAAGTACAGATATCCGATCGGGGCTAAACTGTCGCGCCTGCTTCGAACCACGCTGCGGTGGGACGTTTTCCCCAGTTGCCCCCGGAGCGTATATCCGACCCACTCTTGTCGCCTTTGTGCCTGCCGCCAGGGACCACATCGGCTGTTAGTTGACACGATGGGCAGGAGCGGACGAAGCGGACGAAGCACCTGCCTTGTGACGGGTTGATCTGATAAAGTCGTAACAATTTAAAAAGGGGGAGAAATGGGTCTACAAAAGAGGGCAAAGTTTACACAGATGTCAGCTTGGAATCACAAGGAACCACCCCCACAATCAACATCCGATATTTGCAGAGTATTAACGACAGTTAAGCTACTCGTTGGCAGGAGCTGGCCCGTCGGATATACGAATTGCGCCACGCGCCGGGAAAGAGTTCCCTGCGACTTTATTTTCTCTGGCTTTCCAAGGAATATATGAAGCGACGCGCCCGGGCATCCATTGGGTGCCTCTTTGTTTCTCTCGTTGTCCTCGTCATTGCTGTCGTGTTTCCCATCTTGTCTCGGTTCACCACAGCATCAACAAAAGCACCACCCTCACCACCCACCATGTCTGTCCCAAAGAACCTCGTTGTCGTCGGCGGAAGCTATGTCGGCGTCAACGTGGCCCAGCAGCTGGCCGCGGCCTTTAGTGACGCGTTCCGCGTCGTGCTCATTGAGAAGAACTCGCACTTCAACCACCTGTTTGCGTTCCCGCGGTTCGCAGCGACGGCCAAGGTCGACACCAAGAAGGCGTTTATCCCCTACAATCCAGGCACCTTTGCGGCGACGCCGGGTGTGCACAACAACACGGTCGTCCAGGCCAAGGCAACGGGCTTGACCCGCACGGCCGTCGAGCTGGACCGCCCTGTGTCTTTGGGGGTTGCGGGGAGCGAGCCGGTCCGCAGCATCCCCTACGAGTACCTGGTGCTCGTGACGGGCACGCAGATGGTGCCGCCCTCGGCCGTGCCCGGGACCGAGAAGCGCGACGGCGTGACGTATCTGCAGCAGCACGCGGCCCAGGTGGCGGCGGCGCAGCGGATCGTGCTTGTGGGCGGCGGCGCCGTGGGCGTGCAGATGGCCACCGACATCAAGGAACTGTACCCCGCCATAGACGTGACGCTGGTGCATTCGCGCGCGACGGTCATGAACCGCTTCCACACGGACTTGGACGCGATCGTCCGGGCGCGGTTCGCCGAGCTGGGCATCCAGACCAAGTTGGGCTCGCGTGTCGTGTCGCCCACCGTGAGTATGGCCGCTCGCGCCGATGGGACGCCACTCGAAGTGGTGTGCCAGGACGGGGCGCGGCTGGCGGCGGACCTGGTGATTGTGTGCACCGGCCAGACGCCGCAGTCGGGCCTGCTGGCGGCGCTGTCGCCGTCGTCGATCAGCGCGTCTGGATTTGTGCGCGTGCGCGACACGCTGCAGGTGCAGGACACAACGCTAGACAATGTGTTTGCGATTGGCGACGTGGCGGACACAGGCGCCCCCAAAGCAGCAAGACCGTGCGTCATTCCCCTCTCCCACCGGCTCTCATCTCGTATCCCAGTGTGCCGCCTACTAACCCGTTCAGAGCCGCCAAACAAGCCACGGTAGTGGTGCAAAACATCCAGCACCTGCTCAAGGACGAGCCGCTCGACACGTACTCGGGCATGGATCCTGCAGGAATTCACATGACGCTGGGCTTGGTACGCACAAGCCGCGATGCAATCAACACAATGGAGAGTAGTCATGCTAACCGAACCGACAGACCAAGAACATTGTGTTCCGCAACCCTCAGCCGGGTGAAAAGCCACATGTCGTGCCCAGAGAGGACGGCACGTACGACATGGGCATTGACAGTGTATGGGCCCGCCGCGGCGGTGGCATCGACGCCAACTTATAAATGCGCGATTATAAACGACGTGACGGCAACGATACAGCAACGGGCATGACGGAGAAAGACAAACACCACATAATCAACTATATGCGAAGACAAAATAAAGCGGTATGGGTACTAGAGATATCTAGAATTTGTTCTTTTTTTGCGTACAATTTTGATATATATATTTATATACCTCTTTAGAAATACGCCACCAACGATCTAGACCATTGCGCCCCGTGGGGTGTTCACAGTCTCTGTCTGGGGTGTTGGGGTGTCTGGGGAAATTAGCATGCATGGGAGCAAGCGAGTGCGGCCCGATCCCAGTTCGGAGCCTCGACCGACCATGCTAGACACAGATCGACGGTCGCCGTGCCGCTATACGCTCTAACCCTCCCGATCCGAATCGGGAAATAGCAAAGAGAGTAAGCTTACCACGAAAAAGTTGGGGTACATCATCTGTCCAAGCACATCATCCGGCCATACTCATACTCATTTGTGGTTGAGGGCATGTCTGCTCTATAGCAAACGAGTTCGATACGTCCGTCTATAGCGGCACGGCCAGTTCTGGTACGGCAGGATCACCATGGACATTCGACGACGTTGGACGTTCCGCTCCGCTCGACCCTCTCTCCTCCAGCGCCTTGGCTTCTTCCCCGCAATCTCACTCTTGGCCAATGCCTCGAGCCGACGCGTCTATATAAACACCCTCCTTCACTCGAGAACTTCAGGATCTAGAACTGTCCATCTTTCTCGTGCTACAGCAACATCGCAGATCATCAAGACAGACGATCGTTCTAGTAATCTACCTGGTCCATCCTAAATACAGGCCCCAACACAGCCGCCATGCGTCTCGACCATCTTGCCGCGCGGGCCAGCGCTGCAACAACAGTCAGTGTTCCCGCGTCTGCGCCGGCGGCTGCTGTCCTCATCAGCCCGTCGTTTCCCGGCGTCAGCTTTGAGCTCAGCACGTTTTCTCTCTACTGTCAGAGTAGGTCGGCCTGGCTGTCTTTCTCGTTCGTTTTCAGTGTTCTTCTCATTGACCATTCTCCCCTTGAAAAGAAAGCCCCACGGATTCGTCGGCCAACCAGTACTCGATCAATCTGATCGAGGAAGTCTATAAGCGAACCGGCGGACGGCCTCTCTTGAGAGTAGGCGGTACAACGGGGTGTGTTTCTACGGGCCAAACGTATTATATTTCGAATTATTATACTTCGAATTATTACTGACCACCACCTCCCTCCTCCCCACCATTCAGTGACACCGTGACTTGGAACTCGGCTCTTACCCAACCCGTCTCGCCCGCTCCGGGCACATCGCAGACCGGTACGTTGACGATCGGCCCCAAGTTCTGGCCGCTTACCCAACTTCTTGCGCCGATCAATGCGCTCTGGGTGCCGCAAATTTCCTATACGGACACAGTGCCAGACCATGCCAAGGAGAACGCGCAGTCCATCGTATCGGCCATTGGTCTGGACAACATTGGTGCCATCGAGATCGGCAACGAGCCCAACGAGTACGGCGGCCACACCGGTCCGTCCGCGACAGGCGCTCAATAGTATGCACAGCATGAAACCGCTACACTCTCAAAGGCTTGTAATAAAGACATGCTAACACCTTGCAGCTTCGCTACTCGCTTCCAGGACATTGCCACCAATGTGTCCCAGGCAGCCTCTATCCCAAGCGGAGCCATCTTTGCCGGTCCCGGCCTTGCTAGCGAGGACCAGCGCTCGACCGACTGGACGGCGCCTGACCTGTTTGCCAATACGACCTTTGACGCCACCGGCAACATCAAATATGCAGTGGACCACTGGTACCGCTGCATCGGCGGACCGTGCGTGCCCGCACACCTGATTCTGCACTCCAACACCGTCGCCGACGCCAACAAGCACATCCAGCCCTATGCCGACTTCTTCAAGGGGTACAAGAACGGCCAGGTCAAGTACTATTTGGACGAGATCAACATCCAGACGGGCGGCACCAGCAACCAGACGCTGGCGTACGCCCTCTCGACGGCGCTGTATGGCGTCGACTTTATGCTCTATGCCATGACACTCGGCGTCGCCGCCGTCAACTGGGAGCAGGTGTACGACTCCAACCAGAACGTGTGGCAGCCCAGCAGCAGCAGCACCGTGCCCGCCCAGACCAAGAGCATCTACTATGCCCTCATCACGGCGGCCGAGTTCATCGGCACCGGCGGCAAGACAAAGGTGGTCGAGATTGCGCCCGGCAACAACGACGGCACCGCCTTTTCTGCCTACGTGGCGTACGCCGGCAGCAACTCCAACACGCCCGCCCGCATCGCCCTCTGCAACCTCAACTATTGGGACCTGTCCGTCGGCGGCAGCCGGCCCAGCCAGACCGTGACCCTCAGCGGTCTCCCTTCCAGCCTCACATCGGCCACTGTCAAGTATTTGACCAACCCAGGTGGGGCCTTGCAAAACGCCGACCACACGACGTTCGGCGGCAGCCAGTGGACCTTTGCCAGCCTGGGCAAGGAGGTGACGGGCGTGCAGTCCACGACGGTGACTGTGAGTGTTGCCAACGGCCAGGCGACGGTGACGATTCCCGACAGCGCCATTGCCATTGTCTACTTGTGAGAGCAGCGATTCAGCGATTCCGACCCAGGACCGGCAGAGCATAACAAGCCTGGAAAAAAACATTATTCTTGATAGTGTCGAATGTGCTTTTGTCAATGTTGCTGCCAACCCATTGCCTATTCTCGTGTTCTCGGTTCATGTACATGAACCGGCCTGAGGAAGCACGGCGCCGCCAATGAAGCTCGTTCTTCCCTTCTGGTAGTGTAGCGCAGTCACAGAGCGAGGGATTGCAGATCCATAAGTCGGGATTTCGAATACCCCGGTCTCCTAAAATGAAGGAAAATTGTAATTTTCTTTGTTTTGTGATATATTCTTTAAATAAGAGGTGCTTGGTGTTGAATATGTTATGAAAGGTGTCTAAAAATTACTTTATAAGTTACGGTCGACTGTATCCAGTCGGTTAATGTTGGATTTATGTTTTTGGCTATTTTTGCTCAGAAACATACCAAATATATGATTCTGACAATATTTGATTATTACCCTTGTTTTTTGTTATAATAATACTAAAAAAGAAAAACTTGTCGCAGTGCAAAATCATCAACAATCAAGAGCTTCACGTAATGTTGTCCTTGCGTATATTTTGTAATGCCCGTAAATGTCCTCTTCCTCGGAGTACTATGGGACTTTGTGGACGTTCTGAGCCGCTTTGTATGGCGACGACAATATCTCAATTGATAGTCATCTCCCTAGTAAAGGCTGGCATCCTGGCTTATTCTTCAAGGGCTTGCAAGTTCCTGCACTATTTCGTAGACTCGTGAGCGTTGTTGACGGGCAGGTGCGACTTGCTAAAGTGGGTCCCGCTTCCGCCCCCATTGGTGCATACTCAAATGCTGTCAAACATCGCTCTAGCGGGGTTCACCACCTCAAGCTCCCCACTGTTCATTGCCTGCCTTACAACATCGACACAGCCTCGACCCCAGTTCCACCGTAGCAAACACATACGTATACACGCCATGGCTGACGTCGCTGCACCTGATTCCAAGCCGGTCCACGGCGCCCCCTACCCGGCCAAGACAAGGACTGCCACCGGCACAGTCGACGGCGTTCCTACGGAGGCTGAAGTCTCCTACTTTCGTGACAAGATTCTCGTCCTCGTCTCGCAATCGGGACGTCTTGCCCAATGGGTAGTGTCTATCCTCGCGCCTTTGGTCGCCTCGCACGTCTCGCCGTATGATTTCGCTCGCTGACCTGACCGCCTAGATCCAAGTACCGCTGTCCGCCCCGTCTGCCGCCTCGGTTGATGCCGCCCTCTCTCTCGGCCCTCGCAGTGGCGGCAACCCCGCGACAGGCCTGCTCCCCTCGACCCACTTGACACCGCGCACGCTCTTTGGTGCTGGTGGCGAGGCCCGTGAGACGTTTGGCCAGCTGGTGGCCGCGCAGATTGGCAGTCTGCTTGCGCTGCGGGACCCGAGCGAGACGCGGACACTGGTGGTGGGGCTGGGCTTGGCCGGGCGCAGTGGACGCAGTGGAAGCACCACAAACGATGCCCAGGCACAGGCCGTCTACTTTGACGTGGTCGATCTGGTGCAGAAGGCGTTGTAAAGAGAGGTCCTCGGGACACCCCACTCTTCGAGAACTACCCGAGCGGCCGACCTATGTCGTTCCCTCGTATCTGTTTGAAGACCGCACCTCGAGCGGCAGCCGTACGGTGTGCGACCGGGGTTTGCATGAAACAAGAGAGGATAGCCGCCTGAGGAAGCCCACCCTGCGAGAATAGTCCGCTAGATGCATCTTAGCTGCAGGTACACAGCCGGATTTGGGGGTCTGACAGATTTGGGCTGTGACAGTTCGATCCCGAGATCAGTGGCCAGAGAGCAGCGTAAACGATGCGGATTTCAACGATGGGGCATTGGGTAACGGGATTGGCCAACGTCGGAGACATTGACATCTACGCATCAATGGCATCTCTCTGAGATTGAAGTGATCTTGGTGGGACACGACGACAAAAGTCGCGCCAGACACGAGGCTTTCGGAGGATTTTCGTTGCCGCGGCACCAAAGCATTCTCGGAAAGGAAAGGCCCTCCAAGACCAAGCGTACCTTGCAGAAAGGCTCGGAGTGTATTCTGTTCTCGCCTTCTTGCCGAGCAAGGTCCGTCCGTTTCATTGCTTTACGACGAACCGGTACAGACCCGAGCTTCCGCTAAAACGGGGATGATCAGGGTCAAAACAGGTCCAGGGCCGTTATCAAACATGAATTACGAGACCTGTCCTACACACGTCCTTGGATACCATTGTTCTAAGAAGCATCCCATCTAATCCATGCATCCGTTCCTCCCAACTGCCACCAGTGATCCTGTCGACGTACGAGGATTTCATGTCCAATACTCAATCACCGGGGCATGCTTTACCATCACTGGCTGATGCAAAGGCCGAATCAGGAACGATCCATGGCCCCTTTACGTGCTTCCCCGTGTTCTACATTCCAAAACCTGTGCAGCTGCCACAGCCGTCCTCGTCTTGTTCGTCGACGTATTTTCCACCGTCTTAGCTCGTTTTATGTTATTTCCCCTCACTGCTCACTGCACACCATCTCGCCTTCACATCACACACCCCATCGCCGGCTCCGTTCATCACACAAACGTTTTTATCTGACCGTACATGCAGTTTCCCCTCTCTCCTGCATTGCCATTGTCGACACGGCTCAACTTCCCCTCTTTTGGGTTATTGGCTGCCGAGTTGCTGTGCGTGATGTACATACACCACCGTTTTCTGTATACAAACCACGTCCACTACACATATTGTACACCCAAATGTGTGCCCGTTTGCTTTTATATCATCCTTCACGGGCTGTGTTCGTTGCCGTCTTCCATCCAGTATCCATCTGCATCCGTCAGCTGATGTTGGGCCGGCAGCTGCAGCCATTCACCGACACGCAGCGGATATACTCGTGGTTGTAACGGAGTACATTGTTTCTTACTGCCCTCTGTCGTATCCGTGACGATATCCTGCAAAAGGTACAGAATAGAGCATGACGAGAAAAGAGGAGAAGCACTGGACTGTTGTTAGCGACTGGATGTGGAGCTCCCTCTGGTCCGTACTCAATGCCCCACATTTTCCACGGACCACTCGCAGCTGCCATGTGCTTATGCTACCCCACATCGCTCTGGTACAAGCGTGGGCTTGCGATCCCGAGCCTCCGCCGACGCATCTCCGTTTTACATCATAAGCGGGGCTGCTACTGGGGCATGTATTTTAGGAAGGAGCGCAGGAGGGAACAACCACACGACCATCATGTTAGCGGGACACGATCACAAACTGGCCGTCATGGACTTGTGTTCGAAGTGCTGCTCGATTGTCGCTCTCTGTCCAAAGAATGTCTCATCAGCGACCTCTTGAGCACTGCCACTCCATACGACCTAGCTTCGTACCTACAGGTCCCTTGCCGAGCGGACAGCCGAATCGTTTGTAAAGCTGTTCGTGACCGTTTCTGGTTGTTCTTTCCTTGTACGAAACGCCCGTTTCGGATCGTTCTTTCTTCTTCCGTATTGCGGTTTCCATTTTGATCCCCATCTCTCTGTCGTCTGTCGTAGCTTCCGGAAATTGGACCCAACCGGCCTCCGTTTCGCAACCGACCTGTTCTGCGTGTCCGCCCACCAATTGCCTTCATTTCCAGCTCCTTCCCTCTCGGCTTTATGATTGCGTCCGCAGAAAACGGGCCCAGCCAATTCGCGTTGAGACTACCGAACAAGCAAACCCCTCCGGCACAGCTAGTTCCTGGACCTTTGCCATTCTCGTTATGGGCTTCATGACGCCAATGGTGCTTTGGTATTCAACAGTACTCTCTCCAGCTCACAATTGAGCTTCGCATTACTCTGTACAGCAACTGGGATCGTGGCTTCCTTATACGGCGTATTTTAAGGCCACGCAGTGATCGTTCCTTCCTGTCGAGTCGCTGTAGCTCCGAGACTGCGTAATTGCCCAATTTGCTTCCACCTTTGTTTGCCCTCTTGCGCCCTTTGTACCCGCTGCGTCCGGTGCCTGCCCATTGTATTGCTTCTCCCTCGCGCGCTCTTGCCTCTTTCTGCACTTGCCCCCAAGGGATCTTGTTTCTTGGGGGGACGGTCCACTTCTCCGACAAACCCCCTTCCCGGGCATGAAGGGACTCGATTGATGACCATCCACCCTGCCTTCTTCAGAAGCACTTTCCGCAGGAGCAAGATGCACACGGTGGCTACTGCCATGATCGACCCGTAGGCCCGTCTTTTTGCGGTACCGTTTCGTTGCCTCCTTCCCCCTCTTCCTCACTTGCTTTGCTCTTGCCCTGTTGGTGACGATCGCCGAACGTATTCCTTCCCCCCCAAAAAACCAGAAGAGCCCGTTCTTTGGTATAAAGCAACTCGTCCCCCCGTTCTTTCCCATCGTTTTTGTGCTCCTGTCCTGTTCCTTATTGTTCGCTTCTCATCGCATCTCCAACTCTCAGCCTCACTCCACACCACCACATTTCGACCTCATATACCCTCCCGGACATAACAACAGTCCCACTCACGCATTCAAAATGGTACCGCACCTCTCCCTCTCGCACTGCGCTGCCCAACAACTACGACGGCGACTCAAACTCCCCTGCCAACCAATGCTAACAACTTGAATAGGTCAAGGTTCTCCTCGTTCTCTACGACGGCGGCAAGCACGCTGAGGAGGTAAGCTCTCTCCTTCTGTTCCTGTTGTCACTCTCTTTTCTCTTTTCTCGTTTCCCATTCTCCTGCGGGGTACACTACCTGCCGTCTTGGCGGCAGGTTTGTGTCAGATGCCATGCGCCGTCGGGATGCGAGGAGACGAAAATACAACAAGCAGTTTAAACGGCAGTTCGCCGTTAGAAGTCTACCCTACTGGTCTCCAAACCATCCCCAAGCCGCCATAGCTCCTCCCAAGCTACCCCCAAAAGCGGTCCACTTAAACATTTCTCCCTGCCGCCCGCGGATCAAACAACCCGACGACAGCCCACTCTTCGCAAGCCCGACCTGTCCAAGTCCATTTTGAGTATATTGCAACAGCAGCTAACTGGTTCTTCCCCCTCCCAATAGGTCCCTGAGCTTCTCGGTACGACCGAGAACGAGCTCGGCATCCGCAAGTGGCTCGAGGACCAGGGCCACACTCTGGTCACCACTTCCGACAAAGAGGGTGAGGGCTCCACTTTTGACAAGGAGCTGGTGGACGCCGAGGTCATCATCACAACTCCGTGAGTCTACCGAAAGTGACTTGCATATATTTACATTTACTTCAATTACAGTCCACTAACCGATCAGCTTCCACCCTGGCTACCTGACCGCCGAGCGCCTCGCCAAGGCCAAGAAGCTTAAGCTCGCCATTACCGCCGGCATTGGCTCCGACCACGTCGACCTCAATGCCGCCAACAAGACCAACGGCGGCATCACCGTCGCCGAGGTCACCGGCTCCAACGTCGTCTCCGTCGCCGAGCACGTCGTCATGACCATCCTGCTGCTCGTCCGCAACTTTGTCCCCGCCCACGAGCAGATTGTGCGCGGCGACTGGGACGTCGCCGAGGCCGCCAAGAACGAGTTTGACCTCGAGGGCAAGGTCGTCGGCACCGTCGCCGTCGGCCGCATTGGCGAGCGCGTCCTGCGCCGCCTCAAGCCCTTTGACTGCAAGGAGCTGCTCTACTACGACTACCAGCCCCTGCGCCCCGAGGTCGAGAAGGAGATTGGCTGCCGCCGCGTCGACACCCTCGAGGAGCTCGTCGCCCAGTGCGACGTCGTCACCATCAACTGCCCCTTGCACGAGAAGACCCGCGGCCTCTTCAACAAGGAGCTGATTGCCAAGATGAAGCCCGGCTCGTGGCTCGTCAACACGGCCCGCGGCGCCATTGTCGTCAAGGAGGACGTCGCCGAGGCCCTCAAGAGCGGCCACCTGCGCGGCTACGGCGGCGACGTCTGGTTCCCCCAGCCCGCCCCCAAGGACCACGTCCTGCGCTACGCCAAGAACCCCTTTGGCGGCGGCAACGCCATGGTCCCCCACGTGTCCGGCACCTCCCTCGACGCCCAGAAGCGCTACGCCGACGGCACCAAGGCCATCCTCGACAGCTACCTGAGCGGCCGCTTCGACTACCGCCCCCAGGACCTGATTGTCCACGGCGGCGACTACGCGACCAAGGCCTACGGCCAGCGCGAGAAGAAGTAAGCGTGTGCTGTGTGTGGCGATGTACGGTACGGCGCGAGGATGCCAAACAAAAACAAAATAATTGAACCTCCCACTACAAGAAAACTTGGGAATGAAATGTAATGAATGATATGCAAGCTGTTTCCATTTTGGTATCAAATACAATGTACAAAATTACAACACAAACTCCGTTCGGTGACCTTGTGAAAATCATGGTGTATGTCGCAATTGTCATCGAATAGTGATGCTCATTGTAATGTGCTTTAGTAGAGTGTACGGAGTATATGATCGTACAACAGAATAATGTATGCTCCCCGCCATGTTTCTTCGACAAGTATAAACGCCCATGTTGTACAAAACGAAGAGAGACGAGAGAAGAAGGCAGACAATAAATGGTCAAACAGTGGAACGAGAAGAAACGCCGCTCCATCACAAACGATAATAACACAAAAATTACAAAAAGATATAAACAGAAAAAAAAAACAAGCAAGAATCAAAACAGAACGAAAGCAACACCGCGTCAACACATCATCTCATCACGCCCGCGCCCCTACTTGGCCATCACATCTACGTACCGCCCGCTCTTGCGGCCCTTCTTGGCGCCCGCCTTGCGCGGACCGGGCGCCGCGCCCAGCAGGTCGTCAATGCTGTTGGCGTCGCTCATGCTGGTGGCCGGCCGGCTGGGCGGGCCGCTGGCGGCGCTGACGGTCGACGAGGTGCGCGCCATGGCGGGGGGCATCACGGGCGGTGCGCTGCCCGATGGGGGCGGCACCGACGTCGGCAGCGACGGCGGCGGCGGCGGCGGGGCCATGCCTATACTGGACGACGGAGGCGCCGGGGTAGATGCCGCCGAGTGCGGGTTGGACCGCGGCGGGGGCGGGGGCGGCGTCGATTTGGCAGCCTGGTCTTCGGGGCTGGCGTTCTTGTTGATCCAGCGCTTCAGCTCCGGGTCAAAGTAGAACGAGCTCTTCTCGCCCAGGTTGGCGCGCACGGCTTTGGGGGGTTCGCCACTGCCACCGCCACTGCCGCTGCTGCTGCCGCCGCTGCCAGAACCGCCGGCAGGACCGCCGGCGTCCTTCTTGCCCCACCACGAAGTCAGGCCCCAGCCCTTCTTGGCCTTGGCCTCCTTTTCAGCGGCCGCACGTTTGGCTACACGTATGTTAGTAATGCTGCCTTTCTGCGTGCTTGCTTGCGTGCATGACTTACCCTCCTCTTCCGCAATCTTGCGGAACATTTCTGCATTCTCCCGGTCCTTCTCCTCGCGCGACTTGCCCGCCGTCGACGGCTTGGGCGGCGGGGGGGCGGAGATGTCGTCGCCGAACTCGTCGTCCATGAAGCTCTTGGGCTTTGGCTGCGGCACAGACGCCTCGCCGTCTCCGCCCTCGGCGCCGCCCTCCGCATCCACAGGCTCGTACGAGGGTGGCTCGTAGCCGTAGGACTGGAACGATGGGGGCTGGTAACCGTTGGTGTTTCCATTGAGGTGCTCGCCCGCGCCGTCCTCGGCAGACGCGCTGTTCGTGGCCGCAGCAGGCTCGTCGGCGACGGGCTCAAACGACGACATTGACGGAGGTTCGTAGCCGTACGACGGTGCCTGGTAGCCGTAGGAGGGAACAGCCTCGTCGGCGGCCGGTTCCTCCGCCTTGGGCGCAGCCGTCTCTTCAGCAGTCGCCTGCTCGGTGGCGGCCGCAGGCGTGTACGGCGAGGCTGCCGGGGCATACGGTGACGCAGAGGCGGAGCCATTGGCGGCCGGTTCACTCGGAGGCGCATACGGGTTGTACGTGGAGGACTCGGTCGGCAATGTCGGCGGTGTAGGCTCGGCATTGGTCAGAGGAGCGTACGACGACTTCCGCGAGAGGCCAGGGCGGCTGTAGTTGCCCAGCGATATCTCAGAGGCCTTGCGCGCCAACGTCGGCATTGGTGGCGGCGCCAGTGGTGCAGCTGACGGAGCGTCGCCCGACACAGACTGGTCAGACGACACGCGACGAGACGACGGGGCCGCGAAGCCAGACGACGACGATGTCGTGGCCGGTTCGTAGGGGTTGAAAGTCGGCGCAGCCGCAGGAGGCGCAATCACAGCACTAGGCGACACACCCAGTGGCGTGTAGCCGCCCTGTGGTTCGTAGGGGCTGTGAATGGTGGGCGGCGAGGCGAGAGCCGCTATGGGGGCTGCCTGGGCGGGCAGCTGCTGTTGCTGCTGCGGCTGGCTGGCGGCGGCCGCAGCGGCAGTACCGCCCGGCGCGTAGCGAGACGCAGCTCGTGTCGGAGGCAAGGCCGAGGAGGGCGGCGCTGCTGTGGGCACGCCGTTGACCGCGCCATTGAGGACACCATAGCTCGGGCCCTGCAGGCTGTTGTTGTTCTGGCCGCCAAACATCTCCATCCCCGTAGCACCACCCATGCCGCCACCAGCCGAGGGAGGACGGCTGATGGTGGGCGTGCCGCCGGCAATGCGTGAAAAGGGACCGCTCTCCGCACCAGCCTCGCCGTCGGGACCGGCGCCCGCGCCTTCGTTGTCGTCGCCCGCGACAAACTTGTTGAAGCGGTTCCAGACGCTGTCGGAGACCTTGTTCATGCTGGGTTTGGGGATCCACGAGTTGGACTCCTCCTTGGGCGCCGACTTCAGGCGCTTCATGAGGTCCTCGACGGCGGTCTCGAGCAGCGGGTGGTAGTAGGGCGAGCGGCGGGTCTGGGCGCCAATGGCGCCGGCAATGGACTCGCAGTACTGCAGGGCCTTGTCGCGCAGGCCGTACTCGGCCAGGACCATGGCGTGCTGCAGCTTGTACGCAGCCAGATGGGGGCTACTCGATGCGCCGAGGTTCGAGGCACCCGTCAGCGACAGGCCGTACTCGTACACTTCGCTGAGGAGTACGGCATCTGTCTCCTTGGCAAAGGAGTCTGCCTGGCGCCTGTGGTCGGCGCCGAGGAGCACAACGTTGGCAGCCGGGTCATCGAGGCCGCCAAAGACGGTGGCGTTGCGCGAGAACAGGTAGCAGACATGCGCCGCCTCGGCCCGGCCATACCCAGACAGAAGGTTTCCCAGGGCGTTGATGGCCTGGACGTCGTCGGCGCTGCGGTTGCTGAGAACCAGACCCAGCGTCTCACGCCACTTGTCGAGGCCGGCCAGCTCGTCGTCTTTGGACTGCGACGCGGCCACCTGCGTCGTCGTCGCCATGAGGTGCAGACCGGCGCGTGCGTGGACAGGCACCAGCTCGTCGACGCACTCCTCGTGGTTGCCCGACAGGACCTCGTAGAGCGCCGCCAGGGACTCGTTGTGGAGGCCCGGGGTGTTGACCTCCTTGCGCACAAACTCCTGTGCAACCTTCTTGAACAGCTCGCGCGACGCCGCACCGGCGATGAGGAACGCGTGGCCCCAGAGACGCTTGTCCACAGCGTCCCAGACGGCCTTTTCCTTCTCGCCCAACAACAGGTTCTTGCGGATCTGCTCGACCACCGCCGAGTCGACGGCATCGGCCTGTGTCTGTTGAGCGCTGGTGGTGCCCTGGTAGCCGGGGTAGCCGACGCCGGGACTGGCCAGGGATGCAGAGGTAGACGGATTGGCGGCCGCGTCCGCAGCATGCGGCGACAGGACATCACGCACTGCCTTTTCGACGGCCGGGTTGCCCTCGAGCACGCCGTCGTGCTCAATGAAGAGGTGCAACATCTTCCAGAGCAGAACACGCTCGTCCAGGCGCTTGTCGTCATGCGACACGCGGAGGGAGAAGGCGTTGTTGTGGGAGGGCAACGACCGGTCGAGGGCCTCAATGCCGGCGGTCAACCAGGAGAGCACCTCCTTCTTCTTGGCCTTGCCCTTGAGAGGGCCGGGGAACTTGGCCAGACGCTCGTCGAGGGGTAGAATCTCCTTAATGTTCTTGACAGTGACCTCGCCGGCAGCGCGGTGGATCATAGGCAGGGCCTGGTTCATGCCGTAGCGCGGCACGTCCTGCGGAAAGGAGGAGACGAAGGTGCCGCCGACGCCCCAAGCAAAGATGGGCACCCCCTTCCAGCGCTGGAGCGGGTCGGTCTCGGATCCGTCGGTGGGGGCGACAAGGTTGAGGTTCTGCGACGCAGCCCGTGGACGCGCGGGCGCGGGGATCGCTTCATGAACAGACGAGGGACGAGGGATGGGATCGACGGTCCGCGTGGTAGGCCGGTTGCCACCGTACAGGGCCCCTGGCGACTGGGTCTGCGAGCGACGCGGAGGCGAGTGCTGGCCATCGGTCTGCGGCGCATAGTTGAGAATCCGCTTGGGTGGGGACAATGTGGCCTGGCTGTACGAGATGTTGGTCTGCGACTGCGACGACTGCTGCGGCGGAGGCGGTGTGTGGCGTGGCTTCAGGGGCGAGTACTGGCTCGTCTGGCTGGACTGCGACGCCGGTGCCGACGGGTAGGCATGCGCACCGCCGTTACCCGACGACGTGGGACGCTGCTGGGGTAGTGGTGCGGTCGCAGACGCCGACGGCTCCTCGTCTTCCTCACGTGTGGGCGGGAGCGACGGCACGCGGTTCAGGCGCGATTCAAACACAGAGGAGCTGCTGCGGCGCTCCGCATGCGGCTGCTGTTGCTGCCCCTCGGCATGCGTTACTTGGTGGCCAATGGACGATGCTCTTGGCTTCTCGTAGGACATTTCAAAGTGGGCCAGGGGACTCGACGTGCGCGGCTGGTGGGCCAAGATGGGCGGTGTCGGGGCAGGCGCATAGCCCGCCGACGGTACACGAGCAGGCGGTGCGGGCGAGTAGCGGCTGGGAACACCGGCGGTGCCGGGCATGGTGAGCTGGTTCGGCGAGGGTGAGTAGCGCGACGAGCCAGCAGCCGGAGGTGTGGCAGCCGGTGGGCCGTTTTGCAAGGTGGCGTAGGGGTTGGAGCGAGGAGGGGCCACGAGGCCGCCCATGGCTGTGCTGGGGGTCTGTGGCGGCTGCTGTGGCGGAGGAGGAGCCGCAGCAGGTGTTGCGGTACCAGCAGGCGGTGCATATTGTGCACTCGGAGGCGGGACAGACGGTGTCTGCGGCTGTTGGGGTGCCAGAGTGTAGGGAGAAGCTTGAGAAGGAGGAGGTGGTGGAGGTGGAGGCGCTTGGGTCTGGCCCTGCGGTGGATAAGAGGGCGTGAGGGGAGTCTGTGGCGGGACGCCGTAAGGAGTGGTCTGCGTAGGAGAGTGCTGGCTGTGACGAGACGCTGGGCGCACTTTGGGCAACATGGGCAGGTCTTCGAAGAAGCTGTCGCTGCGCACGGGGGGTGTTCTCAGCGCCGCTGGGTTGGCTGCAGACACGGCCGCAGACGCAGCAGCGGCGGGAACAGCAGGCGAAGCCATGGAACGGTTGCTGGCAGCAGGCGCCGCCGCCGCCGCAGAAAACGAGTCCTTGTTGGGCGAGTAGACCTGCATGCTCGAGCTTCTCGGTGGCGGACCCTGCGGCGGACCCTGGGGTGGTGCTGACGTCGCGGCCGGGGTTTGCTGATGCAGCTGTTGCATGCTCTGGCGCTTCCTGGGTTGCTTCACAATGTCCATGGGCAGATCATATGGCGAGCTGTAGCCGCCCTTGGACTTGTCGGCAAAGCTCTGTGCCTTGTGGAGCGTCGGTCGGGGCGCGTCCTGGGCAGGAGACGCCTGCTGCGGCGAGGCACCGTAGCCGTAGCTGGGGAATTGGCTGGGTGCTGCACCAGAGGCGCCGTACGGAGACGGGACCACGGGCTGTGCGGTTGTGAATGGCGTCGTTGGTAGATAGGGGTTTCCTGTCTGCTGGGTCTGCTGGGTCTGCTGTGGCTGGGCAGGCGATGCTTGGGGCAGGTAGCGGTTGCTTGTTGCGGCCGGCTGTTGCTGCTGCTGTGGCTGTTGCTGTTGAGGCACGACAGGCTCACTGGGGGGACCGTCCTCATCGTCTTCGAGGAAGCCCTCGTCGTCGTCGCCGAAGAAGGCAGCCGGGTCGAGGGCCTTGGACTGTGCCTCCGCCGCCGCCTTCGTCTCTGGTAGATCCGAGTCTTCGAGTAGTAATTCGTCTTCGTCGTCGAGCAAGGCTGCCCACTGGTCTGCCAGATCGGGCGCACTGCCGTTGGTCTTCTCCGCTGCCTCGTTCTCAAGCGGCTCGGGCTCCTCGTGGATGGCGCCATCTTCGCCCCTGGACGCAAAGAACGAGTCCTCATCCTCCTCACCGGCACCCACATTCAAGGACTGAATCACCTGGAACGTAGATTTCCGCTCAACGACAGGCGGCGCCGGTGGCGGTGCTGCCTTCTCGGTCTCGGGCACGGGCACAGCCGATGCGCCAGAGTTGTTGAAGAAGTCGTCGCCGTCCTCCTCGCCGTTGGTCTCGCCAAATAGATCTTTTGTTGCTGGCGCAGCCTCTGGTGCAGCCTCTGGCGGTTGTGCTTGTGTCTGCGGCTCAGGCTCTGCAACACTCTCCGCAACCGGTGTGGTACCTGCTTGGGGCGCCGCCTCGTGAGGAATCAGAGGCACGCCTTCTTCAAAGCGCGCATCGGGCACCTCCCAAGCCGGCGTCTCAACTTTTGCCGCCTCGTCTTCGGCTGCGGTGGCGCCAGCAAAGAACGAGTCCTCGGCGTCGCCACCAGCATCAGAACCCAAACCCCATGCGTCAATGCCCTGTTCGACGTGCTCCTCGCCCACCTCGGTAGACGGGAAGGCATCACCTGCAGCCTCCTCGCCTTTCTGCTCGTCAGCCCTGACCTCGTTGTCCACCTCTTGGATGATGTCCATAGCCTGCGTCGAGGCCAGCGGCGGCTGCTCGTCTTGTTCATTCGCAGGTTGCTCGGCGTCGGCCCGGGGAGGCACAACAGGGAAGGAATTGGAGCGCTCCGTAGATGCCGGCATGAACTGTTGGAAGGGGTCTGTATCGGTGCGCGAGATGTTCCACTCGGGCTCGTCCTCCTCGGCATCCCAGTTCACGTCGTTGGCGACGGTGCGCGTGAAGGATACTGTGCTAAAGTGTTTGGAGGCGACCTCGCCGACGGGGGATGCGACGGACGACGCAACAGGCGTCGTCTCGGTGGGTTCTGCATGTGCGGCGGGCTCGGCTGTGGACTCGGTGGCTGGAGCAGATGTGGTGGTTGTGGATATGGGTTCAGGTGTTACTTCCCGGGGTTTGGGCGCAGTCTCTGGAGCTGCCTCGACAGACGGCTCTGATGATGCTTCCGGTGTCCCTTCGGGAGCAGCACCCAACGTTTCACTCAACGAGTTTGCTGGTGCCTGCTCGGTCCACGGGCTGCCGGCATCGTATTCGGGGAACCACGCGTCGACACCCGAGTCATCGTGGCCATTGGGCACAGCGTCCCGGTCGAGGGACAGGGTTAAGGGCTCCGTTGCTTTTGTGGGTTCCGCAGGTTTACTCGGAGCGGATGTCGCCGGCGCCGGTGTGTCGACAGCGTGTGGCATAAAGGCCGGGTGCCATGCCGCGTTCGGCTCGCCGGACGACATGGCCGGCGGCGGATTTCACTGGACGCGCTTTAGAGGGCGTGCGTCGGAAGTTCGTATAATGTGTCGCAGACGGGACGGAATGCAAACGGAAAACAAAGAGGACTGTGCCGTCGTCAGTAACGCGCCATCGCCGTCGGAGAACAATACAGGCAGAAATCGAACACGGAAAACGGCAGGGCCAATGAGACCGAAAATGAAAAATGAACAGAAATTCCAGACACTCGAGAAAAAAGGGTAGGAGAAATTCGAAAAGGAGGTTTTGCGACGAGTTGACAGGGGTGGAGCTAGGAAAGGGACGCGCAGGATAAAAGTGGACAGCAAGTTAAATGAGAAGAGGCGACATGGGCCCCAGGGAAAAGGGCAAAGAACGAGCAACCTGTACGATGTAAGGACTGACCTACTGTGCTGTATTTAATAGGGGCGAGCACGACAGGGCGAGATTAGAACCAGACAGCGCACGTCATCTTGGTATGCGGAAAGGGCCGGGGCTCGTATTGGGACACTGGCGAGCGGATAGGGTCGAGGGAATTGGGAGGTTGAAATAGGGGAATGGGAAAAGGAGGAGAACAAAAGTGAGGCAAATGGAGATGCACGCAAAGCAGGAAAGTAGTCCGCGGCCCCAGATTGTGCCGAGGGAAACAAGCCACGATGATGGAATGGATGCGGAGGCAGGCACCTGGGTCGCTGTGTCCTCTTTCGGGATGTTTGGGCGTTGTTTGGGGCGTCCGGAAAGCAGGGAAGGTGGAAACAACAGCCGTCCGCGCGCTGCATGGCAGGAGCTCTGGGTGTCCCCTTCCCAATCGCCAGTTGTCCTCATCGAGGAAGGATCGCTTAGAGCAATGCTGTGGCGGATGCACCTAACAGGTGGAGGCCTGGCAAGTACAAAGTACCTAGACTCATATTTTGCGTAGGAAGCTACATGGCGCTCCGTCCGCGTCTCTCCACCAAATTCCAGTGTCTGATAAGACCGACCGTCCCCTATCATGCAGCTCTTGTGGGGCCCTTTCTAGCGCTCTTCCAGCGCTGTGTGGCGGCCGTTGGCTGATGACGCAGGCCAGCATAGTGGCCACTAGCCCAGGCTGGGGCAGGTGCGTTCGCCTGCTAGGCGGCCGAATAAACCACCAACCAAATCGACGACCTCTCCGTTCCAGTTCTGTCCTTTTTTATCACATGTGCAGCCACGACGGCGACGGGACACAACAACACAAGTCTGCACAACAGGACCGGCGTTGGGCAGAATCAAGACTAGACTCTTTGGTTTCTATTAACTGTAGCATCGGGACCGTACAGCTGTCGGCTCATGGCCGGGCGGTCGATGCTTTGAGAGTCCCGATCTCGCGATCATCCCTTTTTTTTGCTCCTTTTGTTTTCTCTGACGACAGCAACGGCCACGACACCAACGAGCGTCGATCTATAGCGGCAGGCCACAGCCGCTCGTTCGACTCTTTTCCTTGACCCTCCACCTCAGCACCGGCGGGATGCCTCCCCAACCCGCCTACCACCCGACCGAGCCGCCCGATTCCCCGTCCGACCATTCCGACTCCGATCTCGATCTCGACCTCGACCTCGACGAGCTCGATCCCAAGACGACCCCGTTGGCGGGGGACACATCTGGCGGTGGCAGCTCGAGCCACGCCCAGCCAAGCCGCCAGAGCCAAAGCGGACGGCCAACCAACATCGCGCTGCGAACACTCCGCATGAGCGGACTGCGACGATCCGGCAAACGCGGCCGGGGCTACGGCGAGCTAGGCCGGGATGGCCGGCGGTCCCACGATGACAATGACGACGATGCACGCGGCCTGCTGGCGGACGATGACGAGGGGTCGCCGTCCCGGCGGGATTCGTACGCCAACGCCGAAGACGACGGGCTCCTCCATGGCAGTGGCCGCCGGCGGCGACGATCCTTCGCCCAGGACACGCTGCAGAATCTGACGGGCCGACTGCGGCTGCCCAGCTTCATGTCGAGCTCGAGCAGCGTCAACGACTTGGCCCTCGGCGACGACACGGGCCACAACCAGAACGACAGCGACCACCACGAACAAGACGACGACGACCCGTCCGCGTCGCGCGTCGTGGCGGTTGGCGCTGCGCAGGCGACGCGCTTCCCGCCGAACTTGATCTCGAACGCCAAATACACGGCGTGGTCGTTCTTGCCGGTCACGCTGTACAACGAGTTCTCCTTCTTTTTCAACATGTACTTTCTGCTGGTGGCGCTGTCCCAGGCGATCCCGGCGCTGCGCATCGGCTATCTGAGCACGTACGTGGCGCCGCTGGCGTTTGTGCTGGTGATTACGCTCGGCAAGGAGGCGTACGACGACGTGGAGCGGCGGCGGCGGGACAACGAGGCCAACGCGGAGCCGTACACGACGCTGCAGTTTGTGGACCCGGTGCACGGCGGGCTGGACAGCAGCGGATTTGGACGCGCGGGGGACGGCGCAGCAGGCGCGCTGCGAGGCCAGCGCAAGCTGCTGCGGTCCGACGCGTCCACCAAGGCGCAGCGGCGTAGGCTGCTGGCGGTGGTACAAGAGGACCGCGCGCGGCTGTCGGACATTCAAGAGGAGGAGGAGCAGCTGGAGAGTGCCGGCCGTGGTGGGCGGCGAAGCAGCAATGTCCCCACGTCGCGCATTGTCGAGATTCCCAAGAAGTCACGCGACCTGAAAGTGGGCGACGTGCTGAAGCTCAGCAAAGGCCAGCGCGTGCCGGCCGACGTGGTGATCCTCAAGTGCCTGTCCCAGGATGCACACGCGCAGGAAGACCCGGAGACGGGCCACGAAGCGCGTCCACCGGCCGAGGCCAACCTCCTTATTGACGACGAGGACACGACCCCGGCAGCGTCGGCAACGGCCGCGAGTGTCAAGGACGCGAAAACGGACAGCGGCAACGCGGGCGGCGAGACATTTATTCGGACCGACCAGCTCGATGGCGAGACAGACTGGAAGCTGCGGCTGGCGTCGCCGCTGTCGCAGAACCTGGCGACGGCCGAGTTTGTGCGGCTGCGGGTGACGGGCGGCAAACCGGACAAGAAGGTCAACGAGTTCCTGGGCACGATCGAGCTGCTGCCGGAGGAGGGCGACGGCGTATACGACGAGGCAGAGCATGGTGGTGATGATGACAACGACGACGACGCCGAGGGGGGTCACGACAGACAGACGACAAAAACATCGGCCGCCCTCTCCATCGACAATACGGCCTGGGCCAATACGGTGATTGCGTCGCACGCGACGACGCTGGCCGTCATTGTATACACGGGCCCGCAGACGCGGTCCGCGCTGTCGACGGCCCCGTCGCGGTCCAAGACGGGCCTGCTCGAGTACGAGATCAACTCGCTCACCAAGATCCTGTGCGCTCTGACGCTGGCGCTGTCCATCATCCTGGTGGCCATTGAAGAGGGCATCGTGGGCAGCGGCGGTGGCAAGAACAACAACAACGACAACAAGGCGCCCGGCAACTTGGTCTGGTATGTGCAGATCATGCGGTTCCTGGTGCTGTTCTCGACGATTGTGCCCATCAGCCTGCGCGTCAACCTGGACCTGGGCAAGAGCGTGTACTCGTACTTTATCCAGCGCGACCCGGGGATGCCGGGCGCCGTAGTGCGGACGAGCACGATCCCCGAGGACCTGGGCCGCATCGAGTACCTGCTGAGCGACAAGACGGGCACGCTGACGCAAAACGACATGGAGATGAAGAAGATCCACGTGGGCACGGTGTCGTACGCCAACGAGGCCATGGACGAGGTGGCGGCGTACGTGCGGCAGGGCTTTGCCTCGCCCGACGCGGACACGCTGGTCACGCCCTCCTCCACGGTTGCCCTGGGCGGCAGCGCGTCGGCCGCGGCCGGCGGCGCCACGCGCACGCGGCGCGAGATCGGCACGCGCGTGCGCGACATTGTGCTAGCGCTGGCGCTCTGCCACAACGTGACACCGACCACCGACGACGACGGCGCGGGCGGCGCGACCGAGACGTCGTACCAGGCGTCATCGCCCGACGAGATTGCGATTGTGCGGTGGACGGAGGCGGTGGGGCTGCGGTTGGCGTCGCGCGACCGGCAGGGCATGACGCTGGTGTCGACGGAGACGGGGCGCACCGTGGTGCAGGTGCGCATCCTGGACATTTTCCCGTTCACGTCCGAGGGCAAGCGCATGGGCATCGTGGTCCAGTTCCTCACGACGCCGGCCGCCTCGGGCAGCAGTTCGACGCCGTCACCGCCGGCCCCCCTCGACGACGGCGAGATCTGGTTCTACGAAAAGGGCGCGGACACGGTGATGGGCGCGATTGTGGCGGCCAATGACTGGCTCGACGAGGAGACGGCCAACATGGCGCGCGAGGGTCTGCGGACGCTGGTGGTGGGCCGCAAGCGGCTGTCGGCGGAGCAGTACCGGGAGTTTGCGGCGCGGTACCAGGAGGCGTCGCTGGCAATGACGGGCGGGCGCGACGCGGGCCTGCAGCGGGTGGTGGCGTCGCTGCTGGAGGCGGACCTGGAGCTGCTCGGCGTCACGGGCGTCGAGGACAAGCTGCAGCGCGACGTCAAGCCGTCGCTGGAGCTGCTGCGCAACGCGGGCATCAAGATCTGGATGCTGACGGGCGACAAGGTGGAGACGGCGCGCTGCGTGGCGATCAGCGCCAAGCTCGTCGCGCGCGGGCAGTACATTTACACGGTGGCCAAGATGACGAAGCGCGACGGCCCCGCGGCGCAGCAGGACCACCTCGACTTTTTGCGGGCCAAGACGGACGCGTGTCTGCTGATTGACGGCGAGAGCCTGGCGCTGTTCCTGGCGGGCCCGCTGCGCACCGAGTTCATCGCCGTGGCCGTGCAGCTGCCGACGGTCGTGGCGTGCCGTTGCTCGCCGACGCAGAAGGCCGACGTGGCGCAGCTCATCAAGGCGTACACGCGCAAGCGCGTGTGCTGCATCGGCGACGGCGGCAACGACGTGTCGATGATCCAGGCGGCCGACGTCGGCGTCGGCATCGTGGGCAAGGAGGGCCGGCAGGCGTCGCTGGCGGCCGACTTCTCCATCGAGCAGTTCTGCCACCTCACGAAGCTGCTCGTGTGGCACGGGCGCAACAGCTACAAGCGCAGCGCCAAGCTGGCGCAGTTTGTCATCCACCGCGGCCTGATTGTGGCCGTGTGCCAGACCATGTTCAGCATCGCCATCCGCTTCGAGCCCGAGGGCCTCTACATCGACTGGCTGATGGTCGGCTACGCCACGGTCTACACGGCGATGCCGGTGCTGTCGCTGGTGCTGGACAAGGATGTCGATGAGGACCTCGCCAACCTGTACCCCGAGCTCTACAAGGAGCTGACCGAGGGCCGCTCGCTGTCGTACCGCACGTTCTTCGTCTGGGTCTTTGTCTCCGTCTACCAGGGCGCCATGATCCAGGGCCTGGCGCAGCTGCTGACTGAGGTCGACGGCCCGCAGATGGTGGCCGTCAGCTACACGGCGCTGGTGCTCAACGAGCTGCTGATGGTCGCCATTGAGATTACGACGTGGCACCCGGTCATGATTGTGTGCATCGTGGGCACGTTTCTGCTGTATGTCGGGTCGCTGCCGTTCTTGGGCGGCTACTTTGACCTCAAGTTTGTCCTGAGCCTCGGCTTCTTGTGGCGCGTCGTGGCCATCTGCGCCATCTCGCTGGTCCCACCGTACGCCGGCAAGCTGATCCGGCGCACGATGAAGCCGCCGTCGTACCGCAAGGTGCAGAGCATATAGTGTTGCTGGGTTCGGCGTTATTGGTGATTTATTTTGGTTGAGACTGTATTTTGTTTCTTTTTTATCCTTTTGTCCTGTTATTTCTGCTTTTCTGTCTGTTTGTCTTGCATCAAAGATATGGCACGGGTCAGCTGTGGTTTCTGTATTCTGTCTTTCCATAGTCCCTTTTGCTTGATGTTCGTTTCTTGCCTTGTTCTATACAGGTCACTTTGTCGTCTTTTGGCCTCCTGCAGCCTTGTATCAACCTCGTTTCGACCTCTTTCTGTATACCGTTTTGTGACGTGTGACTCGTGTCCTGTCCTACAGCTTCAACACCTGCCAGCGCGCAAACGTCTCCGGATCTCGCGCCGCCATGAGGCCCAGAATGCCACCCAAGGGTCCCTGCCGCTCCTGTCCGCCCGCCCACGTCTTTGCACCTGCCCAAGCCGCAATAAATCCGTCCGGCCCAGACACCAGCACCAGATTCCTGCCAGCGCTGCCAGCACCACAAGAACATGTCCTGGCCTTGGCGGACCCGCGAAACGCGTCTGCCTCAAGTCGCTCTAGCGTCCGTGCCGAATGGTAGACGCAGGACGGTTTGGTCGAGTCTGGCGGTGCGGTGGTCGACCTCTTCGTTTCCTGTCTCCCCCATGGCCTGTACCATGAGCGTCCACGGCTTGTCCCGTCGGCCCGCGCAATGACCTGCCGAACAGCTGGCTCTGTAATCCACGTCTGCTGCGCGTCCACAAAGCTCAGCACACGCAAGCGGTCGGCGCCGTAACGCGTCTGCAATGCCTTGATGTCGCGGACAATCGGGTTCGCCTCCGTTGCATGGATCGTCCCGGTTAAGCCCATGCTGTCGTCTACCTGGCGGTTCGCCCAAAGAATGGAGACGGTCGTGCTGCCCCGGCCCAGAACAGCCTCGGCCGCTTGTAGTGCCGTAGATATGCCCGTCCCGCCAGCCAACACGACGACCTGTCCGTCGTTGTCGCTGTCGTCGGCGTCGCTCCCCATCCTCGCCGCCACGTCGAAACTCAGGCGCGGGCCGCGCACATCCACCGTCGACCCCACCGCCCGTCGCGACAGGTACTTGGACACCTCGCCGCCGGGCACCACCCGTACAAACAGTCGGATCGCCGTGCCATCCGCGCTGTGCTGCTCGTGCTCGCCATGTGCGCCGTCTGCGCCCGCCACCACCGTTGGCAGCGGCGTGTAGTCCCGTGCAATCTGCAGCTGCGGCTGCTTGACTTCGACCGACCACAGCCCGTGCTGCCAGGCCGTCGTGATGGCCGCCGCGGTCGCCGTCCGGGCCACGCCGTCCTCGGCCAGCAGCCGCAGCGTCAGGACAAACGCCGTCGGCGACACAGGGTCGCGCGCCACGACGGCAAACGGCACAAACGTCTCCGAGTTGAGGCCGGCGTTGCCGCCCGCTGCCAGGCGCCGCTGGCCGTTGTCGTCAAACGAGCCGGACGCGCTGCCCGGTGTGGCCCAGTAGACCGTGCCGCCGACGAGGACGGCAAGTGTTAAGATGACGATGGAGCGGCGCCGTTTTGGTGGAGGAAGCGGCGGTGGCGACCGTGCTGCTGCAGACTGGGCCAAGCCAAAGCATGGTCTGCTGCTAGAATAGGGACGCTGCCATCGTATGGAAGGCGGACGGGCGGGCCTGGAAACGGTGATCCGATGCTGGCTGTGCCGTTGCAGACGCTGGCAAGAAGGACGAATCGAGCACATCCGTCGGGGACCAGCCGCCGTGGGCGTGCTGCCCCACAGGCGGGGCTGGATCGTATGTCTCATGTGAATGCAGTCAGCCAGGCGGCTGCTGTGCAAAGTGTGGTATCAGTATCAGAAAATGGCGTATCGCATCGTCGATTCCAAGACTGCCATAAGTTATAATGTGAGTTTTCAGTTTTAAACCTTGTGGCGTTTACAGGGCAGTTGCGGCTAGGTGGGGCCGTGGCGGCTCCTTCCTCACAGTCGCTATTAGCAAGGCCATATGGATGGCGTCAAGAGTCACTATAGCAAGGTTGATCGATAACTTGACTCGAAATGCTGAGTCGTTGTATCATTTCGTAGATTTGGGATGTGTAGTTTTCTATTTTACAAAAAAGAACAAAAAAGAAAAGAAGAAAAGAAAAAGAGTCGTAATTTTCCGTTTATTATTACTTCCTTTTGCAAAAAACATACTGAACTATTTACTGCACAACTAATATTTTAAAACGAAAGAAAACTATATATCTTCTATATCTGATTTAGTCTATGATACTCACTCTATTCCAGCCTTCTCCTTCACTCCCGTCAGAAAATGGCTATGTCAATACGGACATATGTTTCCTGCTTCGTCTCATTAACAGAAGCGCTGGCCGCACCTGCCCTTTACACCTCGGAGCTTGCTGCGGAGATAAAAAAGACATATACAGTAACACAGCAAGAGAAGCCTGACAGGGGCTGCTAACCGGACCCAAAACGGGGTTCCGGGGACGGAACTAGGTGCGCAGCTTCCTCTCTTGGCAGGTCCAGTCACCACACAGCGACCAGGCTCCCCAATCCATGTAAGACCGGCAGGCGCAGCCGAGTTCTCGACAATCTCTTCTTTCCGATTGCACGCATTTCCCTTCGTACTCTCTTTGGGAACTGTCTGTCTTGTCACCTCTCGCCTTGGCCTCCTTTGGCCTCTCCGTTGACGCTCTCATTTAGCAGACACACATTCGCTTGACGTCTTCCCGCGCGCACGCCTTGCATCATGTCCAGTCCAGCCAAGTGCATTTCGGCCGCGTCTTCGGCCGGCCTCCGGTCGACTCGTCCGGTCCTCTTCACATCTGCTGCCTCGTCCTCGTCGCCCTTCACGATCGCGGCCCCGGCAAGGTACAGGGCATTGTCGACGCTGTCAGGTGGGCCAACGCGGGCAACTCCGCGCCGGCTCTTCGTATCGCCGCCGTTGTGCCGTTCGGCCGCGTCCTCTGCCTCTGCGTCCGCCGCGGCCTCGGCCTCGGCCTCCCCCAAACGAGAACGGCCTCCATTGCCCTTTTCCACTGTCCCCTCGTGCCCGTCGCCCACGTGCGCCTGCGAGCCCATGCCCGAGCTGCCCGCCGACCTGCCCATCGACCGCACAAGCCCGCTCAACGGCCTCATCCCCGCGTACAACGAGCAGGTCCTCGTCTGCACCGGCACGAGCGACTGGCCCGCGCGCATTGAAGACGCCAACAGCGGCGACAACCTGGCGGCCGACATCAAGGAGCTCTTTGGCCGCGGCGGCACCTACAGCGACCCGTACCACCACGTCGCCGTCCTCAACGCCTCCTTCCCGCCCTCGGTGCCGCGCCTCGTCGGCCTGCAGTCGTCGTCCGTCTACCTGCTGCCCAGCTTCACCTACATCCCCTACCTGCCGCGCCTGTCGTTTGACGCCGTCGAGGCCCTCGCCCAGGGCTTCCTGCTGCCCGAGCGCCTGCACCCGGCCCATGACGGCGCGCTCTCGCCCATCCACCGCGACCGCCTAACGCGCAAACCAGCCGTGCGGAGTCTGCTCTACGGCGTGCGCGAGGCGATTCCGGACGTGCTGGTGCTGATCTGCGGGCACCGTGGACGGGATGCGCGCTGCGGCATCGTGGGACCCGTGCTGCAGACCGCGTTTGAGCGGGCCCTGGGCCGCGTCGGGTTCCACGTCGACCAGGGCCCCGTGGAGCCGGACGACTACGTGGGCGCCGATGGCGCGACGAAGAACGCGCCGGCCCCGCCGGCGGTGCAGACGACGCGCTTGACGACCGCCCGCGTCGGCTTGATCTCGCACATTGGCGGACACAAGTTTGCCGGCAACGTGATTGTGTACCTCCCGCCGACCCTGCGGACGCCCGACGGCCTGGCGGCCCACCCGCTGGCCGGCTACGGCATATGGTACGGCCGTGTCGAGCCGGAGCACGTGGAGGGGCTCGTGCAAGAGACGGTGCTGCAGGGTCGTGTCGTCGAGGACCACTTCCGGGGCGCCATCAACCAGGAGCGGCAAATTGTGCGGCTGTAGGATGTGTTGCGGCGCCGTTGTTGACCCACGATCGTGGACGAGATAGTAAGCGTTAGATAGCGGTTGTATGTACAACATAGAGAAATGAATCACGACTGTTTTCACGGCTCCTTTATCAACAAACTCTAGTATATGTCACATTTGAATGCGGTCAACCATTGTATATCTCAAAAACGAATAACGTACACATAAAAACCAACCCAAAAACAGTCTGCTGGACATGAAAGACCAACTAAAACCTACAAAAAGACAAAAATACAACCAAAAAAAAAGAGACCAAAACACTTTGCATCCCCTACGTAAACAGACTCAGATCCAATGGCACACTGCTCCCACGGCCGGCCCGGTAACGCTTGGGCGCACCGGTGAATGTCCGCGCCACAGGGAACTTGTCCTCCGTCACGAACCGCCACCGCGTGTCCTGCACAATGTAGCGCGCACCGCCACCGCCGGTCTGCGGCCGCGGCGAGACGGATCCGTTGTTCGCGCCCGCAGCGCTGCCCGTCCGCGTCGGCGACGGACTGTTGAGCGCGCTGCTGTGCCCACTGTTGCCGCCGCCGTTGGGCATCAGCGTGTACGCCGACGGGTCGAGCATCGACACGCGCATCGGGTGGCTGTTGGAGCCACTACTGATGCTGGTGCTAGCAGCGCGCTGTGACGGTGGAGGCGGAGGCGGCGGCGGCAGGTTGGCAGACGACGACGACGCGGCGAGTATGCCGTTGCTGTACGGCGACGCAGAAGGCGCCGCTGCCGCCGGGGGTGGCGGCGGTGGAGGCGGCGCGGGCGGAGGTGCCGACGAGAAAGACGAAGACGGCGAGTGGGAAGGGGCCGCCGGCGGAGGCGGTGCTGAGGGAGGTGGTGGCGGTCGCGAGGGCGCACTGTTGCTCGGAGGTGGTGGCGGGGGAGGAGGAGGAGGCGACGCTGGCTGGTGTTGCTGCTGCTGTGCGCGGATCATGGCCTGTGCTGCAAGGCTCTGAGACGGCGGCGAGGACGGCATCGCACTCGGCGGCGGTGGTGGAGGAGGTGGAGCAGGCGGTGCAGAGGAGCCAAAGGACGACGGAGGTGGCGGCGGAGGCGGTGCGGGCGGTGCCGACGGAACGGGAGGCGCGGCAGCCGAAGGGATGGGCGGCGGCGAGGCCAGGCTCGACGAGGGCTTTCTGGACCCAGGCGGCGGCGGTGGCTTCTTGCCAATAGGCGGCGGAGGACCCTTGTTCCCCATGATAATCTGAGAAGCAGACGACACAGGGCGGTCGCCACGCGCCGACACCTTGCGTAGGTTGGAGATGGACGGGTGGAAGCCGGCGCCGAGCGGGTTGCCGGGCGCAGGTACTGCAGGGCGGCCGGGCGGCTTCGGTGCAGCGCCACCTGGTGGCTTAGGTGCGCCAAACGCAGGCGGACGCGGCGGTGCGGCGGACGAGCGAGAGTCTTCGGGGTCGGACAGGTACGAGGCGGTCGTATCAGCTGCGATTGTTAGCATGGGAGCTGCGGCTCGATACAGAGGACAAGAGGACTATACTGACCTCCTGTATTGACGCCGCCACCGGTCTTGCGCAGTTTCGGAATGCCGCCAGAGAAGAGTCCGGCCAGCTGCGGTGGTCCGGCACTGTCCATGCCGCCCTGGTCGCTGTTGCTACGAGCGCGGTTGCCCACAGAGGGCGGCGCCAGGCCTCCTCCTGGCCGCGGAGGAGCGCCGCCCGGAATGGGAGGAGCACCGCCCACTGGCAACGATCCTGCACCGCCGCCGGACGACTTGCTGAGGGCGGGTGCAGAACGGTCGTTGGTGACGGTCTTCTTGAGGGCCTTGCCTTTGTGGATGTCGCCGAGCAGAGCGGAGTTCTGGAGGACGTTAGTACTACAGCAACTGGTTAAACAAACAGGTGTCCGTGTCTGTGTGTCTGTGACATACCAAGCCTTTGCCCGCGGCAGGCCGTGATGGCAGCCCGCCAGGCGGTGGTGGCGGCGGTGGCGGCGGAGGCATGCCGGACATGCCGCCCGGGGGAGGGGGTGGCGGAGGCGGCGGAGGCGGCGGCATCGTTGCTGTGGGCCGTGGACGAGCAGAAGACGTCACGTGGAGAGGTGCAGCTGTTGAGACACAAAATTGTGTCGTCGATCAAAGCGAGCGCGTGCCGCTTGGCGTGGTCGACGGCAGGCCGCTCAGGGGGTTGCTGTCGGTCGTATCGTCGAGACACTGCGTAAGAAATGAAGCTAATGCTGACTGTAAGAATGGACGATGCGGGCGTGGTGGACGGCTGGAGTCGAAGCCGTGGCCGAATGGGTGTGAAAGAAGCGAAGATGGCGAGAATGTGGACTCTGAGGCAGGCGTTTAGATGTGGAAGGCGGAAAGCATCAATAGCTGTAGAACACGAAGGAACGACTGGCGCCCAGCAGTGCTCTTTGGCAGGCACCCAACGATTGGACTCAGTGGAGAAGTGGGGCAGCTTCCTCACTGCTTCCTCGCTGTAGAGGCAAGAGAGGCTTGTTTCGTCACTGCCTTGGCAGTACGCCGTAATTACTCAGACGCACCCAACGCAGGATTACGCAGTTTGGACTGGCAAGTGGGTCCAGTGAGTGCGCCCTGGGGAGGAAAGAGCGTGGGCGAGGCGCAGGGCAGGACCACCACGAGGAATATACAGTATGAATTGTATTTATACACTGTATTCACACAGTCTCCGCGACTCCCTGCAAATCGAATTGGCAGCTCTGAATTTTGACGTCTCGACAAAAGGCACGGCGAACGGCGACTCCGGCGACCACCCCCCGACGGCCAATTCACCAGAGAGGACCAACACATCATGCTCACACAATGCCGGGCGGCCCACCGGCCACGACAGCCGCAGCTGCGCCAGGTGCTGGAGTGCGCATCGAGAACTATGAGCTGCAGTAATGCGCGGGGAGCGACATCGACAGCAGGGCCCTTGATGGCCTTTCACACAGCACGGCGGGCGCGGATATGTGGCGGTCGGGCGGGTATGGCACAGATGGCTGCCGTGGCTTCGCCAAGGTGTGCCGCGCGGACGTCTCTGCCGCCACCACGCTCGACACCATACGACCATCGACTTTTCTCGACGGCATTCTCGCCAAGGCAACGACAGGCCGATGCCACCGCCGCGGCACCCTCAAATCCGCAGCCAGCGACCCTGCCGGACCTGGACAAGGTGGCCGCTCTCGTCAACGGCGCGCGCGACCGGCTCCTGAGCCACCCAGGCGTGCCCTCTGAGGGCGAGACTTCAACGGCCCTGCGCATATGCAGCGAGGCGGCCGACCTGATCATGGACGCCGCCGTGCAGCCGCAGCTCAGCAGCATCGACCACCAGTCGGACACGGCCGCCTCAACGTTGCTGTCGCTGGACGGGCGCAAGAGTGCGGCGGTACCAGCGGCAGCGGAACCGATCGTGGACGCGGCCCCGCGTCTGCGCCGGGCCATCGACCAGATCTCCGATGCCGCGTACATGATTGTCGACGAGCCGCGTGTGTTTCTGACGCCGCAGCTGCTGGAGCAGTACGTCCAGATCCAGGCGCGGCTGGGCCGCCCGGAATCGCTGCCGCACGTTCTCAGTCTCTACGCATCCAAGCCGGCGCCCGCGCCCTCGGCTGGCGCTGCCGCTGGTGGCCCCGTCACCTACAAGGCGCAGAACCCGCGGCGGCCGGCGAGCGCTGTGGGCTCCCGTGTGGCCGCGACCGCTCTGGAGGCGGCCCTGGCCGCACAGAACCTGGACGCCGCCGTCGGCGTGATCGAGCACACGTACGCGGCGCCAGCCTTTGTCCGCGCCAAGCTGCTGCGCCACGGACTGCTGCCGGCGTTTGTCGTGGTGGGCGTGCCGGCGGCGACGTACATCCTGGCGTCCAAGCTGGCGGCGCTGCAGGAGAACATGGACACGACGACGGCGACGAGCCTGTCGTTTGCGGCGATCCTGGCCTACATTGCCTTTACGGGCACGATCGGCGTCGTGGCCAACACGACGGCCAACGACCAGATGCGCCGCGTGACGTGGGCGCCCGGCACGCCGTTGCGCGAGCGGTGGCTGCGCGAAGAGGAGCGTGCGGCGCTCGACAGCGTGGCCTGCGCCTTTGGTTTCCGCGAGGCGCACCGCTTCGGCGAGGAGGAGGGCAGCGAGTTCCAGGCGCTGCGCGAGTACATTATGCGCAAGGGCATGCTGCTGGACCAGATTGAGCTGATGGAGGGCATGAGCTCGTGAGGGCGAGTCCCGTGTACCATGTATATATAAAAGCAATCGCACGTCACGACCTTTTTTTTTTTTTTTTTTTTTTTTTTTGGTGGGAACCTAAAGTAATACTTGTATTGAACATGAGTGTATTTAATCATGTGAACGTCTTGAATATGCAAACGCAATGCCCCGAACCGAACACGCCCCTTGTCTCCAATCCATAACTGCCCTTTTGCCATTCACTTGACCCGACTCCGTATCGTCTCGTCCCGTCGTCGATCTCTAGTTCGTATCTCATATACATCTATGCTTCTATGCAATTGCGGCTTTACCGCTCCACCTTGCCGGCCCGCGCGACCTGGAAGATCTCGCCCGTCGGCCGTTCGTCGCTGCGCAGCACAGGCCACGAGCTCACCACTGCCTTGGCCAGCACCACCTCCAGCTTCGTGCCCAGCACGCTGTACTTGGACTTGGCCGGGTCAATGGCCCCGTACAGCGGCACCTGCTTCTTGTACCGCTTGGGCACCGGCGCGTCCGTCGTCGGCAGATCGAGCTCGATGCCCTGCTCGGTAAAGTGGACCACAGCCCGCGTCTTGTCAATCTTCTTGAGGAAGAAGGACACCGTCAGCGACGTGGCCGACTGGTAAAAGTCGAACCGCACATTGTCGAGCAGTTCTTCGTTGCCGTCGCCGCTTGTGTTGCTGCCTGCCTCGCCGCCGGCACCCGCCTTCTTGTCCTTCTTGCCGCTGCCCACAAACAGGTGCCGCGGCTTCGTCTGGCAGCCCTCAATCTTCATAAACTGGTCAAACTCGAGCACGCGCCGCTTGCAGCAGCTGTAGCCCTTGCTGCCCTCGTGGAAGATGGGCGCGCCTGGGTGGTGCACGCAACGTTCAGCGTCTGCATCGCCGCCGCGCTTCGTGCCGGCCTTGTACGCCACGCCGCACCCGCGCCGCCGGCACATGCGTCCGTCGGGGATCTCGAGGGACGGGTCGTCGTCGTCGGACTCGGGCTGCGGTGGCGGTGGCTGTGTGGCGGCCACTGCGGGTGCTGCTGCCAGTGTGGAAGAGGAAGAGGAGCTGTCGGTCTGCTTTTCGCGCGTCGGCATGGCAAGGGGCGTACGCGGCATGGCGGGGCCGAGCGTCTCGGCGGACGAAGCTGCTGTTGTTGTCGCTGCTGCTGCAACCGGAAGGGCTTGCCCGTCGGCCGGCGCATCCTTCTTCTCGACCTTGGGCGGCAGGTCGGTCGTGCTGTGCTTGCCCTCCGTGCAGGGCGTGATCTCCATAAACTCCTCAAACGTCAGGACCCGCGGCTTACAGCACGTCCAGCCTGTGATAGTAGTCAATGTCCTGCTCTCCTCCGATGCGTCAACAGCAATGATCCTCTCTGGACTCACCCTTTTGCCCTTCGTGAAAGACCGGCGGCCCCGGATGGTACCTGCAGACCTCGTCCGGGTCCGTGTACTGCTTGCCGCAGCCCTGGTGCACGCACTTCTGCGCCATGGTCGTATGATTGGACGTTCGAGCCTGGTTTGCGTGTGTTTGTATGGTTTCCCTTGCTTGCTACCCCGCGAAATTGATCGTCGATGAAAAGGTGAAGAATACAAGAGCTACTTGGCTTCTGGGCTTCTTGGAGGGGCTCCTATTCTCTGACGTTGCACACCGTCACGTCCTTGTGTTGTGTGGACTGTCGACTGGTGCAAACGAATTTGATCAATTCGTCGTTTACTTCAGAAGAAAAGTGTCAAGCCTACCTTTCCGTTTTGGTGTTGACTGGTCGAGTTTTCTGGCGGTGGAAATTCTGACGGCGATCTTCTAACAGCTTCCATTCGGGAGAAAATCCTCGACCCAGTTTTTTTCTTTGCTTCTTTGGCGGGGGACGTAGGTGGTTCCAGAAGGTCGGTTCGTCGCGCCTGCCCTACAGCCATCCTACAGCGGAGCTCCTGCCCTGTTTTACCTCGACTAATCGAAATGGACAAATGGACAAGACCGACAAAACCGACGGCAAGTGCGACCGGCAACGTGCTTACTGTACACACACAGTAAGTGCTCTTTGATGAGGAGACAAGCTACAAGAGAGGAGATACTTATTTGATTCCGCCCCGCCAAAGCCTGGAAAATACAGAAAATCACCAATGCTTGATGCTTCTCACCGAAGACCGTTTGCTGTCCCTGCAAATACCGACAACGTGGTTGACGTTTGGGTGCCATATGGCAAGCCGAGATGTTGAAACAGGCCCCACTCTTAGCTTAGGTTGCTCTTCAGCGCCTGCCGCCATAAATTACAAGCCCCCGCCTTACTGCCGCCTTACTGGATTGAGGAAAGCACTGTCCAATGCCAGCATCGTATGAGGAAGGTGCTGCTGTGCAAATTAAGCTGCTTCTACCCTATCAATCACAGCTTCGGCACTACAGCAATAGCATCCCTATATCATCATGAGATTGACGGCCCGTCTTCTGCAGCAGCAGCAGAAATGCCGCATTACACTGTTTACGCGGCCCAATTGCGGCCTCTGTACACGCGCCAAGTCAGCTCTCTCCAATGTCTGGGACGCTCGGCCGTTTGACTACCGCGAAGTCGACGTCATTGACCCCGTCCATAAAGGCTGGCGGGATCTCTACGACTTGGATGTGCCTGTGGTAAGGGAAGCCCGTTGTCATGATTCGTTTTTACAGAGTCCACCACTAACAAAATAGATCCATGTCAGCAAGATTACGGCTGCCGAGGAAGACCCCAAGCTGGCGTCGCGTGCCGTCAAACTCATGCACCGCTTCGATCCCGAGGACGTCAAAGCCAAGATGGATCTTGTGGAGAAGAAGGACGCGTAGAGCTCAGCTCCGCCAAGGTCATCGGCCTTGACCGCGCGCCACGCAGACCGCCGCGGATGCCGCCGCCTGCAGCGTCAGCACGTCCGTCACCACATTGACCATGTGGAAGCCGGCCGCCGCGTAGTCGCGTGCCTGCGCGGGCGAGCCCGCATAGATGCCGCAACAGCAGCCCTCGACGGACTGCGCGGCCGCCAGCACACGCGCCATGGCGTCTTTGACCTCCGTGGGAAACACGCCGTCGCGGATCGGGTGGCCAATGTTGTTGGCGAGGTCAAAGGGGCCGACAAAGAGCGCGTCGACGAGCGGCGCAATGGCCTCGACGTTCTCCAGTGCTTCGCGCGTCTCGATCTGCACCATCGTCACAATGCTGGCGTTGGCCTGGTCGAGGTACTCCGTGAAGGTCGGAAGGGCGACAGGGTGCTGGTTCGGGTTCGGGCCGTCCTCTTGCGCGATGCGGAAGCCCTGCATGGCGAGTGGTGAGCCGAAGCCGCGGCGGCCCTGCGGTGGGAACTTGCACGCGGCGACGAATTCCTTGACCTCGTCAACAGTGCGGATAAGCGGAGCGAGAATCTGCGTTTGTCAGCGAGGCAATACGAAAAGCAAAACTGCTGCGACATAAAATCAACGCAGAGTCGAATACCTACTCCATGGGCACCGCTGTCAAGGGCGCCTGATCAAACGTCAGTCAGCACTGCCATGGCACTCTGCGAAACACCACATCCCGGTGCAGACTCACGCTTCACCATCCACGACTGGAAGTCGGGAATCCGGACAATGGGCGACGCGCCCTCAGCGGCAATCACAGGTACAGCCGCGTGCATTTCGGCATCTATCGGTCAGCAGGGCTCTCCGTCTCCCTCTCTCCCTCTCTGGACGCTGCATATCGCCTCCGGGACATACCATCAATCGCCCCGTGTTCGCAGTCGACCAGCACCCAGTCAATCCCCGGCGTCCGTGCCAGCGTCCGCGAGATATAGGCGCCCGGAAGCATCTGCCACATGCCCAGACTGGCCTGGCCGCGTGCCGCGCTGTCGGCGCTCCGGAGGCGCGTGAACGCCTGCCGCAACGGGTTCGCTTTGACCATGGCATCGTGGGGCAGTGGCTTGGCCGAAGTGGACGGCGCCGCGGCCTGGTACGAGCGCCGAGCTACCCGCGTAAGAGTGGCCTTAGGTAGGGCGATGTGTCGGAGGTGGCTAGGCCGACGGAAAGTGGAAACGACAGCATGGGAAGCCATGTTGATGGCCGACAGTGCAAAGTACGAAAGAAACAATGGCAGAGTTGGAATCTACAAAATAGGAACTGGCCAAAGCAGCCTGTATTTATCGGCCATAGACGTACCTGCGATATCGCCATTATGAGCGATAGGCATTAGGAACACGCGACCTACGGGGCACACCTACGGGGCACCGCCGTTCTGAGCAGGCACCATCTTGCGGGGTAGAGCCGCTGATTTCCGTTGAGGGGGAAGGCCCGATCGTGTTAACCCGACACAGCGAGTGCACCTGTTGCACCTGTGGCGTTTGCAATCTGTGCATTCTATCATGATGAAGATTCTTTGAACGATGTTTTATATTTGTGTTACTCCGTAAATCGAAGAGCTGTTAAAACTTGGACAGCATGTGTTTCTGTTCCGTGCGTGTTGATGGTCGCCCTGGCCGTGGTTCAGAAGCTTATCGCTGTGGCTAGTGGGCATTATGCGCCACACCTCCAAAGCTAGCACCAAGTAATGCAGGTCGGCACAAAAGGCAGCTACGACCGCCAACTGCATCGTACTGCTTCTCTTTTGCGATCCCTGCACCTCACCTCCCACATTGACCGAGACGGCAATCCCCCGACGACGACGACAGCGACGACTCACATCCCAGGAGCTTTAACGCAACAGTCGCCTGCCAGGTCATCTCGACCACGGCCTCGCCGCGCTCCTCCTTGACTGCCCGTCCGTCTCGCTCACGCCGACCCGCCGCCATGGCGGCCCTCTTGAACAACTACCTAGAGAGTGCGTTTGTGTATGGTCAATATATTCCGTGGAATGAATATGGGCTAACCTTGTGTCTCCCTTTAGAAAAGGTCCTCGTTCTCACAGTCGACTCGCGCATCCTTGTTGGCACTCTCGCCAGCATCGACAACTCGACCAACTTGGTAAGCTTAGCCGAGCTCGCAGAGGCAGGGTTTTGCCCCGTACGAATCTTGTACTGACTCTTGTAGGTATTACTGGGCACAATTGAGCGTGTCATCAACACGCCCGACGACGACGAGTCGTCTGCCGAGGTGCCCCTCGGTCTGTACCTTGTGCGCGGCGACAACGTGTGCAGCATCGGCTTGGTGGACGAGCAGCTGGACGCGTCGATTGACTGGACAAAGGTGCGCGGGCACGTCATTGGCACGACGAAACACATATAGGCGACGCCCGCTAAGACACATCACGAAAGGACAATGCCAGAAAAGGAAATGACGCCCCATTTGAAACTAGATACCCAGTAAAATCATAAAAGGCTGCGGCCAGCTTAACACAATTCAATATATTCATTTACAATATCACCGGATCGTCTACGTCAGCATCGACGAACCCTTAGGCAAACAGGCTCTTCATCAGGACATCGGCAAAGGCCAGCTCGCCCGGCGACCCGACGATGCGGTTGATTCTGTTGCCCTTACGCACGCTCAACCAGCCCATGGTGTCGCCGGGGACATTGTCGTCGTCGGCCGCAGCAGCAGATGGTGCTGCTGGGACAGGTGTCCCGACACTTCCATCGCTCTGTACAACGGCGTTGGCTGCGACGCTCGCGAATCCTTCCGTGTGGTCGCCCGGCTTGCTGCGCTGCCGCCGGTCCACCACGTGCATGCCACGCGTCCACTGGCCCGACGTCTCGACGCGCAGGTCCTCGGGCTTCGCCGTCGCCGTCCACCGCGGATCGTCCCGCAGCATCATGTACCACACACAGAGCGGGTCGTGCAGGGACAGCCCCGGCTCGCTGCCGTCGCCCAAGATCGACTCGATCTTGTTGAACGTGCCCACCATGAACGTCCGGCACCAGCGCGCCAGCGGGCTGCCGGCCTGCTCGGCGCTTGCAATCTGCTCGAGGAAGAAGTTCTTGTTCAGCAGGTGCGGCGTCGTAATGTCGAGCGGCAACAGCGTCAGAGACAAGGTCCGGGACAGCGTGGTGGGATATGGCGGCAACTTGGACGCGCCGTGCAGCGTGGGCGGCATGGTGGACGCTGGCGTGGGCGAGGTGAGGGCGTAGACGCGGGCCGCGGCGACAGCGTCGGCATAGCAGTTGAACTCGGCGACGGGCGTGATGTTGCCCTCGACGTGGACGGCGCCGCCCATGACAACGAGCTCCTTGACGCGCAAGAACGTCTCCGGGTCCTCGGCGGCGGCGAGCGCCATGTTGGTCAGCGGGCCAATGGCAATGATTGTGATCGTGTCGGCCGGCTCTTCTTTCAGGATGCGCAGAATCTCCTTGTGCGACGGTGTCTTGGAGGGCGTAAAGTAGGACGAGAAGGACAGCGCATCTGATGCGGCAGGGGCGTCGCCTTCCGCAAAAAGGGACCTCCATGTCTCAGAAGGCGTAAGGTCCGGGTGCTGTGCACGTCAGTAGGTCAACTCTTGGTGACGGGGGAGAGGGGTTAAGACAGATGAGATGCAATTGCACGTACAGCTTCATGCACGCCATGCAGACCATCCGCGCCGTCTGTCGATCCACGTTGTCAGTCAATGCCAATACAAACAGATGAAAATATCACAGGCAACGTACGGAAGTGATCGGCCATGAGCTCCTCATCCTCCAGCGCGTGCTCGGCGCCGATGGCAACGATCGGCTTGAACGCCTTCAGACCGCCAAACGCTTTGCTGGTCCGGCCGGTCGACTCCCGCCATGCCATCTCCTTCTCCAGGACGTGGAAGAGCGCCACGACATTGCGTAGGCAGCTGTCTTGTTAGCAAGTGAAGAGACAACGGAGGACGCCGGAAAAGCCAGAAACCGTCACCATACCCTTGCAACGGCACGTTGCCGTAGGTCACAGACAACATGACCACCTCTAGGTCCTCGGGCGAGGCGCTGAGCGCCAGCAAAATGGCGAGGACATCGTCAACACCTACGGACGTTAGCAAGGCTGCGACATAACGAGCATCGTCCCACTCTTCCGCTTTGACCTCAACTTACCCGGGTCGGTGTCGATGATAATGCGGTTCTTGGGCGCCATGTTTTCTGTATGCTAGGTCCCGGGGTCAGAGTCCGGGCGGTCTCGTGCTCCCTGCGGTCGACTATAATATCGTTTAGCTGGGGTTCCAGGGCTGCTCGTTCATGAAAATTGACGACAATTAAACTAAATAAAAATCCCGGTTGCGCTTAGCGGCAGGGGCTCCATCGGAACTTGGCACCTACCTGTAATTCGTACGCCGTACTTTGCAGCCGTGCTTCTGAAATCTGGTTTCTATTCCTGCAGTTACCGTCCGATGTGTCTCGGCGGCAGAATTCCACCTTGCGGGGGTTCGTGTTCCGTGATAAGATGAGGGGTGCTTGTTTCGTCGTGGAGTGGGCGAGCGATTGCGGCAGGGGGTGAGAGAAGTACGCAAATGAAGGACTGACACAAGCCAAAATCAGCCAACATCAATTTGACATCAAGTCGGGCAAATAAAACTGTGTTGCTGAGCAAGAAAGAGTGCTATCGTCCAGCTAGAGGCTGTTGACAAGGAAATCGAATTCGAGATATCACGGGAGCGTTATCGGGAATCGATAGCGGACCTGCTTCTCGCTGGGAAGGAACAGCCGTCGATAACCATTTGCCGCCTGTAGCAGGCAAGACCCCACTGGAGACATTTTTCTCACTGTAGCTTATGGTTCGTGCCTTCCCGGTCGGTGTACCGGTGCAGTTCGACGTTGTGCCGAAAATCCGTTCTGTTCTCTGCGTGCGAGACGCACTGTTTTGCACTGTGCTTGTCACCGTGCTGAACCCCTTTCCGCCCCTATTCTCCGCCCACACTTTCCACGTACGGAGTATTATTGCTTCGGTACTCCCGAGTACAAAAGCCACCGGCTTGGCATCGCTTTTTGGTGATGCATGACAGACGAAAGGCGTGGCAAGCTGGAACGGAAAACGTAAGACAGCTGTCTCTCATCTCCTGCATACTGTCTTTCTTATTTTTTTAATGTACTCCGTTTCGACACTGTTTAACTTGCTCCGTAGACCATTATTTGAGGCAGGAAGGACCCATTGAGCTACCGGAGCGAACGCCCTGATTACAGAGTACGTCCTTCCGTTCTGGGCGGTTGAGCGGACACCGTTTCCTCCCAGCATCTCCCTTAAAGAGTGTGCTCCTCCAAACACGGGCAACCTCATCTGACTCTGCGATGTTATGTCTCTCCTCACAATGTCCCGTAACATGGAAAACTATGAGTTGTCAAGGGTATTTGGACATAATCTCGTCAAGAGATATGCCGTCACGGCCTTTAAAACCCGGGGCTGGGCAGTGCGGGATACGTACACCTTTCTCAGGTTTTGGCGGACTCTACTGCTGGTTCCAGAATAGGTTGTTTCCAAAGCGCTAGCACACAGCACGCTTTCGCACATGTGCGCACTTTCCTCAGCACTGTTCTCCATCGCAAGCAATAAAAATAATTGCAAAATTAATGCCCTAAATCGAAACAGCCCCCAATTGTCCCCCAACGCAAGGAAGCTTTTGTGCTGAACCGTTGCAGCAACATCAAAGGTGTTGAAGCCACCTGTTTATTTCCCATCGCGAATTCTCAAACAAGTTTCGCCTGCCCTCCAACGCGCGCCGTTTCTTTGGCCTCGTTTTGGTCTTGCCGTCTATCCACTACTACCTCTCACTGCCAGCGTTGCCCTCTGTATACTTTGCACTCTTGCTGGTCGCACTCACCTTCAGCTTCTATTGCCCCGTCACACCTTCCCACACTACCTTACCCGCCAGTAACTAAACCGTGTCCCACAAAACAGCTCCTTCTCGGTCTAGCCTCATACCCATATTGAACAGCCTGTCCAGTCAGTCCCTCAGGTCCCAAAACGGCAAGGAACGTGGTTGCTGTTTCCCCATTCGCTGCGAAATACCGTGTTCTTGGTGTTTCATTTGCCTCTCTTTCCTTCCTCGCGCTTTTGCTCTTTCCTCCCCTGAGTCCCCTACCCTCCTTTTCTTGTGTCGTTCTTGCCTCTCATTTTTTGGCGCTCACAAAGGTCTCCTTCCTCACCTTTCGAACTCTCGGGCCCTCCTTACTTCTTGTGGCGTTGCCATCACCAGTACACTCGCCCCTGCCGTGTGTGCGGCCTACCAAACAGTTCCCTCACAGACCCTCCTCTCTTGCCGATCTCCCTAACCTGCACCTTTGTTGCCATCTCTAGCCTTTGATTCGGCTTCACTTTTGCATCCACGCATTTCTCTGCCTTGACAAACCAACTTCCCTTCCATTGTCGTCCTGTCGCGGCAGTACAACCATCTTTCGACGCCCTGCTCGACCCTCGAACATCGATCCTCCATGGTAGACCGACGTCGCTCTTAGCATCAATCGCGCTCTCCTGCATCTGCCAACTGTTTCTCGCTCTCTCTCTTTTTCGTCTCCGGCAGCCGTGAGACAACAGTTCGACCAGGAACAAGCACAGCTGCATAGTACACCGGCTATCGACCCGGTTCAGTAGCCAGTAAAACACCTGCCGTCACACGTGTCCACGTCTCGGATCCCCGGTCAACCAAGCGCCCGAATACGAACAAGGCCACCTCGACAAACAAACCTCTTTTCGCTGTCCGACACGACATCCTCCATCCTTTCACGACTGCACTTGCTTCCTTGTCCTCTTAGCATTGAGGCTTGATATCAACCTTCGACGAACTGTCTTCTTCGTTTTCTCCCCCCTCCCACCCTGTCAATTCACCACCTCCAAAATCTACAACCATGGGTGTCTCCATGTCTACACTCGCCGGCTGGGTCGTCGTCCTGGGACTGTTTGGCGTCCTGGGCTACCGCGAGTTTTCGACCTCGCAGCGCATCCAGTCCAGCCGCGAGCAGCAGCGGTCGCGCCTGGAACGCCAGGCCGCGGGCGCGCAAAAGGGCTTCAAGAAGGTCAAGCCGCAAAAGGAGAGCAAACCGAAGCAGGCGACACAGGGCAGCGATGCCAAGACAAAGGCACCGTCGCCAGCACCAGCACAAGCACAAGCCGCCCCGACCTACAACTACAGCTCGGACGACCGCGATGCTGACCGCGACCGCGACGCCGCGCGCAACCGAGAGTTTGCTCGCCAGCTCAACAGCGTCAAGCAGGGCACCAAGTTCACAGGGAAGGCCAAGGAGGAGTCCCGCCAGAAGAGCGTCAAGCAGTCCCGCGCCGAAGAGGCGCCTGTCGTCGCTGCCGACGCCGGCGGCGTCTCAGCGGCGTCGTCCACCGCCGGCATCGACGCTGACGACGACAACTCATCCGCTGCGACGTCGCCTGTTCTTACCGCCGCCACCCAGGCTGGCGGCGTCGACGACATGCTCGAGAAGGCCACCCCTGGCCCCTCTGTCCTGCGCCTGACGGCCACCGAGGAGAAGCCCACCTACAAGACGCAGAAAACCAAGGCGCCCGAGGTGGTCGAGACCAAGAAGCAGCGCCAGAACCGCAAGAAGGCGGAGCTGGCCAAGGCCGAGCGCGAGGCGGCCGAGTCAGACCGCAAGGTGAAGCTCGAGGCCCAGCGCCGCACCGCCCGGCAAGCCGAGGGCCGTGCTGCCAAGGACGGCTCTGCATTCATGGCTGCGCAGGCGGCGTCCAACGCATGGACCGGCCAAGGCACCAACGGCAAGACGGCCGCGTCCAGTGGCCCGTCTGGCACGAACGGCTTTGTGCCCGTGCAGCCCCTTGACACATTTGACGCGAATGTTCAGACTGATGCGTCCAAGTCGTCTGTCCCGTCGTACGACAAGAACGAGGACTGGATGTCGTCGCTGCCCTCGGAGGAGGAGCAGCTGGAGATCCTGCGCAAGGACCAGAACGAGGACTCGTGGAACACGGTGACCAAGGGCCGCAAGAACAAGAAGACCAAGGATGCCGCACCAGCCGCTGAGGCTTCTGCTGCTGCTGCTGCTCCCGCCGCCCCTCTTCCGACCGCCACAAAAGCCGCTCCTTCTGCTGTTGTTGCTGCCGCTCCTGCGCCCGGGGCCCAGAAGCCGCGTCCGGCTGCCGCGGTTGCCTCACACTCCTCGTTTGCTGCCCTGACCGTCGACGAACCGGCCGAGGAGCAGGAGGAGGAGTGGGACGTGTAGCCGTTTTCTTGTACTCACGGCCACCACTGTTGGACGCGTGGCACTGTTGGGCGCGGGCGGTGGCGAGACCGTCCGCGCTTTTTGGGTTCGTTTCCGGACGAACTCCTGTGTTATTGAAATGTATATTAAGGGCGACCCCAATGTATGGAGGATGACATGTTGGAGGGGGACTCGTCCTGGGAAATTGACCACGATCTGAGAAGTGCGGCAAAGACGAAGAAAATAACAAACGAGACGAAAGGAAAGCTCTCTGCCCTGCTTCTATTTTTTGTCTTTACTTCTTCTTTTATTTTTATCAGCAGACTCTACGTTTTTTTGAGTCTCACTTGACTGTACACATTTTCTTGTTCTCTTTTCTGGTCCCGCTTTCTGTTTTCTGTTTTCTGTTGTCACTTTTTTCCACTGTTGTATTTCATTTGTTTCACCCAAATTTCTACAAGGAAACCCAGACTTAAGTCGGTGTTTATTTTTGCAAAAGGTAGCGAGCACCCCGCGAGCCAAATACCACAGATATCAAGAAATCAAAACTCATTACAATTTCTCTCTTGCCTTGTTGTGATGAGTCGTGGCCTTTTGTTAATTACAACTAAAATACGTCGTACAGTCAACTGGTTAATAAAGCTCTCACGCTGCAGCCAATAAAATCAATGGGCGTCGACGTTACTACAGCGGGTCTCATCCCACCACAAACACTACCAACTGGCACAACATACAAACACCCACGTTTATTCTCAAATTCCCAGCCGGCTTGACACCCGTCTTTTTTTTCCCCCTAGCCCATGCATACAATGGCCCGGCCGGAGCCTGTCGACGTGCCCGCTTTTGCGGCCATGCAGCTCGAGCTCCTCGCCGCTGAGTTGCAATCCGAAATCGCCCAGACGGCCGAGACGGTCGGCGGGCACACACCAGCAGCACTGCAGCGGGCAGGGGTCGCCCTGATCAACTTGGTGGTCGGTGGCCGCCGCACGGGTATGGGCGGCCGGACCGTCTTGACGTTGGAAGGTGACGCGGCCACGTCGTCGAGCGACGAGCTGCCGGAGCACGGCCTGCGCACAGGCGATGTCGTCCTCGTGGCCGAGCAGCCCGGCGGCAGCGCCAAGAAGCGCGAGATGCGCGACCTCGAAAAGCGCGGCGTGCACGGCGTGGTGACAAGGGTGCGTCGGACGGCGCTGGAGGTGGCGGTGGACAACGACGATGACAACAGCAAAGCGGCCAGCGACGAGCATGTCGACACCCTGCTGCAAAGCCGCGTGTGGCTGCTGAAGCTGGCGGACGAGGTGACGCACAAGCGCATGGCGTTGACGATGCGCGCGATCCAGAACATGCCGGAGGCCGACTACACGCCGCTGATGCGGGTGCTGTTTGGGCTGTCGTCGCCCGGGCTTGCCAAGACGGCCGATGCTGCGGCGGCCAACACCATAGAATGGGTCGACCCGACGCTCAACGACTCGCAAAAGGACGCCGTGCGGTTCGCGCTAGCGGCCCCCGAGGTCGCTCTGATCCACGGCCCGCCGGGCACGGGCAAGACGCACACGCTAGTCGAGCTCATCCTGCAGCTGGTCCGCCGCGACTTGCGCGTGCTCGTCTGCGGGCCGTCCAACATTGCCGTCGACAACCTCGTCGAGCGGCTGGCACCACATGCTGTTCCCATGGTGCGCCTGGGCCATCCGGCACGCCTGCTACCCTCGGTGCTGGGCCACGCACTGGATGTGCTGACCCAGACGTCGGCGGCGGGTGCCATTGTTCGCGACGTGCGCGCCGACATGGACGCGCGGCAGGCCGACCTCAAGAAACCCAAGCAAAAGGGAGGCCCCGCCAACAAGACGGCGCGGCGGGCCATCTACGGCGAGCTGCGCGACCTGCGGCGCGAGTACCGCGAGCGCGAACGGCGGTGTACGCGGGAGCTGGTCGGGGGCAGCAAGGTGGTGCTGGCGACACTACACGGCGCGGGTGGGTCGCAGTTGCGGGTGTCGTCGTCGGTGGATGGTCCCGCGCCGACGTTTGACGTGGTGGTTATTGACGAGGCGAGTCAGGCGCTGGAGGCACAGTGTTGGGTGCCGCTGCTCTCCGCGCGCAAGGTTGTGCTGGCGGGTGACCACCTGCAGCTGCCGCCGACGGTCAAGGCGGTGAAATCGGAAGCAAAGGCGACCGCCAAGAAGAGGAAGACGGCAAATGACAAGACGGCCACGAGCAAAGAGGGTGCAGAGAATGATGCTGCCAGCAGCCTGCCGGTGGACAAGCTCTCTCTGGACGCAAAGAAGGGACAGAAGGGACAGAAGCGACCCGCTATGACATTGGAATACACACTCTTTGATCGTCTGTTGGACCTGCACGGCAGCTCCATCAAGCGCATGCTGACGACACAGTACCGCATGCACGAGCGTATTATGCGCTTCCCCTCGGACACGCTATACGAGGGCAAGCTGGTGGCCGCCGAGAGCGTGGCGGGGCGGCTGCTGCGAGACATCAAGTACAGCGCGGACGCGGAATCCGGGGCGTCTGCCTCGACAGTGGCCGATGTTGACGAGACCCGCGAGCCGCTCGTTTTTATAGACACACAAGGAGGCGAGTTTCCGGAGACGACAGAAGAGGAGGTGTCAAACGACGACGGCGACGCCAAATACGCCAAAGACGCCAAATCGGCCAAGGCTCGCCTGTTTGGCGACAGCAAGTGCAACGCCATGGAAGCCTTGCTGGTGCGGCAGCATGTGCGCACTCTGGTACGCGACAGCGGACTGCGGGCAGCCGACATTGCCGTTGTGACGCCATACAATGCTCAGCTGGCGCTGCTGTCGGGCCCGCTCAAGCAAGAGTTCCCGGGCATCGAGCTGGGCAGCGTGGATGGCTTCCAGGGTCGCGAGAAGGAGGCCGTGGTGGTGAGTCTAGTGCGGAGCAACACAACGGGCGACGTGGGTTTCCTCGCCGAGAAGCGGCGCTTGAACGGTGAGTCCCTTGCCCCAGTCGTCGTATGTTTCCGTCTTCATCATCTAGCCGTCTAACAGCTCAAGTGGCCATGACACGGCCAAAGCGATCTCTCACGGTTATCGGCGACTCAGAGACGGTCAAGCGGTACGTTGACACTGCCCTCTGTCCCTTCTTTTCATTGTTCTCCTTCATGGCTATTGACGTCTCTTGCACTTTAGAGGCAGCGCTTTCCTCAAGAGCTGGATGGACTTCTTGGAGGAGAATGCCGACTTACGGTATCCCGACGCGTCGGCCGTTGTCGCCGAGTCATGATGCCATATGGGGACATCATGCACGGCCGACTAACTCGCAAGGATCTCTGGTCCGCCCGTCGTTCATATCCGCCATTTCTGCAATTGAGCGACTTTCCACCAACCAGACTTGCGACGGCCAATGGTGAAAGTGTGGGTGATGATCGCCCGAATCCCCTTTTTTCCGAAAAGATAAAGATGACAAAAAACGTTGAAGAGCGCTATGCGCCATAATGCCATAGAGACTGCGCCCGCCCATCATTTGTGCTCCGTATTCCGCCGCAATGCGCCGTCGCCCCATCGCAAAAAGGGGCCGCAACACGCTTCACTCCTTCACTTCGGTCTTTTCCCCCTTTCGTCCAAGTCAGGTACCTGGCGGAGTCTGTTTCTAGTTCCAGAGGCCTTCCATTTCGGTTGTCCTTTGGTTCTGGGGCGCGTCTGGATTTGTCCCTGGCCCTTCTATACCTGGCCGTTGGATCCGGTTTGGTCTGGTCCGGTCTGGTTCGGGCCCTAATGCCTGCCATGTCGCGTCATGCCGTACTCGCATATATCAGATGAATGACGAAAGTTCCGACCAACGGCTTCCCCTTTTATTTTCTCTTTTTTATTCTCCTACTGTTAGTCTTTCGTAGCGTAAGAGCTGCAGCTTCGTTTGCATGAATCGCACGACGGACGGAGTGTTGCCATTTCATCCTCGTCCGCCGAGCATCTCCAGGTGAGAACCAGGACAAGCGAGAAAGAAAAGCAGAGAAAGGGGTTCACAATGGACAGCTCCTCCGTCGAGACTGGACATGGGTCGAGCAGACTTTGGTCCCTGACTAGACATGGTCCGCATGGACCATGCAGCATGGGATATGGATTCGTGGCCAGGGGGGCTTGCTTTCTTGTCCTTTTTGGCGAGTGTTCTCCATCTTTGCTCCCTCACCGTCGCAAGCCAGGCTGGATGCGGAAAGAAAACGACATGCAAGAAAACGATGCCCAGGGTCTGTCGGTATTTTAGTCTACTCTGTTCGGTTTGGGTGAGTTCGGTGGAGCTTCCGCTTCATTCGGATGGGGTCAGAGTCGCAATACGTCTTGCATGTCCCTCGCGTGCTTCTTCTTGACTTTGTTTCAGGTTTTGTATGCTAAAAATCGACATGTCGATAAACCCAGAAATAGACTAAATAGTTAGACAAAACGTGTCAGAGTAAAACCGTTGAGAGAGAAAAAAGAAAAGAAAATCAAAACAGTAAGGGACGAGACAAGGAGGAATACGAACTGACCAAGTGCCGTGTGTGAGTCGTGGGTACTTGTAAACACGACTTGTGCCAACTGACGATGCTTCGTTCCTGTGTCTCGCAAAGGAGCTGAGTCTTCTGAGCCTCTCGTAAAAAGAAACGCTTTCGAAACCTTTCGAGTCCGTCGCTCTTGTTGTCGACGTTATTTTTCTGACTTATCACTTGTCCGCTCCTCCCCTTCCTTGGACCTGCATTGCACTCTGCCTTGTAACTGTACTTCCGCTTTTGGCGCATCTCGAAACATGCCTCCCACTTCGCTCTTGATGCAAGCTGATGCGCATTGTCCTGTTGTTCTCTTTTGCGTCTTCGCTTGTTGATTTTCGCTATTCGCTCTTCGCCTCTAGATGCGCCTTGCCTGTCTGGTGCCGCATCTTCCTTGATTTCATTGGCCTGAACCGGGGAATAGACGCGCCTTTGCAACCCTCCTCTTCAGTCAATTTGGCGGACAGCGCAGATCTCTCATCCAGTCAGAAGGCCCTGCACGGGTAGCGCAATGCGGGAAGACGTGAGGGATGAGAAAGGGTGTTGAAGAAAAGCAGAGGCGGAAAAGGGAAGGGATGTCCGGGCGACTGCCAAGGTAGTTTGCATGAAGAATGGCGAGGGAACAAGAAAAAGAAGCAAAGCAAAGTACGTTGTTTAGGACGGCGGCGGGAGTGGCGGACAACCAACGGATCGCTGCCCTCGGTTGGGCTTGCATAGATGTGATCTATGACTTGCAGCAGGCCGCGGCCATGCACGGCTGCTTTGTTGATGCCATTCGTCGAAGACGGAAATGTCTGCAGCAAACCGTTTTCACATGCCGTGCCTAACGAGAAGGACAGACCACATCCAATTGCTCGTGACTCGGGTCTAGATTGACCTCTGCCCTTGCAGCGAAACTCGTTTATATGAAGCGCGAGGCAAGATTGACTAGAAGTCACTGAAAGGCTCTTGTATTGTCGTCGCTTCACAACGCGAGTCGTTGCCTTCGCGGCATTTCATGTTCTCGTCCCCGGTTCTGTTCTGTCCTGGTTTTTGCGCCCTTGTCGTCACTTGTCTTCTCTTGTTCCTGACACTCTTCAAGACGCTTTGGCCATATATTGTGCGACACATATACGACATGCACTGCGCCGCTTCAAAGTAGCCTCGTCTCACATTGCACGTCTGTGTGTTTCTTTCTCAGCGTCCCAGGCTACCAACCGGCTTACCTTACCACCCCATTGGGAACCGCTTGCGAGAGGATGCGATGCGCCACGAGTTCCAGGGCCGATCAAACAGCCTGTGGCATACCCGGACTTTGGGCTTTTGGGCTTTTGGGTTTCTGGGTCATAGTCCGAGTGTCTGAGAGTCTGTTTCTGCATCTAGTGTCCGCTCGTGTTGGATCTCTGGGGGATGCAAATGCGCCGCTTTCACACATGTGAGGTGTGGGTTGACGTCACTGTTCTCGATGAAGCAAGAGGCCGCCGGTCAGGATCTTGAAGGGCTGATGGGAGGTGGTTGCGTTGCTTTACCGAATTCTTAATCATCAGTACTTCGTATCAGCTGAAGTCCCAGCTCAGCCTGAAAATAGACCTAAACTCGCGATCTTGGCTTCGGTCTCTTATTTCGACTTTCAGCTCTGGGTTCTCGCCTATCAATTCTGTATGTAATTTCACTTGCATGACGCCAGCGGACCGAGAGAAGAGGGGAGCAAGTGTATTTCCCTCTGATACTGTCTCTATTGCGCCAGTAGATGCAGGCACTGTGAAGGAGGCTGCTCAAAAGAGGACTAGAGCTGCCGCCTGGAGTTTGACACTTTCGTGCCTTGCCTTTTTCGCTTTTCGACTTGGATCAGCATTTGGGAGCGGGCGCTAATATGGTCCGCCGAAGCCAACTTCTGGTCAACAGACCAGCAGCACCGTGGATGTCGATGTCCGTATCCGTGCCGCGGCCATCCGATGGTGCTCCTGGACCACGATCGACTCGCCCATGGGAAGAGGGCCGATTCTGGCCAGAGTCTGCATGGGCGGCAGGCCAGGTGATCAGAGAATGCGACTGGCCAACTGGACGACTGGACGAGGTGAAAGTATTTGCCGCCGGGGGCGAGCTGCGTTGCATATGTGTGCATGCCATGCAGAAAGAGTGTGGTTGCGATGGGATGTATTACGACGTAGATTTCTCGTCTTTCGCCAGTCGCAGGTGGCGTGCGATAATAGCAAATGTAACTATCGGACCAGAAGGCAAGACCAATGTCAACAGGCGGTGTCGCTCCTTCCTCTGGACGCACCTGGAGATATCGTTTCTTTACGTGTACGACATACATAACACTTTCATGGTTGCTCTTACTCTGCGCCGCTTCGATTGTGACCATGCACTTCTGTCGCCCTTTCCCTGTTTCAGTGCTCATTCGTTTCCTCCTTCCCCCTTTCCAGTAAATCCTACGACACGACATGGAAGGAGCCCGTGAGCGAATGAATAGGGGGAGGAGGGCAAGTGGCTAGAAAGAAGAAGGAATTGGGGACATGTAAACTCCACCATGTGTCGCACCAAGCGCTTCTGTACATACCGTGCCCGACTCCTCCGTACTTGCTGCCCCGAGCTTTGCTCTACGGATGATATCCAACAAGGAAAGAGGCAAGGACCAGCATTTATTGTTTGCTCGTTCTTTCCGGCAAACGGCAACCGTTCACCTTCCTCGTTCGCGGCTTCCTTCCTTTTCTCCCACGAGAACACTTACTATTGCTCACCGTGGGGAAAGAGCGGTGCGCTACTCTCTTTTGCCGTCTTAGCCTTCCCCTTCATTTGCGCCGTACATGAGGTTGCTGCACGTACACAAAAGGAGAAGGCGCATCCCATGCTACCTGCCTGCATGCTCTTGTCTAGTGCAATACGACCCCGCCGCGTTCTTTATTTAACATTTGAACATCGTACCCAATAGCATTGCGAGAGAAGGAGCTATCTTGTTGCACGAATCAACAAAGGCTCCAAACGAATATGGGCCCCAAAAATGAAAATCAGGATGAAAACAAAACCTCCCAACACACAAAACAAAAAGCACAACAGATCCGCCCTCGCACGCACGCCCTCTGCCCTCTGCTATCGCCGACGCCCCAGTCTCAATAGTCGCAGCCACGTGAGGCACAATTAGAAAAGACACATGTCTGTCCGCGGCAACAGACTGAAGCACTAGTCCTCCGTAAAAGCGTTGGACCATTGTCCGCTTCAGCGTCATGTCGAGATATGCAGGCGAGACAAGAAGATACAAGAAGATACGGAGAAGGATGGGAACGTCAACACGCAGGGAAGACCCAACAGACAAGGCAGACAAAGCAGACTCGAAACAAATGGCGCATCTGTCTCCTCAGAGTCGCACCGGGGAAAGCAAACAGTACGCCACGCGGTCGGCCATTTTGCCACGTCGTTTGTCGTCGCCGTTTGTCATCGTTTCGTCTCCGGTGACTCGCAATTTACTTTTCCGGGTGGCCACGCCGTGGGCAGCCGCCGGTACGTAAAGACTCGCTCGACTGATAGTTTTAATGGCTGCATCGTGCATTGGATGGAACTCTGAGGTGGACAGGCACTGGCTGTGACATTTTTACTTCAGTCTTTTGCGTCTTCTTGTCTTCTTCTAGTCTCCTCAACATCCAACCCTTGATGCTTGGCTATGGATGCACCACCGACGACCATGTCCACAGCAGCCGTCTTGCCGACCCATCTCCACACACACCAACTTCTCAACTCAAAACCCCACCGCCACTTTGTGTCTCTTTGAAAACATCATACCCCTTTTGCTTGGGTTGTTTGCACCTCTCCGAATACTCAGTTCCTTCGATGGGGGTTCTGGGCGTGTTGTGGCTCCGTGCAGACCTTCTGAGCTAGCCTCGCTTGCCCAAACTATCCCACCATACCCCTGTCACAACTGGACGCCTTTGCGCTGTCCTGTCTGTCCCCATCCAGAAAGGAACTCTGCGACTCTGCTAGCCCACCAAACACCCCCCCTGGAACCACTTGCGCCCGCATCCCAGAGTTCCATTGCTGCCAAAAATGGCACCTCGACTCGTCTTCTTCAGGGACAGAGCTTGACGATCTCCATTCGTAACCTTCCTGGGCCCGCCATTGGAGCCACTCGGTTGTTTCATGGACGTGGCCTGTGTCCTCCTCGCAAGCTCGCCAGATGTGTTGTCGACCTGCTGTCCAGTCCTCGGCGGAGGGCACGGAAACAGCACAGCAATGTCTGATGGATGCGGATGGCGTGGCTTTCAGTCCATGGAAGCTCATTTATGAATTTCGACGGCCGGCCACATCAAAGCAAAATACAAAGTACGCAATCACAGAAGACAATAGGATGAAAGTTGCTGCTGCTGCCCGACAAAAGGGACGTTAATCTATTCCAGAACTATGACAGGCACGGAAGACAATCTCTGCAAGGGCCATCTGTACAAAACCACGCACATCTAGATGCAGCCCGACTACACGTTTTCCTACAACACGACCGGCCCGTCTTTTTGTCTTTTATTTCTTTGAGCTATCAGCTTTCTCTGGACGAGCTATTCGTACTCGTCCAGACTCAGACCGGATTGCACAGCATCTCCAGACAGTCGTGTATCTTTCCTTTGTTATGTTCTACAAGCTCCTCTGCTCTTTGCTCTCGGTCGAATACTCTGTTCGTCGTTCCAAGTTTAGTGTACGGAGTGCACTTACATACACGCACGAAATCTACTAAAGCATCCACGCCCCCTCCTCTGTTTTCTTTTGTTGACCCAGACTCGCCAGGCTTGGCTCATTGTCGACAGGGGTACTCTTCAACATCCATCTTGCCCAGAGCTCCCCTCTTTGGCCTTCCCGGCTTTCACAAAGCTTCCGTTTCGTCAGAGCAGCAGGCCAAAATCTCTTACCCACACACCCCGGATCGACCGCCGTCGCAGGTGCTGGTCAGCACGGAGCACGTACTCGATATGATACGTGATGCTGTGCCCAGGATTGCTCAAGTCCCACCACCTTTTACTACTGTTTTTTGTTCTTTCCTTTTTTTTTCTTTTGTTCTTTTTCTTTGTCTCTTTTTCTCTTCTTCTAAGGTGTTATTCTACGAATAGTTCCCCTCCATCGCTCTCTTTTGCTCGTTTTACTCCTTCTTGCATTTGGTTTCTGTGACACACACGCACTCTTTTTTTCTTTTTCATTATTTTTCGCCTCCCGCTTTCTTGTAGCCATTGTACTTTTCCTCGTTGGCCGCCCTGTCTTTCGCCTCTGCTTTGCTTTGCTTTCATATATTCTCCGACACTCGCTTGCCTGTACATTGATTATTATTTTTTTATTCTCTTGGGTATCTGCCGCTGGTTCGACCAAGATCATTCCGTCACTGCCTTTCCTTTAATTATTCTGTTATTTAATTCTCCGTCGCCGTTGACTCTCATCACGCATCACGCATCACGCATCAACCGCTACCCCTTACACTCTATCTACGGAAAAGGCGGGCGATCAACCACCCGTCTCATTCTCCCTTCCGTCACCAAGGACCACTCGTGACGAAATTAATAGGATCTCTGCCAGGACTGTGCATTATCTGCATTCCATTTGACATTTTCTGCATCCTGTCTAGTCTTTCCCTCGGCTCTCGCTTAACTCGTCCGTTATCTTGTCCTTCACTTCGCGGTGTCTGTCCATACGCGATCGTCGATCTGCGTTCCCCTTTTTTTTCTCAGACATTTAGCTTTCGTCAACAAATGACGTGCAGCACCACACGACGGGAAGAGGTGTAAGAGGACAACAGAGGACAGCGCTCCTCCAGTTGGGAGAGCCGGACATTCCTCGTCTTTTGTCAGCGGCCATAGGTCCGTTACAAAGGACCGGCCGTTTCATTCTATATTTACACTCGACGGGACGCGTTGGTAGTTGGCTTCAGGGACCCCTCATGGACTCATTGTCTTGAGCAGCTTCTCGAGAATCCTGCGCCCGCTCATCACATATTCTCTCTCTTGAGACTCGGCCTTTCTTGTCCTTTCTCATCATTTTTCTACATTTCATACCTGGCCGGTCTCAACTCGAGTTCAAAATGAAGAGAGCAACATTTTTCAAGTCGGCTACTCCCTCGAGTCCGGCACAAGCTACGGCCAAGCCAAGTCGCCAGTCCATCCGCGGCCGCATCTCGGCACCAATTCCTTTCCCCGACCCGCTCGAAGCACCGGCATCAAGTGAGATTCCAGCTGCAACTCCAGCACCGGTCCCAGTTCAAGAGGTCACCGTACCAGATGTAAACTCCGCTTTGCCTACTCCGCCGCCACCGCCAACTCGTGCTTCTCCGCCGCCGCCACCCGTTATCAGCGCGTTTTCCGAAGACCTGGAGAATTCCGAGGTTGAAATGTCAGCAGACGAAACCGCTGATGAAGACGAAGGTGCAGATGTAGGTGCAGACGCAGGTGCAGACGAGGGTGCAGACACGAGTGCAGACGCGGAAGAAGGAGAGGTGAATGACGAGGGCAATGTGGAAGGGGAGAGAAAAGAAATCGCAGAAGCTGGCGAGGGTGCAGCTTCGATCACTGAGCTCGAAGCAGTCACTGGTTCTGAGCCCACAAAAGATGGTGTCGAACAGGACGAAGACGAAGCGGCGGACTCTGCAGAACCAATGCCGTCGTTACAATCCCCGAAAGTCAGGCCAGCTGCCGCTTTCACAATCGGGCACAGACGGATACCGACGGCCGATCTTTCGTCACGGCCACAACAGCTGCAGCAACCGCAGCTTCCACTCCCGGACCCCACAGCATCTCCACCGTCGCAGAGCCAGCCACGTCTCCAGTACCATCTTCCACAAGACCAGCCGAGCTCATTCAAACAGCCTGCGCAGTCCTCAGGCTCAAGTCCACCCCCTCTCAGTGCCGGGCCAAGTGCCGTGTCCAGCACTCGAGCGAGTGGCACCGTGAGCGCTGCCAACTCGGCTTCTTCACCAGCCTTTCGCCACCGCACAAATCCGTCGAGCACGTTGCGATACTCGGGCGCCAGCGGCATGTCATCCGGTGGCGCTGGTACAAGTGCTGGGAACACAGTGAGCGGCAGCCCGAAGAGGAAGAAGTCAACGCTGCGTGGCGCGTTCAGTAAGCTGTTTAGTCGCCGGAAAAAGACCGACAGCCAGATTTTGCCAACCATTGCAGCAGACCCCGACAACAACGCACGTGATATGGACGATTCCCAACAGGGCTTCCAATATCGACATCAGCAGCAGCAGCAACAGCAGCTGCAGCTGCAGCAGCCAGCATTGCAACACCGTAGTGTGCGTTCTGACCCCACGGTGCTCGGTCGGCCGCGGGACAGCGAACCGAAACGCTCAGCGTCACTTCCTATTACGGAGTATGACCGTGCCCTCCGATCGCACTCCATCGGCCCCGACGAGATTCTAGACATGGATAGCGCACGGAATTCTCTCCAGGTCGATCGTGGACCAGACGATGATGCAGGAATGGCGGACAGCAGCGGTGGCCGCCGTGACGCAACATCGGCCAACCGCCCTTTCTTCTCACAACAAAGCAAGGCCGGACGGCGACGCTTCAACAACAAGAGCGAGACGTATGCCAACATTCTGAGTGGCAGCGGGTGGACAGGTCTATCTCCACGGCCGGCCAGTGCACAGGGCCGTAAGAGTCAAAAACGCCTGTCCGGCTCGGATATTGTCAGTGCCAGCGCCAGCAGTGCCCTTGGCCGTAACTGGGCTACAGGCGGTGCCGGTGGCCCTGGAAACAGCGGATTGGGCCTGGGCACGGGGTTCAACTTGTTTGGCGCTGGCGCTGTTGCTGGTCGCAATGGAAGCGGTACAGCCGCTGACCCCAACGAGATCGGTCGCGCTATTACGTCGAACGGCCGGGACAGCCTGGACGCCAACAACGATCGCAGCAGCAGACGGCGGTCTCGGTCGCTTTCGAATCTGCACGCCTTGTCGTTTGACCAAGGTCAGTCTCGTGGCCGCAACGACGAGATCCGGTACTGGCGCGAGAGCTACGACCCAGCCTTCCTGTCGCCGCTGTCATCAACCCACGATACGGGCAACGACCGGGACGAAGATGACGACGAGGACAGACCAAGTGCTGGAAAGGGGAATCAGGATGACATGCGCGGTGTACACGACAAGCAACGTGGCATGGACGGAGCTGCCTTCCACGGCGGTGACGATGATCTGACAGGCAACCTGTCCCTCCTGCAGAGCCTGCCGGACTCGCCCATTGATTCTCCCACGGACCAAGACGGCGAGCGCCAGAAGGGAAAGCAGCAGCCGCCAAAGACGTCTCCTCAGCCGTTTTTGTTTGGAAACCTGTCCAGCATTGGCACGGGACCGATGAAGATCACGCAGGCCAATAGCATGGACTCCCGTATTGGCGGCCTCGAGACGCGCATGCATCGCATGGAGCGCGTGGTCGACCAGCTGTGCCACACGGTCCCCGGATACAAGGAGACGTCGGATGCAAGTCCAGAGCAGGTTCCTCGATCGGTGCCCCCTTTCTCCGACGACTTTAGCGGAGCACCGGCCATTCCACCGATCCCAGCCATCTACCAGGCGCAGGCGGCCACGCCATTTACGTCGTCTTCGCGGTACAGCAACAGCCGTCGCTCGGACCACTCGGTTGATTCGTTCGACTCGGACCTGCAGCAGTCGCACATGTCGTTTGGCGATGGACAGACGTACATCGGCTCGCTGCACCCACCATCCAGCTCAGCTACACAGGCGCAATCCATCATGGCCCCAGTCGGCGGTCTTGGCGCGCCGCTCGCACCGGCAAGTGGCAGCCGCTCGCCTGCTCTGCGGCCGACGTCTACATCGACCGTCCGCGGTGCAACGAGCCTCCCACAGCTGACTGCCGCCAACGACGGCAGCACGGCGGAGCTCATGGCGCAGCTCGAGTCGGAGCGCGTGGTGCGGCAGACGCTGGAGACGCAGGTCAAGAAGCTCAACGAGCGCGTGAACGCTCTGTCGACGACCATGTACGCGATGCTGCGCGATCCGGCGGCTGCCAAGCCTCGTCCTAGCCGCGAAGCGCTGGCTGCGGCGCCCAGCTCCAGCAGCCTCCGGGGTCAGTCGGCCGCAGCCTCGGCAGCGGCGGCCGCTGCACAGCTCAAGGCCGAGTCGGTGCTGCAAACGGCCAAGGCGCTCGGGCACGGGGTGTCGTCGTTGTCGCCGGACGAGGAGACAGAGTCGGAAGGAGGCTTCCAGTCGCCTCTGGACGGCCACTACAACTACAACAACTACGGCGACGACAACGCCCACGACAACACCAACGACACGACCACTGGCAAGGCGGATGAGACGAAGCGCAAGAAGAAGGCGGCACGGACGCTGAGCCTGGGACAGTTGACTTTGGGCAAAAGCGCCGTGCAGGCATGATGCAAGATGTGACAAGATGTGACAAGATGTGACAAGATGTGACAAGATGTGACAAGATGTGACGTGACTTGACGATGTTGGCTTTCGTGCAGCGTTCTGCTATTGCGTCTGATTTTTGGGGGCTTTGTGCAAGTCTGTGCATCTCTCTTGCCGACTCCCTTTTTCTTCTCGGTTTTGTTTTATTATACCACTCTGTACAACAAACGACTACCTTTCCTCGTGATGTATTATTTCCTTTTTCCTGGTTCGACAAACGATGTTTCGATGCATCGATGCAGACTCCATCTTGCGCACCATTTAGCCCTAGCAGCATATTTCTTAGCTTTGTCATCTCTTCATTTGCATTTATTATGTTCGACTGTGACAGTTTCTTCAACTATTCCAGAAGCCTGCCCGTCTCGTAATGCCTTGCGTCGTGGCCGTTGCATTATCAGCTGCATGCTGCCTAGCTGCCCTCTGACCTTCTGTGTTCGGCTTAGTGGTCGTGCGGTTTCCCCTTTCTCCGCTCCTTCCCGCTGAAGACATTCGCACAATAAACAGCCTGACCCAAGATTGCATCATTTGAGAATATTGAACATGCGAACATTCTTGTACCAGCTGCGAGCAAGATATCGCAAAATCCACCGAGGATAAATAAGAGTTATTTTGTGAGCGTTCTGGTTCTGTCTTCATAACTGTGGCTCAAGTATTGTGTAGTCCGCAACCAAATTACGGTACCAGGGACAGAGTGCCGCTGCTGTTTGGGTAGCTCTTGCCAATTGTCCGTTGGCACTTGTCCGACAGCACGAAGCGACATAGCAGCGATAGCTAATCCGACACTTCCTTCCCAAAACAGCCTCACGTCGGTGTGTCCGCAGATAAGGCTTTCAGCAGTCTGTTGCTGTTTGGAAGTGTTTTTTCATCAATGTACGTCGTGTGTACACTCCGTACACCTCGTTCGTTTCCTACTTCCCTTTTTCCGTTCCCTGCTTCCGTTCCTGACGGCTTTGCCGATCACTTGGCTCACTACGACATATACCGAGCACGTTTCCTGGTCGCTGCTTCCTGAGCTGCTGAGCTTGCCCGTTAGCTCAGCCGCACTCAGCTACCTGCAGCTGCCAACCCAGCGATCTTTCCCGCGCCGCGCGCCTGTATTTTCGGTCCCGCACGGATTTCCAGCTCTCTTTTGCGCTTACTCCATAATTAACTTTATCTATCCCCTTCACACCAATATTGCAGCAACCACTTTTCCCGACCACCACCTTTGCGACGACCTCTTTGGCGAACGCATCACGACGCAACATCCACAAACGCAACTCGCTCGCACAGCTCCGCGTCACTCTCGCACAGCCTTCACGATGGCCACCCAGTGGATCGACTGGTCCAAGACCACCCGCTCCAAGAACTACCGCGGCTCCAACTCCTTTGCCACGTTCATGATCATTGGCCGTACGTGTGTGCCTCTTGTCCCCGCTGCGCTCGCCGGCCACCTTCTCGTGCTAACACACTGTCCAGCCGTCTGCTTCTTCCTCGGCATCCTGTTTGCCTTCTTCCCCTACGACTTCCCCCTGCTCTGGACGTCGGCCCCCGTCCCGCCCGCGTACTACGACCAGCTCGAGATCCACCTCAAGTTCATCCACCAGAGCCCGCCCTTTATCGCGCGCCTCCTGTCCATGGTCATTTCCGTCGGCTTCTTCGGCTTCTTCATCAAGCTCTTCCGCCCCTCCGAGGCCAACGTCCTCTTTGACGGCGCCTCCCTCGTCCTCTACCTCATCGGCACCGGCATCTACATTGCCAACATCGTCCAGGGCCTGCGCACCGTCTCCGCCGACATCTGGGACGACCCGGCCGCCTTTGCCCACTCCGGCCCCCTGACCGGCGAGATCGTCCTCGGCCGCGAGGACTCCCTCAAGGTCCTGTCCGCCTCCAACACCATCCTGGCCCTCGTCCTCGTCGGCGTCCTAATCCTCCAGGCCGGCCAGTGGTACGCCGAGCGCCGCGAGGCCGACGACTACGAGGAGCAGGACCGCAAGGAGGCCGAGGCCGCGGCGGCGGCGGCAGCCTCCACCCCGAGCAGCCCGACCGCGGCGAGCACCAAGAAGAAGCAGTAAGGTAGAAACTGGAGGAGGGGAACCGTAGAGAGGAAATGGGACATGAGAATTGGGAAAAGAGAATTGGAAAAGGGGAAAGGAGGAAAGGGGAACGATTGATGAGTGGTGGTGGCCAAGGCTACATGCTGCAACACGGCGACGACAATGGCCGACGAATGGCAGAAACAGGAGAAACGGTTTCCCGGGTCATCACACATTGTATATGGTTTGCTTTTTAATTTTGGTTTCAATTTGTTTTCGTTTTTCTGCCACTAAGTAAACTTGTTTTGCTTTGCAAATCGTGTGCCCATGATGATCTTGTAACACGACGCGCGTACTATGGAAACATGGTTAAAGGACATATACATATCAACAAGTCAATTAAATAGAAAAGAGGTATATCCAATTTGACATTCATAACAAGGTGACGAAACGAAGCAATAGTAAGCACAATGAAATGAGAGGCAATTGTGTTGGCAGTTCGCTGTCGGCTGTGTTAATCTCAGAAAATAAACAAGAGCAAAAACATATGAAAAGACAAACGCCAATACGGCCAATAGTACTGCCTTGCAAAGTTGGTCCAGTTCCAATGCAGAACAGAAATGAAAGTCGTCAGTTGGATGATGCTCATGCTGTGAGCGTCTATGCTAGGGGGTATGATGTGCCCTGCCAAAAACTCCGTGACAAAATGAAACGAGACAAATAAAAAGTACGTCAAGATTAAAACAAAAGTAAGACATTAAAAGGAGTGTGCTCGAAGACGGAAAGTTGTCTTCCACAAACAAGAAGGTAAATGAGAGAGGTGTGTTGTGTAAAAGAGTGGTAGCCGATGCGCGGAGGAAGAAAGAAGGGAAAACAGCAATGGACGACGCTAGAAACATGGGTAATGGGCGGATCTCTATTTGGTATCTTGGGGCACATATGGAAAAGAGACTGAAATGAATAAAAAAGGAGTGCAATGTCGTAAAGGAGCGTATGAGTGATGAACACAAGAGAAAGGAGACTACTGCCGCCGTGATGCCGGTGATGACTGCACACTGTTGGGCACATATGGCCGCTTGGGATCCAGGTTGGCCGCCTGCAGCAGACTGCTAAACGTCGTCAGCCGATCGTTGCTGCGGTTTCGTTGTTGCGTGACGTCAGACGCGGTGAGTTTGTACCTGTTGCCGTTACCAGTAGTGTTGTTGGACGTCACCGAGGCCAGCTTGGTCGTTGCCGCCGCTGCCCGGCCTGACGGCAAGAGTGTGCCTGGTGGGCTGATGGTAAAGTTGCCACCAAAGGCAATGATACTCGGGTCGACGCCCACATTGATCTCCTCCGTGCTCGGCTCCCGCGGCTGGTGTTTTGGCTGCTGCGCCCGGGGCGGCGACGTGCGCATGCCCCGGATGGGGGTCACCGAGATGGAGTCCCGTGCTTGACGAAGGGCCAATGGAGGAGGCGATGGAGACGGTGGCGAAGGGAGCTCGCGGTCTAGGTTGGCGCCGGGCGGTGACGGGTTGCCCTTTTGCTGTTGTGCCGCGCGGCCGTTCAGATAGCCGACGGAGCCGACGGTAGAGCTGACTGCATCGCCGCTGCTACCGATACCACCGCCAAAGCTGCTAGCTGGTGTGACAGGGCGGGAGTAGTCGCCCGAGAACGGCGGCTTGCGAATAAAATCGGTGCGGAAGGCCGTGGCATCGCCCTGTGGCTTGGGCGAGCTGATCGAGAGCGGATTGTTGATAATGTTGCCAAACGACGACGTCGAGCGGTTGAGCTTGTTGGCGTCCGACATGAAGTTCATCGGGTCGCGCTGCTTCATGCCGCTGCCGAGACGGCTGCCACCACCGCTACCGCCGGCGCCTCCACTACCACCCCTGGTTAGACGGCGGCCGCAGAGGAACCATACCGCCGCTCCAATCAGCAGTACGCCCGCCAGGCCACCAACGACACCTCCGGCAATCGAAGCGGCCGAGGCGCCGTTGGACTTGTTGTCAGCGCTGGCCACGGCGCTCTCGCTGACACCGGTCCCGGATGTACCCGACGAGCCGCCCGTATTTGTTGGTGAGGCTGCTGTCGCCGTGTCCGTGCCGGTGTAGACGGCGACAGTGACAGATGAATCCGCAGTCGTGGTCATCTGCGCGCCGCCAGCTTGCGCCAGTGATGCTGACGCTGACGTGGACGTAGATTTTGATGATGCTTTTGTGGGTGTAGTCGATGTCGATGTCGCCGCTTTGGTAGCCGTCGTCGTCGGGACATTTTGGAGCGGCGCGGCATTTTGGTTGGTTTGCATCACACAGAGGCCGTTCCCGTTGCAGTTGTAGCCAAAGGGGCAGCAGGAGTCGCCGCACTTGGTCATGACACCGTTGAGAGCTGACGTCTTGATAGGCGCCTCGGGATGGGTCTCCGGATCTTGCTGAGACAAGTCACAAGTGATGGGGTTGATAATGGTGCAGTTTTGGCCCGTTGGGCAGCAGAGAAGAGTAGTGTTACCGGCGAGCACATTGCAGACCGAGTTAGCAGGGCAGCAGAAGTCGCTCGGCAATGTGAATCCCGGACACGTCGAGAAACCGCTTGCGCAACCAGAGGTCGCTCGATCGAAGATGGCAGCACCAAAATTGTTGACGGGGATGGAGAGGGCGTTTGCGGTTTGTATGGTGGTCCAGGAAGCCGCGGCGACGAGCAGCCAAGCCGCCCGGAGCGGCGATTTCGTCATGGCCGGAGAGCGTGCGTTCTCCGCCATGGACGCACGGGTAATATGAATCGCTATGTTTTCGTCGTGATGTCGTCGGAGTGGTAATTGCTGTCTTGTTTTTCTTTCTTCTTTTTTTGGTTATGTCGCACAGCGACGTTAGTCGTATGAAAGTGACCCGATTCTTGTCAGTTGTATTTTGTTTCTTTTGTTTATTTTGTTTCGCTGGTGTAAGTGAGTTGGCGATATGCGGCCAGGATCGACGGGAAGGTAGATCTGGAACAGTTTTGTAAATTTCGGAACGAGAACAGCGGTAGGCCAGGTATTGGAGGCCGCTCGAATATTCAATTTGTCGGCAGTCGGGAAATACAAGAATGTTTGCTTCGCAGAAGCGAAAAAAAGAGCAGAAAATAAGAGAAGACGAGAGAAGAGACGCAGAAAAAGGTCCAAAATAGAAGCAGACGGCCAGGCGGCCAGGCGCCTGGGAAGAGGTCGGCGGCAACCGGGGGAAGGCCTCTTTAGATATAAGAAGAGTAGGCGCAGCCAGGCCAGTGATTCATGAACGGGCCGTTTGGACGAGTCGTGACCTTGAGGTCGGCTGATCGGACAGATCTGTTTGCTGTTTGCCTGGTTCCTTGCGTCAAGCAAAGAGGAAGGGACCTGGAACTGTCGAAAGAAAGGATAGGGAGAATGGAAAACGTGTGAGAGCGAACAAACGTAGAACCTTGTCAAAAGACCTAATCTCATGAAAGAAAGAAAGGAAAGAAGCATAAAGATGAAGGGGGAAACAATGGAGAGCGAGTGAAAGAGGGAGATGAAAGAGAAACGGGGAGCAAGAGAAACATGAACAAACGACGATGGACAAAACGGCGCAAAAAGTGAACAAACGACTGGCTGGCGTTTGTGCCAACCACGATACTAAGATGGGGCAGAGGAGGGCAATGACTCTGACGGCCCCTGCTCAAGGAGCTTTCCGAGCTCAACTTGGCAATCCTCTGCAGAAGAAAAATACAAGGCATACGCGAAAATGTATGGGCGGATCGCCGGTGGCCAGTGATCTCATTGAGTGTTTCTGTGTTTGACCAAGTCTCCCTGGCCGGGGGAGAGGGAGGGGGCTCTGACCATCGTGATGGACGGGAAGCAATCGCGCACGCACATACGACATACTCCGTAATACAAAATGCATGCCTCTGCACACAATCACCAGAGCACTTACATGGTGATTTTGCGGGGCGCAGGCATTTGGTAGGAGAAAACAAGAGAACGAGAAAACTTGGGAGGTACCTTTCTCACAAAATCGGCAGGGAGGGTACGACATCGCAAGGTGCAAGCAACGTGGAGCAAGTAGGGGAACGGGAGGATTGCATCGAAACAATAGGCTGGAGACAGTCCAGACGAATGGTACCCCCTCAAAGTTCAATATGTGCAACGGCGCATATGAATGTACCCCGTAATACTGTCGTAATACCCCGTTAGGTGAAAATAATGGGAGAGGGACACCAGAGACGCAAGTAACAGCAGCAGCCAAGGCAGAAAAGACAGGGCAGCTTCACGATCCGCTGCCATCAGTGTGCAGCGATGTCAGGAGGAAATGGTTGGCTGGTGCGACAGCCCAGGGGCCACCAGATGTTTCACTGGGGCGCCCATGGCGAGCGTGGTGAGCGACCCGCCGCCCAGATCTGAGGCACGAACGTTTCGCGAGCACGCAGGGTCCAGCGAAACGAGAGGCCCAGGAGCTTTTGGAGTTTCTCTCTTGCCCTCTCAGCCCGCTATTTCTGAACGAAGAGAATTGTTCGTCGCTGACTCTTCTCGCCTTTTCTCGTCATCGTCTCTCTTGATGTCCAAATGCAAGCGCTTTTGTCGGGGTTCGGAGCGCCTGCAGGGGTCCCTCCATTTACAGCTTCAAGAGGTGTTGTAAACCAGCGCTGATTGGCCAGTGTCTCTCGGCACTTTTAATGTTAGATTCATCCGTTGGCTGTCAACATCTGGCATGGATTTCGAGGGCGCCAGACCAGGGTGGTCGACAGTGGCTCAGAGGCTCGCCCACAAGGGCCTTTTTGGTTCCTTCTTTTTCCATTTTGTGAGCCTTGGAACGGGTATGACCATGTGCCCACGACGATAGCGATGACGACAACTGCCACGGAACGGCCATGATCCGTCTTTGACCGTTGGTCATTCGGGCGTGGCTGCCTCTTCCTTTGAGGCTTCGTTCTGCTTCCTAGGTAGGAAGCAAGTCTAGTGTGTGGCGCGTGTGCCTTTATGTCCATTTGGAGCTATCTTGGTCTGTTTTGGTCATTTGGTGTTTGTGGTCTTTTTGTGTTCTTTTGTTAGAACTGGCCGGCAACATTGGGCCTCAGGGAGGCGACTGGCTGTTTCGTTGTTGTGATTTGTCGTTATTTTGGTGTTCGATTTGTGGTGTAAGTCTGTACGTGACACCTGTTTATTTATTTTATTTTTTCTTATTTTTTTTCCTGTACCCTGTCCAAGGATGATGGTCAGTTCGGCATGATTCTGATCAACGAATATCTCGCGACTCTTTGGTTCCGGTAGATCACCAAATCATCAAAACGATCAGAACGAAAGGCACTATGGAATCAACGAGTAGCGAGAGAGAGAGAGAGAGAGAGAGAGAGAGAGAGAGAGCACAACGGCAATGAACAATGAACAACAACAAGGATAAGGAAATGTAGCAGTGTGATATTTCGTCGTCAGCAGGTGGAGCCACGGAGAACCAAGAAACTCAAAAGCGGGAATACGCACTGGTTCAACGTGCATGATTCGTGACCAGGGGACGCACAAGCCGCTCTGCAGCTGGAGCATCGTCGGTTTTGAAACGTTTTGCCTGGTCTAATTCTTTGCCAGCCGGCTGTGCTCATAGAGCAACCGCTGGCAAGGGCCCCGTCTGAGCTTTTCGTAGCGGAAGAGTCATTGCCGTTGTAAGTTGCAAACTGAAGTGGAAAAGAGGGCCAGCCATGGAGAGCAAGAGATGAGTGAAGGGGCTGATGCAGCCAGTCGAGGTGCCGTCGAAGGAGGGTCAAAGGTAATATGAAGGGGGAACAAAAGGTGGCACAAAGGGGGATTGGGACGGGGGATGGGCAGGACAAGAAAAAGACAGGAGAATCTGACTAAAGATGAAAACTGGCAAGAGCAACCGAACTTTGGGGAGAAGAAAGTGGCCAAATAGAGAAAGGAAGGAACGATAGGACGGCCGCAGTGCTACGGTGTTTGGAAGGAAAGGGCGATGGCGATGGCGATACGTATGCAATAAGCAGTTGCGCAGCCGTCCTAAAATGGAAGGGACTCAACAGGAGGTACGATGCGGAAGGAGAGACGGGTAGCAACAAGTGCACGGCCATCACGTGGTCTCTGTCCGCAATAACATAACGTGCTTCCGCTTCCCGCATGGGTGGAAACATCGCCGTGGAACGCGTTGAGTCACGATGCGATGCGATGCGATGCGTGTTATGGCGTGCATGGCCACTCTCCACGCGGCCCATGCAGCAAGTTGTGTCTATTCTTGGGACCTAGGCGCCTGCAGCATGGCAGCGGAACGAGCCACCAACAGTTGTTCGATGACGTGAATCCGATGCAGAGTTGGGAGAAACGACGAGGAAGAGTACAAAGAAAGATCGAGGAGCGAAGACAGGTTCGGCAAGGATGGGAGAATGGGCAAGGTGTCGACGGTCGTGATGATTAACCGCCAGGCGTGAAACGGAGCCCTGCGTCGCGCTGCGTCGAGCAGTCGAGTCTGGATGCTGAGCCTCCTATTTGGTGTATTGCAGCAGAAACCCAAAGCGGCTATTCAAGAGAAGACGAAGTATATATGGAAGAACCACAGCAGATGACAACGACATTGTCTTTCGGGACGTCCCCTCGTGCACCTTTCTCATTGTCCATGACTAACCCTGCAATCTACCTTGCCGCCGGCATCCTGGGACTCTCCATCTGCAGTCGCCGCCAACGAGCCAAACAGCTCCGGAGCCACAGAGCCACAGATCCAGAGTCTTGCACCGCGGTCGTCCTGCTGCCGCGCGGTATGCACATGGCCGGATTGGACGAGGCCCCATCAAATCAGGTCACGCAGGCGGGTTGTGGCTGGTGGGCGGTGGGCGGGAGGCGCTAGAGACGAAGACGAAGTCGTTGGTTGTCCTGTTCCCTGAAGAGGCTGAATGTAAACAACAAAATGAGGGACGACACAGGCAATCAAGAAGACTGTAAAACAAGACGCTGGAAGACGACGGACGTGGACGCCGGCGCGAAGAGAAACGCAGGCCGCGGTGTTGCAGGCCGTCGACCGCCGGCAAAGAGGACGCATAAAACGAACGACCAAGGCAGTAATTTTAGAAAGCGCGCCTTTGCACGGGGCCTTGACGGCGGCAAGGTCTGCTTCGCGATGCTCGTGGACAGCCAATATTGTCGCGATGCTGTCGTTTTGTTTTGCCAGGCAAATTTCGTTGCTAGGCGCCGTTTTGCTGTACAGTATTGTCTTTGGCGCCGGCCGTCAGAGGGCCATGATGAAGGGAGACGACAGGTTGTTGATATAAAGAAAGCGAGGATGGCATGCTTTGCAATAGTGATGGTTGGTGATGCCTCTCCTTCAGTCAATTTTACAACTGCTTCATACGTTCCATTTCGTCAGTTTACGCCAAACTTGGGAAAACGTATTTATTTGTCTCCAGCTAAGTTCATTTCCCTTCAGATTCTATTTGATCTACTTTCCATTTGTGTATACGACTTCTGTTGTCATCCTGTTTTGTGTTTTTGTTTTCATTTTACGCTACCCTTTTTTGTCACTCGCATGTTGGACACGTGGTTTGATGTTTGTGCAGACTTTGGTTGTCATTTCTCATTGCCGGCTCGAAGTCGAGTCTTGGCTGTGCTAGCTCATCCTGATGCCTATATCCATATCCTATTTCCTATCCTGGGAATGCCGATGAGATACAAAAAACGCCAGATGATGCACCAAATGAAGAAACCCGACAAAAAAAAAAGAGAAAGAAAAAATGAAGCTGTTGTTATCAAGTGTGTTTTCCATCGTCCCCCTGTTGTTTGTTCCTAACCGATCGTCCCTAGTATTGTGCCTTGCGGCGTCCGTTTGTTCTCTTCAAACTCGTCACCCTATTTTTTTTTTGTGTTTTTTTGTGGTCTTGTGGTTTGGTGTGGAGCCAGCTCCGGGTATAATGGACAGAAAAGAAAAGACGAAAAAAAGAAAAACTCGCAAAATTACATGAGGAGGAAATCCCAACCCTTCATCTGCATGACTTCGCGCCAGTGCACATACTGCGGTGGGAGCAGGTCGGCCTCGTCGTCCGCGGTGTCGGGGACAGGCGACGACGACGGCTGCGGCGGCGACGACGATGCCAGTGGCAAACCAGCCGTGGCGGCCGCGGCGGCCTTTTGCTGCTGGCGCTGCTGGCGGCGCTGCTCCTGGTCGTCGAGCAGCTTCTGGATGAGCACGTTCTGCTGCAGCCAGGTCTCGTGCAGCAGCGACACGGCGCGGCCAAAGGAGCCGACGCTGGCGGCCGTCTCGCCCATCTGGGCAATGCGGTCGGCAAAGAAGACGCGGAAGGTCGAGCCCGGCATGGAGGCAAAGCCGGCCATCAGATACACCCAGACGACGCAGCGGTCGAACCCGGCGGGGCCACAGGGGATGGTCTGCAGGACGGCCGTCAGCTTGTCGACAAGGCCGCGGCAGCTGGCCTGCGAGGGGCAGAAGCCGGGCACGAGCGAGCAGAGGTAGATGCGCGCGGCCAGCCGGTAGGCGGCCGTGATGTTCTTGCTGAGCTGCTTGGGGCTCAGCGAGCCGTTGGCGTTGAAGGGCAGCTTGGCCGGCGCCTCGCCGATCTCCGTCAAGCCAATCTGGTCGCCGAGAACGCTGACGTGGTGGCAGAGCATGATGTCGTCCATGCCGCCGGCCTTGAGCGCCTCGAGGCAGGCAATCTCCGAGATGAGGTACATGACGCGGTCCTCGCAGCCCATGAGCTCGCGCAGGCCGAGCGACGACAGGTGCGGCGGCGACAGGTGCTTCTCGCGGTAGGTGTGCGCAAAGACGGGCGCGCGGCCCTGCATGGTGGCGCCCAGAATGTCGACCCAGGACATGAGCGTCATGTTGAAGGGCGTCGACTGCGTGGCATCGCCCGTGGTGGCCACACTCACAGTGCCAGCATCGACAGGCGCGGCAGCAGCGCCGTCCTCGACAGCCGTGACAGGCGGCGGTGGCGCCGTGGTCGCGGCCGTCACCTGCGCGGGCAGGTCCAGCTTCTGAACGAGCGAGGCCGCCGCCTGGAAGTGCTGGTGCCAGGGGACGTCCGGCAGGGCATCGTCGAAGCGGCCGACACCGCACTGGAAGAAGATGAGGGCGAGCGCCGACTCGAGCACCTGCTGGTGGTTCTCGTCGCGCGGCAGCGCGTGGCACAGCGCCGAGATGGTCGCGTAGCGGTGGCGCATAATGTCGGCATCCAGGTCGGCCGTGGGCACGAGCTGCGCGGGTTGGCCGCCCGCCTGTACCTGCGCCTGCGCCGACGGCGCGCTGCTGAGCACCGCCTTCAAGTGCTGCGCGGCGACACTCAGGCAGCAGTGCAGGTAGCACTTGTTGCTCTGCAGGGCGGGCAGGATCAGGTCGGAGCCGACGGCGCCGTGCTGGTTGGCCTCGAGAATGGGGAAGAGCGTGGGCAGCACGTACTGGACAAAGTGGTCCAGCAGGCACTGGTCGCCCTCGTCCAGCTCGATGGCGACCTGGCGCGAGTTGGCGTGCGGGAAGTCAAAGAAGTTCACGTTGAGTGTCTCCTCCGTCATGCTCTCGCGGCGCTCCGAATACACCTGCTCCATCCACTCGCCGCCGACGCCGGGAACAACCGGCATGGCCGTCTGCATGTGCTGCGGGTCCACGGGGACGCCCGTCATGCCCAGACCGACGGCCGGGTCGACCACGAGGCCGCTGCCGTCCATCGCCGGCATGGGGTAGGGCGGCAGGACGGTGCCGGGCGGCGGAGGCGTGTGGTAGGTGCTGAAGGTCGAGGTGGTGGACTCGTGCAGCGTGGGCACGTCGTTGACAAACATCTGGCGCTCGGTCTTGATGTCGACCTCGTACGGCGCAAAGCCGCTGCCAAACATAAAGTCCGGGTGCATCTGCGGCGTCGAGAAGGCGCTGCTGCTGTCGCCGTTGGTCATGACGCCGCCGTACTCGGAAGACGAGGTGGGCGGGCTGTTGAAGTCAAAGGCAGCGGCGGCGTAGTGCGAGTCGATGGAGGCGGAGCGGGTGCGGTCCAGCTGGTCCGAAAACGTGGCGGAGGCGGGCATGGAGCTGCTGGAGAGCGACAGGCCCGGTGGGGAGCCGACGACGGAGGTGTGGATGGACGACGCGGCTTTTTCGGACAGCTTCTTGCGCTTGATGATCATCTTGATGTCGTCCTTCTGGTTGCGCCGGGCCTCGTTGTTGCCCCACCAGTGCGGCCGCTTGTACTCGCAAGTCAGGCCGAGGTTTTTGCAGGCGGTGCAGAGGGGTGTGCCCTCGTCACACTTCTTGCGCCGCAGACGGCATGTGTAGCAGCCTAGTTTGTTAGTACGTGATGCTTTTGGGAGAGAGGGGGGGAGATGTGCTGTGCTGCTTACCCGTTCTTGACCGGCGGTGCATCTGCGAGCTCTTTTGCTTTGCGTCGGCGGTGGCGGAAGCGGCGGCATTGGCCTTTGATTTTGCGGAAGCCGCCTTGGGCTTTGTTGCTGCAGACACTGCCATGTTGACTGTGGTTGTGGTCGTCTTTGTGGATTTTGTTGTAGACGGAACAGCTTTCATGTTCACGATGCTGTCGATCGAGTGTGTGTGGTTGGGGGACAGAGTCGACATTTGTATAAGACGGGGGAGCTGTGCTGCGAGAGGTGTGTGGTTGATTGCTTGATAAGGAAAGCCAAGAGCACAAAGCACAAGGCACAAGGTCAGGTATGGGTGGAGATGGGGGGGAGGGACCTTGCAAAGCAAAAAAACCGGGGGTTGGACGGGAGGGGGGTGGGTGGAAGGGGCAAGAGGATGAATAAAAAATAAAGAATTAAAATGGTGTGGGAGGGTGGAGGTGGTGGACGAGGGGGTCAAAGCCAGCAGAGAACCCCAAGTCGATGACAAGAGGGTAAAATAAAATAAAAAAGGGAAATGATGGGTATCAAGGGTGGTGAATGGGGGACCAGACCGGTAGTCCCGTAGATCGTGGAGCGGGCAAAATTAAATGAAAAAATAACAGAAGAGTCCAGGCGAACGCTGTGGTTCGTGCCAGGGAGATTAGATAATAAGAGGCTGGTGTGTTTCTCGTGCCCGACGGTAAACAGTTGTATGCGTAGTAGTAGCAGTAAAGTAATAGAAGGAGTCGAATGATGGACTAGATCCGAGCAAGAACCGGCTTGCTGTTCACTGAAGAGGGTGGCCAGGTGGATGGCGATCGAGAGACGAGGTCGTCGAGTATCGAGAATCGAGAATCGAGAGTCGTCGCGGTCAAGATCGAGGATCCAAAACGTTTGAGGCTGGCGAATCGGATGTGAAGAGGAAGAGAGAAAGGGGGAAGAGAGAAAAGCAAACACAGACAGGAAAAGAGAAACGAACACTTGATAACAACAACTTGAGCTTGATCGAGAAAAAAATCAGAAGAAGAAGGCCCAGAATAGAATCAGACGGGGAGGCCCATTGACTTATATCGTGGCCGCGCTGGCGATGACCGCGCCTGTTTTTGTTATTTTGGGCGGGTGTGTTGCCTGCATCGCGCGACGTAGACGCCAGATTGGGGGGGGAGTCGGTCGATGGGGAGACACAGTGAAGAGCTGGGCGACGAGAGCATGTTCCAAGAATAGAAACAGGAAATGGAGACTGGCCAAGGCGAGCAGACGAGCATTGCTTTTTTTGGACGGAAGGGCGAGAGATTGGGGGGCAGCAGGCGGGCAGGCGGGCAAGGAGGGAGGACAAGAATAGTACGAGGGAGAGTGGGCGAGTGGCCGACTGTCAGAAGGCCGGCGGCCGGCCGACCGTGGTGCTGCATGCATACCGTTGGTGCTGGTGCTGGTGGTGTGTTGGACGAGGAAGAAGAAGCCAAAATGGCAACGCTGTGGATGTTGGGGATGTCTGTCGGACACATTCATGCATGCTGGCAGGCGCGCTAGTCCAAAAGGAGGGTCTACTTGCAGATGGAGGGAAGGAGAGGAAGTGCAGGGAGGAGCGGAGCGCGGAGAGACTATCGAGGGAAGGCGCGATGCTCGGTAGGCAAAAGGTGGTGAGAGAAACAAGGGACGAGGAAAGAGCGGCCCTGCGCTTATTGGTTCCGGGAAGAGTGGGCCGCGACGAAAAGAGCAGGCAGTCGAGCTCTCCTGCTCGAAATAGAACGCGGGCTTCAAGCTCAAGAGTCTTCAATCAGGCCGCTCTTGCCGCTGACTGGTTCAAGCTATGATTGCCCTCTCACACTGTCTTGAGTGGAAAAGGGCAAGAGCAGCTTCCCCACTCGACAACGGCAGGTGCAATGGACGTTGCCCAACGAGGAATCCCGAGGCAGGAGCAAAGCACGAGGCGTGAGAGACATAGTACAAGAGATTGTGCGATGGTGCCGTACGACGAGCATGTACTACAGTTCTAGGATGCATGATTGTGTTTCCTCCTAGAGGATGGAGCGATTCTTCTCTTTCTGGATGGACACATACCCGCTGTGCGCCGTTGCACAGAAACATGTCTCGCCGTAGACAAGACTGCCGAAGAGTTAAGAAAGAGAAAGAGAGAAAAGAGAGAACAGGAATGGAGAATGAGAATAGAGAACGGAACACAAGAAAAGACACCGGAAGGAACAAACCAAAAGTGTGCATCCTACTCTCGGCTTTTTCATCTGAAAATAAAGAATGTGCATGCTAAGATGATCTGTTTCTGCCCGACGGGTCTATTTTCTTCTCTCTCGTTATGTTCCTTCTCTCTCTCCCGCTTCCTATGGTGCAAGAGTGCACACCGAATACTAGAGTGGAGCCCGACTGTAGTGGTGCACAAGAGAACGTGCCCTCATGACCCTTGTCTTGCTTTGCAGGGGAGGGGGGAGACGAAAGCAATGGACAAGGAAATATATCAACCGTGGGCCTCTGGTGAGCACGGGCTGAATAGGGAAAAAAGTTGCGCTGGGCGGGAAAGACGATGGTCGATGGGGGATGGGTAGACATGCGCCAAGAAAACAAAGTGAAGCATGCTTAGTTACCCGTGCAGAGGACCCATTCTCCGATCGGACCCGGTTTGCCCTAGGGCTGTTCTTGCAGGGCTGTCGCTGACGGAGAGGAAACGACTAGATGAGGTCGTCGAGATAGTTTGTTGCGAGGCCGTGAGAGGCATAGTCAGAGAATATCGTTGTGCTACAAATGGGAGACAGCATTTCTCAAAAGCAGTGCATTGGCCGAGACTGTGAGCCCGCTGTTTGCGAGTCGGTGGAATAAAGATGCGAAGCAGGATGAGGCAGCTTCGACGTAAACCAAAGCCATGCGAACAAGGCACGCGGTCTTGCTAGCACGTCCGAATCGGATCACGAAGTTATCTTCATCTCTTCGCCGGCATCTCTCGCTCTTCGTCCTTCATTGATGGTGTCCCTGTTGGAGCATCGGCTGATATGCTCATTGGACGACAACGGACGAATCAGCAGCAAGAAGTGACAGGTCGAGACGCGGATTGGCTGGACCGGGGGTAGTATTCAAGAGGACAAAAGAAAGTGAAAAGCAACCAGTCGAGGACGAAGACTGGAAGACAAACGACTCGATTGCTCGAGGTCTTTGCGAGACGCTAACATGACCGAACCCCGATTCATCAATCCTGGTACTCTGTAGTCACTTTTCACATTCTTGAAGACTGCTTTAACCGTTCTTGCCAGAGTAGCTTGGAGAGCTTGATGGCAAGGATATGCAAGTGCAAGTACCGTCTAGCGTCCGTGCTGTGGGGGTAAGCACTCCGTACTGTACTCCCGATATGCTTCCGACTGCAAAGCGTCTTCTTCCTTTCTCATGGATCAAATTCACCAAAGCTCCATGTATGTCGTATACACTTTTTTGTTTGTGCTCGGCGAAACAATACGACGGCCGAGCACTGTGCCTTTTTCAACGGCAGACCAGGGAACAACAAAAGGAAAACAAATATGAACGAAACGCAAGAGAGAGCACAAAAACGTCAGGACAGAAAACAGACGAAATGGGGGAGAGTGACATGGACAAGAACAAGTGACAAACAACAAAGTGGGTGTACAGCTGAGCAGGGGTGTTTTCTTGACGAGCCGCTTCCGGGCGGTGATTGGTTGGTGGTGTGTGGGGCCAAAATGTGACGAAAAGACAATGGCCGTGCATCAGTGCGTGCAGGTGTTGTCTTCTCAAAGTTCACTACGTCGCATTGCGTCTTTTGGCCGGCTTGGAGCATGGGTTTCTTGCCTGTCTGCAAAACAGACAAAAAAGACTGGCGTACCGGGACCAACCGTCAGCTAGCGCGGACGCTGGTCCCCTGTCGACGCCAGTCCACAAACGGCAGTAGCGCCCCGCCTCGTCATCCCCAACGTCTCCACTTTCCTTCTTCTGGCCGTCCTGGACGCGGATCACAAGGTCCAGCGGCAATGGACATTGGTTCACTGGCTGGCCGATGCAGTGACGGACAGGGGTCCGAGTGTGACGACGGGATAAGATACATAACATACGTCGTGGAGAGAGGGAGACAGGTAACAGTTACCTACATCTCGTTTTGTCCCCCTAGACTGTCCCTCGCTCTTTCCTCGCAGGACTTATTAGCCGCCCTCGAGAAGTGGCCCGATAAAGAAACAGCGACACAAAGGGAAAGAGCAGAGAGCATTGGGGCTAATTTTGGCCGTCGCAACCGCCGTCTTTCGCGCCGACGTCTTTTCTCTGCGTCTCGCCCATTCTCATCACGCGTCTGGACCACCTTCGTCAATGTTCGCTACTTTAGTGAATGATCATCCAATATTGCATTTCTATTTTTATTAGGTCCTGTCGCAAAATTAGCCCAGTATTTGCTGCTCTTGTGTCTTATGTGTTCCTTCCCATGTCGGTCAGCGTTCCTTCTGCCTGTGTGTCGTTCTTGCCCTTTTGATGCAATGCCATGAAGGACGCTCCTTCTATGTCGTACTTGGAGCGATTGTCACGTACATCGTATGCTCTCCGCAGTGCATCCGCAATCTCCACGTCTTCCGGCCTCAGTGCAACTCTCGACAAGCTCAATGCCCGCCGCCCAGCAATGCGACAGGCCGTTTCCCTTGTTAGGCAAGGCCTGTCTCTCTTCCTGGCCAGACCTCTCCACTGTTAGCCCTTCCAGCCCATGCCCTCCCCACGCTAAAAGCACTGGCCACAACGGGAGTTTTCTGCCTCTCCGATCTGCGCACAATTTTGAAAGTCCTCTGCGGCGTGCTGGCCATGGATGGTGCCCATGCCGCCAATGCTCGGCATATTCTGCAGTGCCTGCCACGCTGCTGCCATGCTTAAAGCGCTGCAGACTTGCTCATGTCTGGGCAAGACCGGCCCCCAACGGAAACTGAGACCACTGAAAGTCTTGGACGTAACGACCATTTCCGCCTCATCCCATCATCAGTTGCCGCCAGTGTCCATAAAACCCCTCCCAGGCCCCAGCCCCCAGTTCAGATACAGCTCCAGATCAGTCCCATTGCCCTCAGCCGCCAACAGCCAACAGCCAACAGGTCTGACGGCATCCTTTGAGGTCGGTATAGTTGGTGTTTCTCGTTCCCGTCCACTTTAGCACCAGGTCCCGTTCTCCCTAGAAAAGAGGATGCCATTGTTTCTCTCCCTCCTGTTCTCGTCTTTCATTCCTCCCTGTCGTTTTTATCCACTCCCAATTTGTTGCTATTCACATCACAGAGTACAACACCCTGTTCGTCTTTATCCTCTCTTTTCTTCTTGATCCTCCATCTATTTTATATTTCCCTTCACGTCCCGCTTTCTTTCTTCTTTTATCTCCTTTCGCGTTCTCCCGCTCTTCGTATTTATATAAAGGCACAAAACCCGGCTGCAGTTGTGCGGCACAGCCTTTTATCTTTTTGTCTCTTTATCGCTTTGTTGTTATGGTTTCCTTCATCCAACACCCGTTGTCTTTTTGTCCACTGTTTTAATCTTACTCTCCCTTCCACCAACACGCTACCCGTTGCAATAAAGTGGACAGCCACTAGTTTAGTCGTCTCACTAGGGAAGACGTACTATTCACTACGGAGTTACGATCATCACCTCGCGGCCAGTCACCGTCCTTTGTCTGTTGCTTGTCGTTCTTCCCCTTTCCTTTTTTCGCCCCCTTCCCGTCGTTTGATGGGCTCGTCCCGTAATAAGATTGCCCACCAGAAGAGGACGATCGCAGGAAGAATAAGCAGACTACGAAACCAACAGCCAACAGACCCGCTCGGGACCGAGCCGACAACAGCAAGATGAAAAGGTACGATGTGAAGAGCCCATCGGAGATCAGCGAGGTCTGTGTGCAAAGCATAACGACAATCTTAACAATGGACGCTGGATATTGAAACGGGAAAACGAGAACTATGGGGACGATTGTTCTGACGATCATCGACCATCGTCGCGTCCATTCTTTTACGAGTTACTCCATCCTGCTCGTCCTCGTCCGGCGTCTTTCCCTGTCGAGAAAATTTCCGCAAATCACGCATCACATGGGGAAGATCGCAGACAAGGGTCCTTGCAAACCATTCATTCCCTCCTACGTCGTAACAACGTCCAAGCTATCGTAGTCTCTCTCTTGCTGTTGTATGTCATAAAGTGAAGTTCAAAATACAGCCGAGGCGAAGCCAAGAACGGTCGGCATCATCGCGAAAGGCTAAAGTAGGTCGTACCTACCTTGTCCATCGTCCCGCACGATGACTGTAGCGTGCGAATTGATTTTTTTGCTGTTTTTCATCGTCCGTGATGCTTTTTCTATTCTTTTTCTTTGTTCTCTTGCGTTGGGGTCCCTCTTTTCTCATGCAACAACCCTGGCAAGGCCCTGCACTGATCGACCAATATGCCGTGAGTGCCGTTGTAAGACGAAACAGAGGACGAGGCGCAAAGTGGACAGAAGGAAAAGAGGGGGAGTCGGCCTTGTAATTTCCTCCGGGCAAATGCCTTGTCCAGAGTGTTGTGCTTAACAAGCAAGGCTAGCCCAGTGGGTGTCTTTTAGTGCAGTCTTTCTGTCTCATCACACAATCCCTGCACCTGGTCACAAGGATCGGACTGATGCTCCGGGGGCTCTGCTCTCTCTTGCTCCTTGTCTGTCAATGTCTCCCTCACACTGAAGACGGTCTCTTACTGTTTTGGTGCTACGGCGAAATTCTCCGTCAGCCATGGATAATTTGAGGGTAGCGGACAGAGTGGAGAGGTGAACTGTGAAGAGGATCGGCGTAGAGGTGGAATCTTATCTAGCGGATTCAGGCGGCTTCATCTTGCGTCGGCATCTCCTCTTTCCTCCAGTGCCCCGCTCATCCAGAATATTGAGGAGAAAGAAAGGAGGTTGGCTTCTAAATGTGATCAAAAACCATAAACGGGATTGTGCTCTTTCAGGCTACGATGCACGTCGACATGTTTTTCACGCAAGCTAGCAAAGTGTGATTTGCACATGTTCGAAAGAGTGTGCATATTCAGATCCAGGGTCTTCCTGTCAAGAAGCTAGTCACGGTGATTGAGGCTGTCAATTTTACAAGCTCAGGGCAGTGACTGGGAGGGGAGAACAAAAAACGTGCAACGTGAAGAAAGAAACGTGAAGAAAAAGAAAATACAAGTGCATGTATGGGGTACATCGGCCATGGTTTAAAATGTCAAAAATAAGTTCACATGGTCAAAAGGTCAAATGGTCAAGTTCAAGATGGTCTCATCCATAGAAAGCCGAGTCAAAATACGCCAAAACTAAACCAAACTGAGCAGCATTGCGCGCCTTTTGAAGACGAATGAGGAATTGCTTCCTGCTTCTGTCTTTTGATTTGTCTTGACGTGTTTTGCGTGTTTATTTTATGATTATGTTCCTTTGTCTGTCCAAGAACAAAACAAAAGACTTGGCCTCGTTGCCGTTGGATGCACATTAAAGTTTAGTGACCGAGAGTGGCGAAAACATGAAGCTTAATTGTTGATTGATATGTAGGAAGCAGTGGGCAGCTCAGCCTGCAAGACGACGCAGGATCTCGAACGGCGAATGTCCTGATAGAGACGGGCGAGTCGGGTTGGGGGACCGCAACCCACTAAAACGCACTGGCAATCTGTCTGACAAGCCTTGCCCTGCACACGGAGTTCGGAAGGTTTTGTTCAACGGAAAAAGGATAACGGACGGTGGAGATTATGGACTCTGCGGAGTTGACCAGGTCAAGCCTACCTGAAAAATAAAAATAAAAATAAAAATAAAAAAGCTCAGACCATCCCAGCACACTTTGTCCATACGATCCTTTGTCTGTTCTCGCACGATACAACGGTGACGATTTTCATGCATATGTAGTCGGTACGGAGCTTGGACTTGACTCCGGTCGGAGCAACGATCCGCGAGTCGTATGTCGTCGTATCGTACTATTGACCATTTTCACGCCAATGCATCCTAAACGAACGGTTTCTTTCTAGATGTTGACCGTTTATCTTAGTGCCATGCAGCTCACCGATGCTAGACAAAACGAGGGGGGCCCATCAAGCCGATCGAGAAGAAAAGGGGGGAGAAGAGGGGGAAGACAAACATAACAGTAGAGGAGAGGCAAACGAGAAACGTGGTCGGTGCACAACAAGATGGGGCGAACATAGGGGAGACGGACGAAAGTGGCCGGCAAAACACAAAAGAGGGCAAGAGAAGCGAGGTGGAAAGTGAGGTGACGAGCGTGGAAGACAAGCGAAAATCACCCGTCTCTGAGTGGTGATCGCAACTCCAAACGGTAAACGGGATGATGCTCAGAATGGAAAATGCGGTACAGCCATTACGATCCCCCACGAAAAAAACGGACGCGAGGCCTGACCGAGAGCCAAACGAAACGAAAGCTCGGACTCCGCCGACGTGATGACTTCGAAGCCCGGTGAGCTGAGAACCGAGACAGAAACAATACACGACAGATGGTGGACAATAGTGCCAGTCTGCGATGGATGTCTTAGGTCGGCGATGAACAAGGGTATGTGGTTGTAGTGACAGTTTTGGTGACAGTTTGGGACCATGGCAAACTGCTACGTTGACGTCGGGCTTTTGGTCTTTTTCGATAATGCAACTGTCCGATGCGTTTGTGAACTATGGATCGTCTGCACATCCCCCTCATTGTGAGCCATGGTTGACTGGCCGGCGTATCTCCTCGGTGGGGGGGATGAATTCGAAAGAATCAATGGATAAAAGTACGTCAGGTTGTAAGAGAGCATGTGTCTCTCTCATCTCTGCCCCAACTGAATGTCTGTATACAAGGAGGACTCTGTCGCAAACCGTTTAATTTTCAGTTGCGTCGTTGAAGGCTGAAGTAAGACAGGCTGATCAATTGGATGCCCGTGCGTCAAATGGCCCACTACGACATAATACAGTTTACACGGTTGAGGCGGCTTGGGCCCTCTACCCACAATAGTTGGGGGCCAAAAAGCGAAGATGAAATGACACATTGCGGCAATACAACGTACGGCATACGAGTGACGACGATGGCCAGGCCATGTCCACGAATGGTTCTAGGTCCTGGGCCTGGCCTGTTCATGCAAGACGGGAGGCACGGGGAGGGGAGCAAGGAATGGTAGGGGGCGTCGTAGATCATTGCAGCGAGGGAACCACCGCAGACAGGGAGTGGCAGCGTGCCAGTGGCAGAGAGTGGCAGAGAGTGGCAGCGAGTGGCAGGGTGGTGGCCGGGGAAGCAACGAAGCGACATTAGTTTCTTGGGGGCAGACCTCTCTGCCTTTGGGGGTTTGGGGGCTTGTCTCTTTCGCAATCTTTCGCAATCTTTTTTTTCTCGTGTTCCCTATTTCATCACAGCTGAACAACCCTTGTCTTTACGACGGGACGTGTATGTTGCATGCCAAAAAGAAACTTTTCTCCATCACATCCGCAGCATCCACATCTACCACGCCTTCTCATAAGCTCTTTTGCGCACAGATGCAACAAATGCAAACGGGCATGGAAAGTATTGGCAGGCGGGTGTCAATAATACGACGGCATGAAGCGAGAGGCAAAGTGGATGAGGAAAAAGTAAATATGGCTGGATATAGACAAGTCCAGCCTCGAGTCCAGCTGTTTGAGCCAGCCAGTATCGCAATATAGGGAGGAAATGGGGGAAATAGGGAAAATAGAAAATAATGCGACCATCACAATCCATTCGCAAACAGGCGAGAGCTGAAAGGCGTCGCTGGACGGGAAGGCAGCTTTTTCTCTCTTTCTTGTCTACTTCGTTTCTTTTTCGACTACGTTTCAAGCTTTAAGCTCACAAGAAACAACGAGCATTCATGCGATCACAAAATTTGAGAAGTGAATTTAAAATACGGAGCACAAAATACAGCATATGCCAAGGTGCTTTGGAGCCTGTCCATTGACAGCGTAGAATTCAGCATGAACAGAGCACTGCCTTGACTCCTGTGCCGTCTGTCCCAATGCCTGCTGTCACTGGACAATGCACCCCGGCAACCCACAACCCACAACCCGCAACCCACAGGACCCTATCTCCATCTCATCACACATTTGGCCCAGCAGACCAACCCGAGGCCAGAATCGACACTTGCTTCATGGCCGCAGCAAAATTCGCAGTGCAGAATCGCGAGATGTGATGAGAAAAGAGGGAGAGAAGCAATTGGAAAGGCAAAGCAAAATGCAGAGGGATGAAGAGGCCGCATTGCATTTTCATCATGTGAGACAGCCAAAGAGTTGCGACGTACGACGTGCCTTTTGGTCCAGAGGCGATTGGATGTGAGGCTATCCGTGTTTGTGTGTAGAGGCACTGACGGCATGAATATAGTCACCGAATGGTAAATACTCGGGGACGTTTGCAAAGCAAAGAGACAGAGATATGATATGTGATACAAACTGAACAATCGACATCCACGATGATCACAAAGACGGCTCATATTTCGGTTTTGTCATTATTTATAGATGAGACTGCCGGTCTCGGACTGAGGCAGCGTCTGGTGGAAGGTCGTGTACAGCATTCATGTCATGATGGTCGATGTGGATGCCTGAGTTATCGTCACGGGAAATACTTGACAATAATTAATTGATTTCACGTCTAGTTGTTATCTTCTCCTGTCTAGTGTATAAAACTTGAATAACGTTCGTTTCGTTTAATTCTTGTTGTTCGTGAACAAATTCGTCCAAATCATAACGTGATTAAATAAATAATTCAGTCGTGTTTGGACAACAAAGTAGATGGAAACAATGGTCATGCAATAATCGTCACTAAATACTAGAGCATACATATATATAGTGTAAAATAAATAAATAAAATAATTCATCGCCTCTCACCATGTAAAATAAAAAGGAACTTCCAGTACAGAGTACCCCGTACGTCGTTTCTCTTTCTTCCTCCTGTCACTGGTAAGACATTCTTTGACGACAGCGCCTGCAAGTCCGTGCGAGGAAACATTGCCCAAACCATGTGGTTGGCAAGCCGAATCTACGTCGTCTGTGTCATTCTGTGTATCCTTTCCGTCCGAGACAGTTCTGGAAAAAGTACGACGTTCAGAAAAAGAAAAAGGAACAACACCTGCAGGCGCCTCGAGAAAAAAAAAGCCGCACCAGGCCGCCACGAGGGACAACCGGCACCCATTTTGGGCCATCCACTTCCAATTCGGTATCTCTTTCCTCTTGTCTCCTGCTTCTGTCTCCTCCTCGCTTGTCCTACAGAAGTTCTGTATTCCTGCCGTATGGCTCACATGTTTGCAAGTCGTTCTGATGTATCTGAGTGCTTGCATGAGACGGTCGTGCCAAATGGGGAATTTATGCTGTCCCGTGCAAGACCGAGTCTGTGTCAGTGGAGCTGTGACACAGAGGCTGTAATTACAGAGTACAACGTACAGCAGGCCCGACAACAGCAGAGCACGGGGAGAGCCAACGCCTTGATTCTGCACAACGTTCTACAGAGATGCATCCAAGACATGTTTTTGTGCTTCCACGCCTGCGGTGTTCTGTCACATATTGACGCTTGTAAAGTGTTTTGTTCTTCGTGATGGGCTGGACCACAATATGCCGTGCAGCCATGCGTCCTGCATACTGCACGGTGCCACTGAATCGCTCCACTGCACTCGGGCTGCGACCAGCTGCTGCGGCCTCACCTTGGACCGCCGCCCGGGACGGGGCATTGGGACTGTGTATTAGTTGTAGGTCGAACGTTGAAGGAATTTCGAGACTTCTTTTCCGACTCTGGGACTTGTCGTCTTTTTGTTACCCCAGCCTGCCCGCCGGACGGTGTACTGCAGGCCTGAACAACAGACAGTTGAGACACAACGACGAGCACGACCGCCCCCGTACGAAGCTGCAGTGTGACGGCATTCTTCATGTCGATATGTTGCTTTCTTTTGGCTTGTCTCGTTCCTCTTCTTTGGTGTTCCTTCCTTCCTAAAACAGTCGTTCAACCTTCGTCGATGTCGACTCCACTTTGTGCACATTTGGCGTTCCGTAAGCGGAAACCACCTATTATGCACGCCACCAAGTGTTGACATGCTCTTTCCTTCACTGCCTTCTCTTGCCTTAACGGCTTCGTTTTCGCCCCCGCTTCCGATGCACTGTCACAGAGCGCCCTGGGGTCGTTCTTGCCTCGTGCTGCTGCCGCGTGACATGCCACGGCACCTCGTGCAACCTCTACAAGTCCGGGGACAAGTTGACCGTCCCCTGGAGAAAGCTGTATTTTTTGGAGGGCTTCACGAACAGCTGGAGAGGCCCTTGGAGTTACGTCGTAATACCGCTTATTCCGTACACCGTAGGACATGCACCATTCAACATCAAGAGATGCTCACCGCCGACTCTCATTCGCAGACATGAAAGATCGGCCACGGGTCATGAGGGACGATGCTCCGAGGAGGGATCACTACATAAACTATACATTAGTAAGAGACGAGGAATGAGAGACGGTCAAATGGCCTCGAATAGCCTCGGGCCTGGGACTCTGGCTGGGCTCGGCCTAACTACACGCCCTCGTGACCTGTTATGAGGCGGTGAGTCCCTGTCGTTCGAGGCCTCTTTTTGTCGAGTCCGGTTTTTTTTTGTTATTTCGCTTTTATTTATTCGTAGTTTCCTGCCCTTGCTGCTCTTCTGCCTGCGAGAGGCAAATCCGGGCCTCGTTTCTGTTGACCCTGGCTATCGGCGGAGCAACCGAGGGCGAACCAAATACAGGAAAGAGAGGCCATTGGAGGAAGAGGAAATGAGAAAAAAAATAAAGAAAACGAGGCCGTGGTAGGCTATGAGAGACAATTGGGCGTCGAGATGAACGTCATCGAGAGACTGCGGACTGTCTCTCTGTTTCCCTCTGCTATGCCTGCCGAAATGTCAAGTCACATGTGCCTATCTTATCTCTTTTCCTTCTCGCCTGGTCACGCCGAAATTGCTGCATCGAGTGCGCAATCCCTGCTACCGCCTGCCATTGGGCAGCGACTTACAGCGACTTACACGACGAAACTGAAGCTAACGGACGCTAACAGAAAGGAAGACGAAGAGGCACTGGCGACCGAGACGGCCTAGACCCGATTTAGTCTCTTGCTTTCCTATCGTCCTTGCCGCAAGAAGCCGGGTGAAAATAAAAATAAAAATTAGCCAAGTGAAGAGGAAGTCGTGTATCTCGCTCTCACCAAAAACCCGCTTCGTCTCTCCTCCGCCTGGCCGTTGCCGTCTTCTGTCGTTTGGTTCGTCAACCGCTGTCTCGCCGAATGACACTACTCAAAGTGGACGGGGTAGGAAGTACGACATCCTCCGTACTTCGTGGTACTCCTTTGCTGTGTCCCCCTCCTTGTGAGCCATGGCACGGACCGTCAGGTTGAGTTTAGCTCCCTTGCCCGCCTACGGTGGGACCCTTTGTCAATCTTAACGACATTGCCGCTGATTTCGCCACCTTCGTCTGGCACTGGTCCAACGACGACGTCCTTTCCATCTGTTGGTCGCAGTGGGATCGGCAAGCATCGGAGCTTCCCATACTTCAAAGTAAGGTACTTCCAAACAACATCCGTCTTTTCCCTCGTTTTCCCGTCCGACTCGTCGCACAAACAAATGAATTGAACGCAGGAGGGGACACCCAGGCGAGAACAGTCGATGCGCCGTGCCGTGTAAGGATGCAGGGGCTGTAATGATGTTGTCTTCTCTACATATAAACTGCAGAATTTTTGGTGTGCTCGCAATCTACAGAGTTACATGAAACGATTTCCCTCCGATCGCAAGCCGAGAACCGTGAGCAGTGAGCGTGAGTGCACGACAGACGAGTAATATAATGTGCTTTGTACAGCGTTCTTTGTGCAGCACCATGCTGCAGCCAAACCATACACAACCGTGTGCATCTGCAATTGACAGAATTGGGCAAAGGCGCCCATAGAGTATGGGCAGCGAGACCCATGCAACACCAGATGGCTGCCGGCGACAGGAAACGAGACTGCAGGCTAGAACGCAGACCGGAATGCAGACGAGACGGCCGTCCTTGTCTATCTGTTACAATCCGTCTTCCGCCTGTGCTGTTTGTCCTTCGCAACGCACCCGACCTGCAGTCGTCTGGCCCCCAATGCTGACGAAAGAGGGGCTTCTGCTTTCGTTTTGGTCTTGTTCATGCACCAATGCCTCGCTATTTCCATGCGTACAACGCGGCCGATACTGCGGCCGTTCCCGTTTCCTCTCCTCTGCTCTGTTTTTCTGCACGAAAGCAGCGCAGGGAAAGCAGGAAACTGGGGCGGAAATGCAAACTGCCTTGCGACGAAGAATCCAGCTGACATGGCCTCGTGACTTTATTGTTTCCTTGGTCTTCCTCTCAGCTGCTCTCTGCTCTGTGCTCTCTGCTCCCTGCGCTCTGTTGATTATTGCCTGTTCGAGGCCTCCTGTTGGGGATAATCGTGGCAAAGAGGTGAGAAACGGTCGCGGCCCAAGGTCGCGGCCAGGCCAAAGACCACCAGGCCAAAAGGCCGGAGCAGTCGAGGAAAGCCTGCCTGAGATCGCTGTATTCCGTACGATACACAGAGGAGTCGTACGTCCCTCAACCGACGGTGATGCAGGCCCACAGCATGAGCAGCCGTTGGGAAAAGAGACGGAGAGCGACCACGGAGGTCGGGAGTTGCACTGGAAGCTACCAAAAAAAGGTGGGGTTTGCCGTTGGGAAGGAAAAGAAACAGCAGGGAAGGAGACGACCATAAACAATCAGCCAATCAAAATAAAGGGCTGTCGGCGCTTACCTGCAGCAATTCAACTCATGATTTTCTGGTCCCGTCCCTCGTGCCTTCCCTCCACACCCTCCAACACCTCATACCCTCGCGATGAACAGGCAAAGTTTCTTACAACGCAATTACTGCTACAAAGGTACATTCATGGAACAGCTTTCTCTCCATTCGACATACAACTTCCTCGCGTTCTGTCCAATGGCATGCTAGTGCTTTTTTTTTCTGCTGCATCTGGCCAGACACAGCATCCTTATTATGGCCAATCGGCGCGACGGTCAACCCTCCATTGCATGTGCGTGTCTCTCTGGTTGTGAGTGTCTGAGTGTCTTGTCTTCTCGTCCTCAGTGCACGAACTGTGTTGGTACTTTCCTCTTCTGTCGGCATGGCTCTGGTCAACGGTCACAAAATGTGTACCTTCCCGTAGTCCGGACAAGCTCGCACCAATCACACCGCCGTCTCGAGGCGCCAGTGCATGGTGCGTAGTCCCTCGCTCCTGCCCACCACCACCCCCGTGTAAGTGCCCAAAGTGCAGCTGCGATGCTCTCCTCAGAGCACTTGCCCGCACAACAGGACTTGCACTCAGTCGCCCTTTCCCCCCATTGCGCATGTATCTTTTTTTATCCCTGCCATTTTCTTCCCTCTCTTCTTGTTGACCCTCTCTCTCTCTTCTCTGTCCTCTCTTCTCTCTTTCACCTCAATGTAACCCTCAAGTTCCACCCTCGTCACTTACAACCCCCGTCCATCACACACTACCACACCAACCCCGGTCACTTGCAGTTCTGCTTTCTGTGGCAACTCTCTTCGCGCCCACTTTTCTCTTTACCGCTCTGGTTAACCGCCGGCGCGTCGCTGCAGTAGTCTCTGCTGTTGTTGCTATTCTTGTCTTCTTGATCACCGCTAACGAAAAGAAAGAGGAGAAGCAAGAGATACATGAGCGAGAGACTCGACATAACGGGAGGGGGGCCAAAAGCAGTCGGGAAAGGCCCGCCGTGCAGACGAGAATGCCGCTGATGCATCTGAGGCATTGCGATGCGTTGATCCACAATGAACAGCAGAAGCAGTGCAGCAAACAGCAGCACAGCAACAGAACAGAACAGGAACAGAAAAGAAACAGAACAGAAACAGCATCTCTGTTCGTCGGCCGCCGTATGTCGTACTCCACGAACATCTGTGCGATCGAAACTCAACTCTCATCACAGCAAATGGAGACACTTTTTCAATCTCCTCTCAAATATTGCACACCCTTGACTCTCCATTCAAAATCCCATCACAGGTGATGGTTGACCTGCATATGTCAGGTGCTGTGTACGGAGTAATTACATGTTTCTATGTGCTGTGTGCTCTGTGCTGTGACCCCCCAACCGCACTTTTTTTTCGTCACAATCGCCCGCCTCTTCGTTTACCAGGTGCAGACCCTCCAAAATAATCCACTGTGAACCATCGTCCAGTCCGCTGCCGTTCGGCCCACACTCCTTTGAGGCCTGTTTCTTTTTTGAGCACACTCGTGCTGCACCCTGCTGCAACGCTGGTCTGGTTCGCTGTTCCTAAGAATATCCCATGCACTTGCATACTGGCACTGCCCTTCACCACAACCCTCTCGTACCCGTCCCATTCACATCGCAAGCATCCCGAGCTTCCCATACATAACCATCTGTAGCCGCCCATCTTCCGGCATCAGAATGATTTGACTGATTTTTCTCCTGTTGCTCTGTTTTGCCATTTTTGTTCGTTTTTCTGTTACCCCTGAAAAAGAAGCTTCCATTATTTTCTCTGTCTCTGTCACTGTCTGTCTCTCTCTCAAACAACCGCCCAACCAAGTGCGCTTGTGTGTGTCATCCATATATCAAAAGACTGCCACTCTTCCTGCGACTGTCTCTCCCCTCGTTGATCGAGTCGAGGACATACAAAGAAAGGGTGCCCCGCCGGCAACGGTAAATCAAAATTCAAAATACAACACCGGAAATTTCGACCGTTTCGAAACATAATCGACGAAACAGATTGTAAAGAAAGCATCTCACCGCTGCTCACAAAAAAATCGACGTCATTCACTTCGGTATACGACGACAAAAGAGTGTCAACAAAAGTGCAAGGCTGGACACCAGCTGTCGCTATTCAAAATGGTGAGTCGATACCATGCCATGCACGAGTATCACCGCCTGCCTCACACCACCTGTATACTAACATCACAGTCCGCACAATTGTATGCGCCGTCGCGGAGGCCGCCGCAGGAGATGAAGCAAAGAAACACCATGCTGCTGCACGAGTCCTTCTTCAGTCTCAAGGGCGTCCAAGAACGGCCTGTCTCCGTTGCCACAGAATTCATGGAGTCCGATTTCGACGAGGACTATATTCTGAGCGACGACGAGAGCGACGACGAGAGCGTCGATGGCGGCAACAACTCCCCGCGGGGGAGCATGAATTCGGTACGTCAAGATCAATTGCAGGACATCATCACCACATCGTCTTGAGCACCACTAACAGATATAAAAGTCTGGCCAGCCAAGTTTCACCACCGTCTCTTCATACGACGAGGTCCCGACGCCGAGGTCAAGTCGCATGCACACGGACCTGCCGCTGGTCACCGACCTGGCCAAGCCTGTTGAAGGTCCCCGCGGCCCGCACCTCTTCCGCATGTCGATGCTCTCCGCCGAGTTCCAGACCGCCCTCAGCCTATCGCCCCTCACACCGAAAGCCCCCTCGAGCGCCGCTGTCGCCTTCCACATGCAGCAGCAGCAACAGCAGGGCCACAACAGCGTGCCTCTCCCGCACGGCATCACCCCGCTGCCTCCGACGCGCCAGCAGCAGGCCCAGGCCCAGAGCGGGCCCTTCCGCTTCTCCCATGAGGAGCTCGACACCGCCACCCTCGCCGCGTGGTCGCCCGAGATGGTCGCACAGTGGATGCTGAATGCTGGCATTGAGCTCCCGGTCTGCGAACGCTTCATCGAGAACGACATCACCGGCAGCATCCTGATTACGCTCAAGTTCGAAGACCTCAAGGAACTCGGCATCCCCTCGTTCGGTGTCCGCACCAACGTCTGGAACCAGGTCAACACCATGAAGAACGTCAAGACCGCCGAGCCGCGGCCCGACACCCCCATCGAGGACGAGCCCGACCGCGAGGTGCGCCGTGAACTCCGTCGCGAAGTGAGCGTCAAGGACGGTCTGAACAGCAGCAGCAACGGCAACAACAAACCCATGCGCCGCTGCGCCAGTTCTCGCCGCAGGAAGCCCGCCCGCGCCTCGCCCGGTCTCCCGATTTCCGCCGACGATTCTATCACCCCGATGGAGTCCGTCTCCATCGTCGGCATTGAGCAGATGATGCCGAAGCCGCACCAGTGCTCCAAGGGCGAGAACTGCAGTAAGTGGCGCCGCAACCAGCGCATGATGGAGGCCTTCAAGAAGGACCACCCCTTTGTCGACATGGACAAGGGCGGTGTCATCATGGTCGCCGGCGACCCCGGCAATCCTGAGACGGCCCGTGCCATCGTCCCCAACGACGACGTCTTCCGCCCCATGTCCGACGCCATCCCGTCTGTTGTTGCCTCGTCCGACGTCATGGGTCCGGGCACTATGGTCCAGGCACCGATTGCGCTCGAGGAGGAAAGCCTGCGCGCCGTCCAGTCGCGCGACCCCCAGGACAACGTGCGCCAGTTCCTCGACTTCCAGCACCAGCACGTCGCGTCCAGCGAGGTGCCTCCCACGCCGCCCTTTGAGCTGTTCCCCAGCCGCGTGCAGCAGCCGCACGAGGGTCTGCGCACGTTGCCCAAGCTGGCCATTCCCTCCCAGCTGCGTCAGACGCACACCGTCCCGGACAACCAGGCCTTTTTGCAGTTCCAGCAGCAGCAGCAGCACAAGCAACAACAAGAAGAGCAGCAGCGCCTCTCGGCCGGGGCCGAAGCCGGCGCTGTGGCTGTTATCCCAAGCACTTCCTACCCCCTGTCGGCAGAGACAGCGTCCGCTGCACCGACTTCCACCACGTCCTACACAAACACCGCCATCGAGGAGTCTCCTGACAGCCGCACGCCGACTGCGCCGTACCGCTTCGGTACGCCCTTCACCGAGGTCGACGTGCCCGTCACGGCCGTCCCGCTCGGCCCTGTCGCCCGCGATGCCTCGCAGTCTGTTCCGCCAGACATGAACTACCGGGCACCACTGACCCGCACCATGTCGCGCACCTCGGCTCGCCGTCCTTCCTTCCCAGTTCTGCCATCGCTGGCCGAGAACCAGGTTTCCGCCGCCCCGCGTGTCATGCCTGCCGGTATGCCCCGCGCCGCATCGGCCATGGGCCACCGCCCGACCTACCGCAGTGTAAGCCCGGAGGGTCTGGGCCAAGAACAGAACGCCGGTAACAACGCTGGTGGCCGTCACCTGCAGCCACCGCCCCGCGTCAAGTACCCCTGGTCGCCCGACCGGGCTACCTTTGAGAAGGCGATTGCCCCGCTGTCTCTGATCACCTCGACACTCAACTCGTCGTCGTCGTCTCTTGCCTCAGCTAGCACGGGCACGCTCGGCTCGGCTGCATCGGGTATCTCGGGTGCCTCGACGGCCATCACGTCGGCCGGTGGCAGCATGCACAGTGCTGCTTCTGCTACTGGCGGCATCAGCTACCAGGGCGAGGTCAAGAAGCGCAAGACCAAGATGCTGCGCCACGAGTGGAACGACCGCTACGTCACCCTCAAGGGCACGCGCATGGCCATCCACAAGGACAAGGCCAGCATGCACCACAGCACCCTCGAGTACGTCGACATTGACGACTACGCCATTGCCTGCTCCACCATGGCCGCGTCCTCCAGCAAGCTCAACGCCGCCTTCAAGGCCATGAACATTCGCCGCGGCAGCGCCGACAATGTGGCATCGGGTTCGTCCAAGAACGACGTCGCCGCCTTCGCATTCCAACTGATCCCCCAGGATGCCAAGGGCGGCGTGCGCCTCAAGAAGCGCGACAGCGCGATGCCGGTGTCCGCCAGCAACGGCGTTCTGACGCCGTCGTCGGCGTCCACTCTGTCGGCTACCGCGTCCACATCGTCATCCGCTCCTGCGCCTCTCGATGCGGTCAACGGCACCGGCAAGACGCACCACTTTGCCGTCAAGAGCCGCGACGACCGCATCGAGTGGATGCGCGAGCTGATGCTGGCCAAGGCCATGCGCCAAAAGGGCGAGGGCTTTGAAGTCAGTGTCAATGGAAATATGATCTAGTCTGACCAAGTGTGGTCGCAACAGCTCCAGCATGAAATTGGATGACCATACTTGCAGCTTGTTTTTTTATTGTATTGTTTTCATGTCTTCTTGTTTCCCTCCATCTGCACCGCGGTATACCTGCCTACCTCAACGGTCTGTCTCTTTAAGTTTTCTTCAACCTCTTACATTCTCTCTTCCTTCCCTTTTGTTCTCTTTTATTCACCTTCTTCTCTTCTTGACTACTTTGCATACCATAGCTTTGGATGGAACTGGAATACCTATGGATTTTTGACTGTTCTCTCATTTGTCTGGTTCTCGTTCTTTCACTCATATTATGTACTCCTTCTCAAGACGGACCTTTACTATCTCTATATACACCACGCTCCTTGTCATGGGACGGCATTTTGAGTAATATATATTTTAAATAAGCACACAAAGATGCACAAGTAACGGTCATCAAAAGTGCGTAGTAAAGCAGTTCCTATGAAAGTGCCGTCCCAGCAGACCGTAACATAAGGCATTCACATGACTTCATCTTCAATGAGAATGGTGTGAGACTTTATGTCGTAGTACAACCTACTGAGCGTAAGCTGCAGCACAACTGACACTGGGATATGGTTTGTTCTTTTTTTGTCTATCGTACAAAAATATAGTATGGACATATACAACGTCAGATGGTTTCTCCGCCTTGGTCTGTTTTTGGTTCATTTCCGCTCTTCTAGTTCGGAGCACGCTGTCACCTTCCCGTCTTCTTCGGTCGTCCCTCGCCCCGTCCCTCCTACGTCTTCAGCTTCGGCCGGTTCAGGTTGGCCAGGCTCGACACGGCCTCCCAGTCAATCGCGTTCCACCAGGCCTCCACAAACGCCGCCTTGCCGCCATAGCCGTCCGCGCCCAGACCGTAGTCCCGCAGCCACACGTGCTCCCACGTGCTCACACAGAGCAGCGGGATCGCCTCGATGCCGCCCGGCGGGCGCCGGTCGGGCTGCTTCCACAGGCTCGGGTCCGCGGCCACCGCCTGCCGCTTGAGCCAGTTGTCCGCCGGGTCGTCCTCGTTGTCGGCCACTTCGGCGCCCACCGTGTTCATGTCCGTCATCTGCCGGCGGTAGTGCGCGCCCGGGTACGGCGAGCCCGCATGGTACGTCGTCAGCACACGCAGACTGTCGCCGCCGCGGCCCATCTGGTTCAGGCCGTTGGCCTTGACGAGCCAGATGAAGCCGGGGCCGAACATGCCCTGGGCAATGGCCAGGAACTCGCGGCGCAGCGTCTCGACGCTGCCAAAGTTGTCCTCGATGGCCAGGCGCAGGGTCGCGGGGATGTCTCGTGCGGCCGCGGCCTCGGCCGGCGATGCGGACGCGGGGATGATGTGCTTGAAGAAGAAGTCGGTGTTGTGGGCCATGCTGGCGTAGTTGAAGATGGCCGCGCTGCTCTGGTTGCCGGCCGTCCGGATGATGATGCTCTTGAGCTCGCGGTCCTCGTATGTGGTGCCTGCATGGTTAGTGGGACTGCATACGTGTGGAACGTCACGGTGAAATTGGCATGCGTCGGGCGTGGTCCGCTTCGCAGGACCAAGGCACGGAAGACAGGACATACCTGCGGCAAGCTGGTTCAGGCGGTTGAGGATCAGGGTCATGTGCTGCGTCCAGGCCAGGTCGAAGCCCTCGGCGGACAGCAGGTTGGGCACGCCAACACGGGCATCGTGGCGCGAGACGGGCAGGTGGTGTATGCTACGGCGGGCCTGTGCTAATGGTGCCAGCGCGCTTTGTGCCGACTGCCGCGCCAAAATGGATGCTCCAGAGCTGCTGCTGATGGTGATGTTGCCGCCGAGCGCGACCGGCGCCCGTAACCTCGGACGGAACATGGTGGAGGACGCGAGTCGATGACAATCAATTGACGCTGTCACGGAGTGTGAAGTGGCCGTCGGTCGTCGTCGGGTTGTGGTGTCGCGTGAGTGTGGTGTCGTCGTGTGGTCGCACGCGCCCGCTAATATGAAGCTTTTTTTTCTGGCTGTAGCCGCTGGCTAGTAAAAAATCGTTCGCTTCCGCCAGATGCGCGATTCTGCCGGTCTTGACCGCCATTTAGCACACCACAGAGAGTCGACTCTGGGCATTACAGGGGACCTCGGAATTGCCTCAACCGTACATTCCCAACAGGCACCCTGTAATTCAAAGATCTTTCCCATTTCTCGCGTTCCTTCGTCTCTCCTTCCTTTCTTTCGTTTCTTTCCTTTCCTTCCTTGACTCTCTTCTTTCCTTACTACACAAGATTACATCTTCGTTTAGTTCGACGTTTTTATTTACTTATTCTGTTAATCTGTCATAGATATATCCGTCACATTGGCCGAAGTCCTACAAGGCACAAGACAATCAACACAGACTCGAGCAATCCAGAAAACACAATTTTGCGTAAAGGCTGCAGGAAACCAAAAAAAGCAAAGTTACGTGAAGATATATCGAACTTGTCGTCACGACAAATACAAAACGGCAACAAGGCAAGTATATGAGCAAGACAAAAGCGGGACAGAGGCGCAGAAACAAATGCCGAACCCAGATGCTCCAAGGCAGTACTCCAACAAAAGAAAAAGGCAAGGAAGCAGACGCTCGCCAAACGCCGCAGATGCAATGGAGGACGGAGACAGAAAATGAAACATAAATACAAGGGACAAAACAACCACGAGTACTCCACCTCCTACTCCTCGAGCATCGACAGCATGTCCAGCTCGGTCTTGACCAGCTGCTCAAACTCGTCGCGGTCGATGCCCGAGGCACGCGCCAGCATGTACAGGCTCTTAATGCTGCGTGAGACGTGCTGCTTGACACCGAACTCGCTCTGCTCCTGACGACCAGCCGACGCCTCGAGCTTGGACACGATCACGGCCGACCCTCCAGATCCACCGGCGCCGCCCAGTGACGACGAACCGTGGCTCGACGCCGACGCCGGCCGTGGGTGCACGAGGTTGGCGAGGCGCTCGTGGTCGACCTCGTACTCGTCGTCCACGACCGCGTGTTCTGGTGCTGGTGCCACAGCGCCGGACGCCGCGGCCGCCGCCTGCTGGCCCAGCTTGTAGCTGCTAATCAAGCCAGCCGTGACGCCGCCCGTCAGCCCCGACTGTCCCTCTTCGCCGTCGACCACCTCGTCTGGGTCGTGGCTGTCCATGGCCGGCTGGACGGTGTCGTACTGTGCAAAGTACGCATCCTCGGCCTCTGCGGTCGGGTGGTGGCTGCTGCCATTGACGGCGTGGCTGCTGTCATTGTTGTGGGTGGACGGTCGTATCGAAGGGGGTGCTGGCGAGCGCTTGACGGCCGGTGTGCGGGCGGGCGTGGCGTCGTATCGTGCCCAGTAGTCGTCGTCTTCGTCGTCGTCGTCGTCGTCCTTGTCCTTGTCGTTGTTCGTTGTCGTGTGGCCAGGAGCTGGTAGGCTGTTCGTTGTGTTGGCGGTGCCTGCCGTCGTCGGCTTCGCTGCACCCGCGGAAAAGGCACCCTCGGCCTCGGCCACAGTGGCGTGCCCGCCAAATGCCGCAAACGCATCGGGCACGTCCGGCACGCTCACCTCGCCCACCCGCCAGCCGCTGCTTCCACCGACCGTGCCCGCACCCTGCTCGTCGCTGGCGCAGTGCACGAGCCGGAACACGAGGTCCAGGTCCCGCAGCAGCACCAACGCCTGCAGCGTCTCCACGTCCAACCGCTTGTACCGGGTCTCCACGTGGTCGCCCGTGCTCGAGTCCCAGTCGATTTCGATCTCGCCCGAGACCGGGTGCGGCTCGAGACGGGCGCTGCGGGCAATCTCGGCGAGCTTGGCGGCCTTGGCCGGGTCGTAGGACAACAGGCGGATCCAGGGCTCGGAGCTCGAGGCCGACAAAAACTGGACGCGCTGGCGGAGGATGGGCGAGAGCAGCGGGAGGACGCCCGAGGCGGGTTGGGAGGCGATGGCGGCGACAGGCAGCGACGGCAGCAGAGGCGCCACAATGTCCCGCGGGTCGAGCGGGCGGACGACCTCTGCCATGGTGCGTGCGGTGGGGAGAAGAGGAACGAGGGGGGGAGAGAGAAGAGGAGGGGATGAAAGAGAGGGTGGAAGAGAGGACAAGAAGTTTACTCGGTCGTCAAAATGGTGTTTCTGGCAAGGTTTCGTTGTCAAAAGTGTTCTTGTAAACGTAAATCAAGGTGTAACGGTCGCCTGAGGGTAGTTTGCCTCGTCGATCGCACGGGTCTTGTCTTGGGTCGATCGCTGCCTTTTTGACTGTCCAGTCACATGCAGACAGTTGCTGGTTGCTTCCCGCTTCTTGCTTCCCGGTCGCTGCTCACGTCTAGTTGCTGGCTGCTGACTCGTTGTTTCTGTTCTGCAATGTGCTGCAAGGGCACTCTGCCAGGCAGGCGGGTGGGGTTTGGTATGGTGCAGCGGACGGTGCCCAGTTAGAATGAGGGAAGGCTGAAGGTGAAGTGAAGTTGACGAGAATGAAAGACGTCGATCTGTGATGATAAGAGCAAGTTTGGGGGGAAGGAGTTTTTAAAAAGAGAAGTATCCCAGGAGCCAAGTAAAATGAGTGTGTGAGATTCAAAGGAAAGAGCCCAGGTGCACGATTCACATGTGAGGGGAGGAGCGACGAGGGTCTTCTTAACGGGACGCACGAGGAGGCAGAGGAAGGCACGAGGGACAGACAGGCACCGCCCACACCAGATGCAACGTTCTTGTCGAATGGAGAATGTGCTATTTTTTGCCGCTAGTCGCTCCTGCCTCACTATTACTGCCGTACTCCACGGGGGGTCTCTGCACGAAATGACCCCAAATGCGCATTGTTAGTGCCAGTTCTGCAGCAACACAGGTGCGGCCCTAAGGGTCTCCACTGTTACCGCCCCTCTCTCCGTCCGCCCTGGCCACATGCGCTTCGGGCAGATGGAACCAATTAGCGTCGAGGAAACAACGCCTGGGGTCCAGCGCGTGTTGTTTCGCAAGCGAGGCCGGCCCACGGTCAGGGAAGGCACGATGGTGGCTCTTTGCATGTCTGTCTTCTTGCCAAATTGGGTCCCGCTGTGACGATGTCGGCCGTGGAGGAAGACACAAGGGGAAGGAAAAGAGGAAAGAGGTCAAGGGAAAGACGAAAGACGACAAGGGAAAGAGTGAATCCTGGCTTCAGCCTTTTCGCGACTCTCTCTCCGTTTCAATGCGTCTCCCGGTCTCGCGTCTACGACTGCCGGCTGAAACACACCGATAGGACAGATTGGATATCCTTATTGGAAACAACAGACGACCACACGGCTGAACAGTTAAGCAGTTAAAACCCGAATAGCAGGACAATAACAAAGTGCCCATATAGCAGGAAGAACAAACAGGGTCCCGTTTACTCCACTGGACGGCACTGGAACGGCACCGGCGAGATCAGCTGCTCTCCGTCAGTCACTCACTCAGCTTCTTCCCAGTGCGACATTGTCGACTTTGGCTGTTGGCCGTCGGCTCGATCCGATACCCGACGCAATGTCGACGTCTTTGGACCCCAGCCTTCGAAGGCAGCTTGATGATCTTCACCGCGGTTAGACAGTGCTTTGCGAGAGTTGAATTTATGTGTTGTATGTCGTACTTGCATGTGCAATTTCAAGTCAAGAGTCTCACAGATCCATCGTCTTTCACGACACGTGACAGCCCATCTTCTGCAATTCCAGGCACTTTCTTCTTCTCTCCTCTCGGGACAACAAAATCACAACTGCGCCCTGGCTGTCTTACCACAGCGCCCATTTCAATGTCAGACCTCGGACTCAAAAGCCACACCATCAAACAATTACCGCCTATCTCTGACTTGAACATCCCTATCTGCAGAATGCGTGTCTGGTACTAAGGCGTTTCCGATACATGCACGATTGCCACTTGTGTGACGTCTGTGTACGACGGACAAGGAGCAAAAGAATAATCCTGGTGAGCCTGGAATGTACAGCTGCCACAGCTGACCTGGCCCCGATCGAAGCGTATGTATTTTGTGTTCGTCGTGGTGTTGCTGACTTCGTCTTATATTGGCGATGCCTCAAGTCTTCCTCCAGGGGCTGTATTTCGTACTTCAGCGCACATGACGTAGCACGTTAGCGTGCTGTCGGCTTAATCACAGCGGGTGGTGGACAGCGGCTTGCAGCGGCGTACTGGCACGCTAGGGAGGAATGCCCCTTGGCAGGCACCTTGTCGGGCTATGATAGGCCGTGACATGTAAATTTTATTCGAAAAACAATTCGATAATTCCGCTTGGCGAACCAAACACTGGCATTTTTCCTTTGTTATCACCCTGTCCGTTCCTGCCTTTTTTAGGATATCGTCATCCCCAACAACCAACAAAAGCGACTTCCCCTTTCGGCGCCTTCGCCTTCAACATTGACGTCTATTTTGACGGCGATATCAATTCCTCTACCACGGCACGATATCGACACTCTTTCATCTGACCTGCCCATAACCCAACCGATCAGGCAGGCGACTTATCTTTCCAGCCTCTAAGGCAGGCTGACGGCTAGCCGCCTCACGCATGCATGTCTAGCAAGGGAAAGCGCCTCCAAGATGAGGTAAGAAACAACGGAAGACAGTGAAAGACGACGGGAGACGATAACAGACAAGAGATGGCATACGGTATGGCTGCAAGGTTCTCACTAACACACTCAAGGGCACCAGGATGCAGGTCGTCGTCGCGGGCGGCACGGCCGGCCTGATTGCGCGCTTCATCGTCGCCCCCCTCGACGTCGTCAAGATCCGCCTCCAGCTGCAGTCCCACTCCCTCTCCGACCCCCTCCTCTTTTCTCGCCGCGACATCCAAGGCGGGCCTGTGTACAAGGGCACCCTGCGCACCATGCGTCACATTTTGCGGCACGAAGGCCTGGCCGGCCTCTGGAAGGGCAACGTCCCGGCCGAGCTGCTCTACGTGTGCTATGGGGCTGTCCAGTTTACAGCCTACCGCGCGACCTCGGTCGCTCTCGACCGTTTACATGCCGCCACCGGTACCGCGCCCTGGCCGCATACCGACGCGTTTGTCTCCGGCGCCGCGGCCGGTGCGGCCGCTACTGCCGCCACGTACCCGCTCGACCTGCTGCGCACCCGCTTTGCTGCCCAGGGCAGCGGGACCGACCGCGTCTATGCCAACCTGCGTGGCGCCGTGCGCGACATTGCACGCGACGAGGGCGGCCGCGGCTTCTTCCGAGGTCTGGGCCCGGCCCTGATCCAGATTGCGCCGTACATGGGCGCCTTCTTCGCGTGCTACGAGGGCCTCAAGCCCGTCGCCGGCCAGTTGGCAGGCCATGTGGGCCAGAGCATCGGTGCAGGCGACGCCGCCGCCGGTGTGGTGGCTGCTGTGGCGGCCAAGACGTGTGTCTTCCCGCTCGACCTCGTGCGCAAACGTATCCAGGTGCAGGGCCCGACACGCAGCCGCTACGTGCACAAGAACATTCCCGTGTACGACGGCAACGTCGTCCGAACGCTGCGGACCATTTTGCGGGCCGAGGGCCTGCGCGGCTTATACAGAGGCCTCACGGTCAGCTTGATGAAGGCCGCCCCCGCCAATGCGATTACGATGTGGACGTACGAACGGGTGCTGCACTTTTTGGTTCGCCTCGACGGGGAGAAGAAACAGCCCGTGGAGGCAAGCTTATGAGACCAGGCCGGTCCCGCCCGTTCGGATTCTTTCCCTTTGTTCCTTTTACGTCCTGTCTCCCGACACTTTCTGTACACTAGATTAGACTTACGACAACTGTATATGATGGAATATAATGATTTTTTGACAAAGTAAAACGTCCTTCTATGCTATCCTCCTGGTTTTCGTGCATTTCACCCCTTCTTCTTTATAATACAATGGGGTAAAATACAATACAAAATGTAATACACGTATATGACAAATAAAAAAGGAAGCCACGCTTCACTCACACACTCACAGACTTCGCGCCTATTTCCCCTGCTTCACCCAGTCCTCGACCGTCTCCCGCACCGCGTGCACCTTGTCGTCTGCATACGTCTTGGTCACCTCCGCGTGCACCTTGGCGAAGCTCGCCGTCCGCTCCAGTGCCGCCCGCGTCCGCAGGTGCGCCTCCGCGACCACCGGCACCCGCTGCTCGTACTTCCACGCCAGGTCGGCGCAGTTGCGCATCGTCACGGGCAGCAGTGCCCAGCCCGCGCCGACGCCAAACGCCAGGGGCACCGTCGCCCGCAGCAGAATGTTGCTGCGCCGCGTCACAATGCTGCCGGCCATGCCCGCCACCAGCACGTACACAGCGCCCGGCAGCAGCCGCTCGCCGCTCTCGCGCGACGGCGCCAGCGACGCCAGCGTCTCCGTAAACGACCGCTCGAGGCCAAACAGCTGGTCGGCTGTGCGGTTGACGCCGTCCTCGGCCTTGCAGGCCTGGCGGTACAGGAACAGACGGGCGCGGCCGATCTGGCCGGCGAGGCGGTCGGTGGGCGTCGGGCCGCGGTGGCGGCGGACAGCCGTGGGGGCGTCCAATGCAGAGGAAGAGAATGAGGGTATTATGGAAGAGGACGTGGCCGTGGTGGTGGCCGTGGCGTCAGATTGTGAAGAGGAAGAGGCGGCGTCGTCGGTCGAGGCAGGCGTCGGCGTCAGCGTGGCCGAGGTAGCAGGCGCGTCGTAGTCGTCGTAGATGGGCTTGCGCTGGTACAGTGTTAGTATGGCTGGCTGTCCCGCATCCCGTTGCTCTCCCGCCCCCCAACGTACGTAGTTTTCCGGAACCTCGGCATAGGCTGTCCGGGGGTAGAGCACGGTGCCGCCCAGCAGCAGCGTCGCGGCCACGGGAGCTGCGGCTGTCTGTTCAATCACACACACACGAGGTTAGTTTGTGTCCATGGCACATTGCGACAAAATGACGCGCCAGGCAAGGCCAATTGACAGCAAGGGAATGCAGCGTGACGAACCCGATGGAAAAGAACTCTGGCAGCCATTGTGTGGGAAAAGGACGATTTAAAACGGAAAACGAAAAGAAGTAAAACCCGCTGCAAAACTGGGCAAAAGCCAGAAACGATTGACGAAAGAAGCGAAGAAAAGAAAGGCGCCGGTCGGACGGGGGGGAGGTGGTGATGCCGATGGGCGATGGGGTGGTGGTGTTGATGAGCAGTTGGTGATGAGTGAGAAACAAGGAACGAAAAGCTGCTTTCATGCGTTTTTTCTTCTGCTCGGGGCGTGCCTGCCGTTTGGGCGCGATGGCGAGTTTTGGGCGTTCCCGTCCCCGGCAATAGCGCACCTTTCCCCAAGCAGACGCGGCTATTTCCCGGGTGGTCTGGCTCGCTCGCTCTTCCCTTCTTTGCTTGTCAATTTTCACATTAAAGTTTGGTTTAATTTAATTGTGGTCCCACTAGTTACTGGCGCCCGTAAGGGGAAAGAACACCCACTGACGCAACTGACCTAAGGACGGAATTACAGGGCACGCGAGCGAGCATTTTAGGGAGGCAACATGGGCAAGAGCCTTAGAGGAGGGCAAACAGAGAGAAAATTCCAATTCCCACTAACAGCGAATTCGGAAGGAACTCGATATCTCCTGCCGCACCGACGACATCGGGACGACGTCCTCTTCTCCTCCCCTTCACTCCTATTTCTCCTCTTTCTCTTTTCTCCTCTCTCCCTGTCTTCCTTTTCCTCCCCACTGCCATGCTCAGCGCTCTTTATACGCCGGTACAATGATCAAGTTTGCGCGCACCCGGCCGCAGACGTGGGTGTGCCGCCAGTGCGTTGGGCAGCTGCCACGACGCCGCTCGCTTTTCTGGGGCACGCGGGCCTCCTCGACCACCGTCTCGACTTCAGCTGCAGAGGCGTCAGTCCACAATGGCAACGTGTCGTCGTCGTCTGCTGCCGCTGCTGTAGCCTCGTCCGTGCTCCGAACGCCCGTCGACCACGCGGCCAGCATTGCCCACGACGACAGCACGCTCCGGGAGATCTTTGACTCACCAACGGCCTGGGCGGCGTTCAAAGCATCCAGCAGTGCTGCCACTGGCAAGAAGGCCGGCCTCTTCCGGAACGCGTACTTGACCGAGCCTGCAGGCTTTCTGCAGTTTACACACGCCAGTCTGACCAAGGCACAGCGCATCGTCGAGAAGGTGGCTCGCGCCTCGACGCTCGACGAGTACCGTGGCATTGTGCGGGACCTCGACCGTCTCAGCGACTTGCTGTGCCGCGTCATTGACCTCTGCGACTTTGTGCGAACGACGCCGCCCGACGCGCAGACGCAGCAGGCGGCCAACGAGGCCTGGGCCACCACATACCAGTATATGAACCAGCTCAACACGACGACCGTGCTCAACGACCAGCTGGGCATCGCCATGGCCAACCCGGACGTCGTGTCTGGCTGGTCCGAGGAGGAGCGCACCGTGGCCGAAATGCTCAAGCTCGACTTTACCAAGTCGGCCGTCAACCTGCCGCAGGCGTCCCGCGACCGCTTCGTCGAGTTGTCGCAACAGATCAGCGAGGTCGGCACGCGCTTTGTGGACTCGATGGCCCCCGCCGATCCGTGGGTGGCGCTGCCGAGCACGTCCTGTCGCGGGCTGGACCCCACGGTGGCCAGCCGGTTCACACGCGGCGCCACGCTGCGCCTGCCGGCCGTCAGCTCCGAGGCCGCGCTGGCGCTGCGCACCATCCAGGACGAGGACGCGCGCAAGAAGATTTACTATGCGTCGCGCACGGCGTCCAACGCGTCGGTGCGCCTGCTTGAGCAGATGCTCGGCCTGCGCAGCGAGCTGGCCCAGCTCGCCGGCTTCGACAGCTATGCGCACATGGCCCTGCGCGACCGCATGATGGCCAAGACGCCCGAATCAGTGAACCAGTTCTTGCTGGCGCTGTCGCGCAGCAATGCACCCCTCGTCGAGCGCGAGGTGCAGGACCTGGTGGCGGCCAAGCGCTACGCGCAGCACGCCGCGGCGACAACGCTCAGCCCTTGGGACCGTGACTTTTACATGAGCGTGCTGCGGCAGGCCGCAGGGGCCCCGACCGGCCAGGTGGACCCGGCGACAGGGCAGCGGCTTGTGCCCAAGAAGCGCGATGGCCCGCTGTCGCACTACTTCTCACTCGGCACCGTGATTCAGGGCCTGTCGCGGCTGTTCCAGCGTCTGTACGGGATCCGTTTCGTGCCCCGTGAGACACCGCCCGGCGAGACATGGCACCCCGATGTGCGGCGCCTCGACGTTGTGTCTGACACCGAGGGCCACGTGGCCGTGCTGTACTGTGACCTGTTTTACCGTGGCGACAAGTCGCCCAACCCTGCCCACTTTACGGTGCGCTGCTCGCGCGAGATTGGCCCCGAAGAGATTGCGGAGGCGGCGGGGGCAGACGGGGCGATCTCGGCGGACAACGGCCTGACACCGCAGGACGCCGCCAACGATGGCATGGCCACGTCGCGGGACCGCACAACCGGCGCCGTCAAGCAGTTGCCGACGATTGCGCTCGTATGCGATTTTGCGCGCAGCAACGGCGGCGGCAGCACCGTGTCCTCTCTCTTTGGCAAGGCGAGCAGCAAGAGCAAGCCCGCACTGCTCACCTACCACGAGGTCGAGACGCTCTTCCACGAAATGGGCCACGCCGTGCACTCGGTCCTGGCACGCACGTCCCTGCAGACCGTCGCCGGCACGCGCTGCGCCACCGACCTGGCCGAGCTGCCTTCGACCTTGATGGAGCAGTTCGTCGCCGACCCAGAGGTGCTGGCGTTGTTTGCACGCCACTACGAGACCGATGCGCCCGTCGACTACGAACAGGTCGCCGAGGGCCTGCGGCGCGCGCGCCGCTTCGAGGGCCTCGACGACGAGAACCAGATCGTGCTGGCCATGCTCGACCAGGCGTACCACGGCACCACGCCGGTGGGACGCAACTCGACGGACATCTTCCACGGCCTCCAGCGCGCCGTCATGGCCGGCGGCGGGCCCGTCGACCCCAGCGGCACCTGCTGGCAGGGCTTCTTCGGGCACCTGTTTGGCTACGGCAGCACCTACTACAGCTACCTCTTTGACCGCGTACTGGCCGAGCGGGTGTGGCGCGTTGTGTTCCATGGCGGCCAGGACGGCGGCGCCCTGCGGCGCGAAAACGGCGAGCACCTGCGGGACAGCCTGCTGCGCCACGGCGGCGGGCGCGATCCGTGGCGGTGCGTGTCGGACGCACTGCGCGACGGGCGTCTCGCAGCGGGCGACGAAGCGGCCATGGCTCTCGTCGGCAGCTGGGGCACGAGCCATCGACGGTAGGAGAAGAGTCCAGGCGACATTGTCTGCAACGGTCCGCGACATGTTTTGGGTTTAGAATTACTAGGCGTTTGGCGCATACATAAAGCGCATTGTATACTGGAAAGGCATAAGCATATAGACGTCACGACTCAAGACACGCAAAAGCAATGGAAATAAAATCACTGTTTTCGATGGACGTGGCTCCCGATCGATCGTGGTCTAGGCTGAAGCATGGCCAGACAAGTAAACTAGCACACGCCGAGCCAAGTGTGGCTTTCTGTGCAGATGATACTACGGGTTCCATGCAGCGTATGAATACTACATGTCTCTCTCACGGCGGTCGCACCGTCTGCTTCTCTCCGAATCCGCGCAGACGCCTTGTCGAGGATAACAACTTTATTGGGCGGGTCGCAGCGACCAACAGCCAGCCAATCACTGGACATGTCATACACACGGCTCTTGGCGTAATACACTGTGGAGTCGTTTTAACGTTACTGCAGGGAGCAAAACAGAGGGCAGGATACAAAAGCGCAGTCCAAGACGCCCAAAGAAAAAAGAGCCAAGAAAATAAGGGTGATTGAATGATTTTTGCAATTATTTTTAAATTCGGGGTGACAATGTCTTGGCAAAAGTCCCCTCGGTGGCTCGGTCGCTCCTGCCCTTCCTTTTGCGTCTCTTGCCTTTCTTGCCCTTCTTGCCTTTCTTGCTTTTCTCACCAGTCCCTAGCCCTCCAATGCGCCTTCCGCCGACGCCGACGACCACGACGGGCGCCGTAGCAGCACCAAGATGCGGCAGGCGCGACGACTAACGATGCTCGCCGGGGCCGCCCTTTTGCTCCAATGGGCAGGCACAGGCGCAGCCTCGGCCACAGCCTCGGCGACAGCCTTGTCTCTTTCCACCACGTCCTCGACAACGACCACAACACCAACACGCACCGTCTACGTGGCGTCCAAGGCGCCCACCACCGGCGCCGCCGCCGCCACGGGCCTTGTCCGCAACTATGCCTACCAGGGCTGCTACCTCGAGATTGCCGGCACGAACGGCACCGCCTCTGGCGCGCGCTCCCTCCAGGGCGACACGACCGACGAAGTCCTCCCCGGCGACATGACCGTGGCCAAGTGCCTCGAGTACTGCGGCGGCGGCGGCAGCGGCACGGCCTATACGTATGCCGGGCTCGAGTTCTCGCGCGAGTGCTGGTGCGGCCAGGAGCTGTCGTCGCTGGCCACCAAGGAGGCCGAGACGCAGTGCAATCTGCCGTGCGACGGCGACGACAGCACGCTCTGTGGCGGCGATCTCCGGTTGACGGTAGGCCTCCTTGGGATTCCCCCTTGATTTTTATTTGTCTCTATGTTCTTTCTTCTGACCAACAACAGCTGTACATGCTCAAATCGCCGGCGACGCGGCCCGAGATTGCGCTGGGGGCGATGGCCGCCGTTGCTGGACTGGCCGCCGCCGTGCAGCTTCTGTAAGACTGCGATTGCGAGATGCGGCGAGGTGCTGCGAGATGCACAAGCCGGAGTCGTTTCATGCATGCAGCTGCCACGCGAGCAGATACTCCCATCATCAGTATCACCATCATCACAGGTCGCCATGGAAAATTAACGCTGAAAGGACAGCATGGTCACAACAGACTGTCTCATCTGTTGTCTTGATGATTTCCAAACGACATTTTTTTACGTGTATTTGTTTTATTTGAGCGCTCTGTTTTAGTTAGGCCACGGCTTGCATTCAGGCGTAATGGATTTTGATTTTTATTCATGTGGGGGTATCATTACTATCGTTACTAGTCAAACGAGAACATGGCAAGGGTGTCGTCCAAATTGTGTCTGTCGTCTCTTTCCCGTGAACGTGGGCATCCCAAACCTAGAACTGCAGCGGCCCGAGGCCTCGCGACTGCATCGCCGCCTGCACGGCCTCTTTGACGCGGCCCAGCGCAAACTGCCAGCTCTGTTGTCCCGCAGTGCCAGCGTCCTCGAGCTCGTCGTCTTCCGCGACCGCCTCGCCGTCTTCCACCAACCACGCCAGCCAGACGACCAGCTTACGCGCCTTTTCCATGTCGCACTCTTGCGTAATCACGCCCGCGAGATACCGCTCCAGCACCTCGACGTCTGTGTCGTGGGGTCCCTCGTCGCGCGTGGCACTGTGCCATGTCTTGAGCATTGCCTTGGTCTCGGTCAGCGACAGCACGACGGCCGCCTCTTGCACCTGTTCCGACGGCGGCGATGCCGACGACGACGACGATGCGCGGAAGCCCATCTTGGGCGGCGGTGCTGGGAAATGGAGCATGGGCCGCTTAAACGGTTGCGGTTGCAGCGGCAGGGGCCTTCGATCGAGAGCGGTCGATGCCTCCCAGGTGGGCTGCTGGGCAGCAGCAGGGGGAGCATCACTGCGGCCGCGGTTGGCAGGCATCTCGAACCGCAGTGCTTGCGGTGCTTGCAGCTGTTGCGCCTGCTGCGCCTGCTGCGCCTGTTGCGCCTGCCAGGCCTCCTGCCGCCGCCGGTAGTCCTCGAGCACTTCCTCACGGACGTCGTCTGGCAGAGCCGCCAGGACCTCGGGATCGAGCTCCTCCAGTCCATCGTCGCCGTTGCTGTCGGTGCCCGCGTCCTCGGGTGGCGGCAGCGGCACAAAGATGCTCGTCTGCACGCGGTTGGCCTGGGCATCGTGTCGGCGTTCACGCGCAGCCGCGGCAGCAGCAAGCCCACGCGTGCCCCAGATGCCTCGTTTGGCTGGCGACCCTTTCTTGGCGGGATGGCCGCTGCTGTTTCCCGCGGCATTCACAGCCTTTGTCTTGTTGCCGCGGCGCGGTGAAGGAGCCGGCGAGTTGGACTGCTGCCGAGCGTTCCGCCGGTATTCGGCAAGGACTTCGGCGCGCATGTCGGCCGGCAGCGCTTCAAACACCTCAGGGTCAATGTCTGGCGGCAGGTCGTCGAAGCCGGACGGCGCCGTGGCTCCAGAGGCGAAAGCCGGGCTCGATCCTCGCGACTCTCGCTTAACAGGAGACAGGTTCCGGCTGTTGCTGTTGCTGTTGCTGTTGTTGCCTGCACCGCTCTGCTCAACCACTTGCGGGCGCTCCCCAACAAGGCGTCGAATAATGTCGGGAGGCAGCTCTGCCAGCACGCTGGGATCTGGGTTGGCTGGCATAAAAAACTGCGTGCTGGCAAACGCCATGGATGGCGGTGCACCACTTTCCGCTTTTCTAGGAACATCCACCATCGTATTATGTCCACTGCTCACGGAAGGTGCAACTGGTGTCGTAAAGATGCCCTTTCGCAGCGGTTTTGGCTTCTCGGCTGACTGATGTTGTAGGATGGGCCGGCTCGATGCTGGCCGCGGCGCTCCAGCAGCCACACCAGCGTTCCCAAACGACAGTTTCTTTTGACTGCTGTCGCGCGCCGCCGAGTCGAGTCCACCGCCAACACCAACACCACGCATCGGCTCGAGCTTTTGCAGCTGTACGCCCAACCCCCGGAGGTCGCCTGGCGAAAAGTGAAAGGACCGCAGGATGGACACGGCCTCCTTGGCGATCCGCTCGGCATCGTGTGTGGCCACGCCAAACACCACGCTCTTGTTGAACACGTCGCACTTGCCGTGCCCCAGGTGCTTCACGGGGTCCAGCGGCGCATCGGTAGCCCTCCGCAAAATCTTCATCGTCAGGGCGCGGCCCTTGACCTGCTCGTTCAGCAGCCGGCGCTCGAGCTCCCGGCACAGGTTGAGGACGAACTCCTCGGCCTCGTCTTGGCTGATGAAGCGGATGCCCCAGTTGACCTCGGCCGACACAGACTTGCGTACGGGCTGGTCGCCGACCGCCGCAGAATCGATGCCGCGGGCATACTCGTAGAGCCGCTCGCCCGTCTTGGGTCCCAGCACCGTGACGAGGCGGTCCTTGGAGAGGGCGCGGAGGTCGCGCACCAGCTGGACGCCAATCTCGTCGAGCTTGCCGCCAATGCTGTACGCGACGCCGGGCAGCTGCTCGACTTTGAGTTCGCCCAGGACGTCGAGCACCGCTTCGGGACGCAGCTGGTACTGGCCCGCGGGCTTCGCACGCCGCAGCGCCACCTTGGCCAGCAAAATGTTGCGGCCAATGCCCACGGAGACGTCGCAGCCGGTCTTTTCTTTGATCTGCTGCCGCAGGGCGGAGGCCAGTGTGTCGGCCGTGTCCTGCTCGCGCGCCAGTACGGTCGGGTCACTCGTGTCGCCGTGGCCGTCGCCGTGGCCGTTGGCGACGACCAGGCGCGTAATGTCCACCAGGGCTTCGTCGACGCTCACGCTCTGGACAACACTGCCCTCGCCAATGGCAAGAATGGCCTCGTAAAACAGCGCACTGGCCTCTTCGTAGGCCGGGAAGTCGTACGGCAGCACCTTGAGGTCCGGGCACAGCTCGAGCGCGCGGCGCATCCACATGCCGTTCTTAACGCCGAACGTGCGGGCCGGGTAGTTGCACGAGGCGATCTCGGATGCACTGCCGGCCGAGTGCGCCACGGCAGCCGGCTTGTCGACGAAGTCAGGCGCGCTCTTGAGCGACACGGCACAGAAAAAGCTGTCAAAGTCGACGTGCATGACGTAGCGTCTCGTCTTGCTCCCTTTCACGGCCTTGGGTGCGGTCGCCAGCCGTCCCTTGTCCGCCGCGAGGCGCTGCATCTTGGCCTTGAGCTCGGCTTTCCAGGTGGACAGGTGGTGCAGCCGGCTCTCCGAGTAAAACTGCTTGAGAAAGTCGGGGTTCGCGGAGGATGCCTTGCGGATCTTGGGGTCGGCCAGCAGAAGAGCGTTGTGTTCCTCCGACGTCATGGGTTTTCCAGGTGTGTCTCGGGGTGGCTTGCTCGGTGAGCTAGCTTGCACGGCTGCTCTATGTTCATCGTCTTCGTTTGCGTCGTCCATTTGCATCATTCCCTGCCCTGGTGGCAGGTCTTGATATGGCTCGGGCTCGGGTTCGGGCTCGGACTCTGCCATAGGCTCTTTCTGAATGTCCTCCACATATGTGTCGTCCACGTCAATGTCCTCAAGCACGTGGCGGGCATCAAACGAGCTGCCGGCTGCCACACCTTCCGCCTTGCCCTTTCCCTTTTCTTTTTCCATTGACGAAAGCGGGTCACTTTCGATGCCAAAGTCGGGGGGAATGTCGTGCTCGTGATCCTCGCCGTCTTCGCCGTCTTCGCCCTGCATCGTTGTCTCCAGCTGCTGAAAAATGCTCGATGTCGTCGTGCCTGCCCGTTCGTGAGACGCAGCGAGCCGCTGCATCTGGCTGGCGTAGTAGCTGTCTTTGCTCTGCTCACGGTAGCCAGCCATCTGGTCCGGCCGCCCGGCCTGCACGGCCATCTTGCTGCCGTCCAGCTGGATCCGCGTCTGGCCAGGGCCTTCGTTGATCAGCCGGTAGTCGGACCAGGGCAGCATGCGGCCGGCGGCAATGGAATCCAGAATCCAGGCCGGCCGCACGACCCGCAGGCGGCGCCACTCGTCGGCCTTTTTGGGCGGCAGCGTCGACGCAATGATGTGCGACACCATGGTTTTGTAGTCGAGGTACTTGACGTACACGCCGCCGTGGAGGACAAGCAGGCGACGCAGCTCCTCGGACGGCGGCTGCGTGTAGCTGGCCACGTGGGCCGTCACGTCCTTGAAGATCTGCGGCTTGCCCTGGACGGCCTGGCGCATCACGGTGTCTTCGTTTTGCAGTTTGAGCTTCTTGCGGCGGAAATAGTCGCCAAACTCGCCGAAGCGGCTGGCGCCGTACTCCTCGCCATCCTCGCCCTCGAACTTGCGGGCCTCGATCTGCTTGCGCACGGCCGTCGAGTTCTTGTCGAGCTGGCGGTTCGCCATGGCCGGTGGACGACGAGCAGGCAGAGGCCGGATGACGTCGCGAGACGAAGGACGATGAAGAAAAGATAAGACAATATCAGAATTCAGAAAATATCAGAAAAGTGAAAGTAGGGTGTGGGCTCGACGGGTCGTCAAGCTAAGGCAGCGACACCAGCCATCGCCGGTCGACTTTAAAAGCAACATACGTCCGCTATGACGGACAAGCCAGATGATTCGCAGATGATTAATCGAGGAACAATGTGGTGGGCTGTGGTGAGTGCAATGGTGTGTGGAGTAAAAGAGCCAGAGGTGAAGATTACGCGCCTCGCGTAAAGTGGCAAAAGCGGGCAGCAGTGGAAATGGGCCACGAAAACACGTGAGTCGATTGTGGCGGTTCCTTCCCTTTTCTAGGCGCTCTTTCAGCACGACCCACTGTAAATTTAGCAGACATCCAACGTTCATCGTCATTCAGCCTTTCGACAACGACTCGTGTCGCATCGCAGTTTCGACGCACGTCCACCGCCTCAATGAACAACGACCAGTTCCGGAAGCTGGCCCTCGGCTCGGCTGCGTCGTCTGGCAGCAAAAATGGCACCTCCAACAACAACAGCAGCAGTGCAGCAGCGGCCGCGGCAAGAGCTCTTGGATCCCGGCAAAAAGCGAGCATCCCCATGACACCGTGCGTTCTCACGTCCCCTGGCTTCCACGAATAGTGCGAATCACAGAAGCTAAGCTAACTCGTTTATACAGACGCTACGGAAGCGATGTCAGCAGAGTGGCCTTTGCGCGGCAACTGGCCGAGCGATACAACAACGGCGGTGACGACGACGACGACAAAAAGAAACAGACATTCCGCACGTCAAAACCAAAAGGAAGCAAGTTTGCCACCGGCTACGTGGACCGCGCCAAGATGCGGTCGGAGCAAGAGGCTGACAACAGCGACCGAGCGGCGCGGCTGGCGGCACTCGAGGAGCTGCACAAAAAGGGCGAGGTCGACCAGGCCGTGTACGAGAAGCTGCGGTTCGAGATTGCCGGCGGCGACCTGTCCAGCACGCACCTAGTCAAGGGCCTAGACTTTAAGCTGCTCAGCCGTGTGCGCATGGGCGAGGATGTCTACGGCAAAGGGCAGGAGAGGGGCGACAAGGGAGACTATGGAAACGACGGAGAAAAGGACGGACCGGTATTCCCGCCACCAGACGACGTCGATGACGAATTCGAAAAGATGGAGGGCTCTGAAGTCCAGGCCGTCGAGCGCGAAAAGGCCAAGAAAAAGGGACAGTACTCGACCACGGCGGCCGCTGGCCAGAAACGGTCGCGGGACCAGATTCTGGCCGAGATGAAGGCCGCCCGCGAGGCTGCCAAACACGCCAAAGCAGCGGCGGGTGAACCAGCACTAAGCTCACACTTCAAGAAGATTGGGGCCCCGCAGGCTGCCGGCTCGCGTATCGAGATCGACAGCCGCGGTCGCGAGGTGCTGGTCATTGTGGATGAGGACGGACACGAGAAGCGCAAAGTACGGAAAGCGGCGCCGCCGACCGGTGGCGCTGGCAATGTCGACGCACCAGGCGTCAAAAGCGAAGTTCTGGGCATGGAAGTGCCCGAGTTCTACAGGAAGAAAAAGGAGGCTGAGGCTGCAGCTGCGGCGGCCAAGGAAGTGGACATTTTCGACGATGCTGGGTCTGACTACGATCCACTAGCAGGCATGGATTCGGAGAGTTCGGATGAGGACTCTGAGAAGGAGGAGGAAAAGGACAAGCAGAAGGACAGAGATATGAATGGTCGAGACGCCAAACGGAGACGGCGGTCGTCCTCAGCAAGCAGGCGGGACGACGGTGAAGCCAGCGATGCCAGCGATGCCAGCGAAGCGTCAAGGCGAAGTCGCGACAGGCGGCGGCAGCCTCCGAGCAGAGAGAGAGAGAGAAGGCAGGAGCCACAACCAACGCAGCCAGCCGCAAAGCCACGAAGCAACTATTTTGGCAGCTCGACGCTGCTGTCTGAAGAGTCCCGCGGCGGCCCCTCGCTCAACGACCCATCTGTGCTGGCGGCACTGCGCAAGGCCAAACAGATGCGCGAGGCGAGCGAGGCGGAAGCCAAGAGCCAGTCACTCTCGAAAGAGGCCGAGCGCGAGGCGCGGCTCAAGAAGCTGATGCAGAGCAGCGACCGCGACGCCGAGGATCTGGATATGGGCTTTGGCACGAACCGGCTGGAAGACACGGAGGATCTGGACGAGGACCGCGCGGGCGGCCGTAAAGAACGGCTGTCGACGTGGCACGGTGGGACAGGCGACAACTTTGACGACGACGAGGGTGGCGAAGGCGGCGGATCTCGCGGCGACAAGGCCAAGAGGAAGCGTGGCGGCAAGAAGCGCAAGGGCGACGGCAACAATGCCGAGGACGTGATGCGCGTGCTCGAGAAGCGGCGAGAGGGAGCGTAGCGAAGGCGGGACGAGAAAAGCTATGCTCTACACTGTCGTAGATTGGCTAAATATACCCATTGATATTGGAGATTTAGAAAAGCAGTGATAGTGTATTACAATATTCGTGAGCTTACGGTCGCGCCTGCCGTGGCGCGTGTCTGCCATATCGTTCCTTACCCCTGACTCCAGAGTACGTTCGGCCCTAAAGCCCGCCACTAGCCGGGCCACCAATATCTGTTTACAGAAGGACCCTACAGGCTTTAGCACCATCTTAACCCATACTGGAAAACCACCAAAATAACGACCTTTCACGTCCGCCGAAAAAGATAAGATTCGGCGATGTATCCGGCCGCATAACGACAGTAGACACCCACGCTATTTTATTGTCCTTATTTAATCCAGCACTATTATATCGACTCCTAGAGCAGCGGCCATCCTCTCGCGTGGTCCCGTCCGTGCCCCGTTGGCCCACCTCCTCTCCTCCTCATCCTCACAACGTCTCCCAAATCAACCTTCCATCCTTCCACCATGGCCGAGATACAAATACCAGTTCCGGTCTGGCTCGACTGCGACCCCGGCCATGATGTAAGTGCTCAGTTGCTCCACGTGGCTCTCGCTCACGTCTCTCGCTAACCCTCAGGACGTCTTCGCTATCCTCATTGCCGCCCACCATCCGGCTCTCCGTCTCCTCGGCATCTCCGCCGTCTATGGCAATGCATCGCTAAAGTAGGTCGTTCTTTATGCAGCAGTACTATACGGTACTGTTCGTTGGACACCAGCTCACCATGCGCCAGACACACGCTGTGGAACGCAAGGTCGATCCTCACAGCCATCTCGAAAGAGAATGATGTCCCCGTCTACGCCGGCGCGTCGCAGCCGATGGAGCGCCCGCCCATGGCAGCCAGCGCCGACATCCACGGCGAGACAGGCCTCGACGGCACCGACCTGCTACCGGAGCCGCTTGCAGCCGCCAAGAGCACGGATCCCGAGGAAGCCATTGAGGCCATGGCCGCCGCACTGTTGGCTGAGCCTGCCGGCGAGCCCTGGTTGGTGGCCACGGGCTGCCTGACCAACGTCGCCCTGTTGCTCAAGAAGCACCCCGAGATCGCCGATCACCTCGGCGGCCTGTCTATCATGGGCGGCGCCATCGGTGGCGGGTTCACAGCCGCCGTGGCCGGCGAGGTCAACGGCGTGCCGCGCATTGGCAACCAAACCGCCTTTGCCGAGTTCAACATTCTGCTGGACCCGGAGGCCGCTGCACGTGTCTTTGACAACCCGCGCCTCGCGCGCAAGACAACGCTCGTGCCGCTGGACCTCACACATCTGGTGCTGGCGACGGCCGACGTGCAGGGCCTGCTGCTCCATGGGCCGGGACAGAATACCACTACAATGACCGTGGGCGGCGGCGGCCAAGGAAAGACGGTGCTGCGCACGATGCTCGTGCAGCTGCTCAACTTTTTTGCCGACACGTACAACAAGGTCTTTGGCATTTCGGCGGGCCCGCCGCTGCACGACCCCCTTGCCGTCGCGGCTGTTTTGACGGGCACGGCCGCCGCCATTCCGTTTTACGATTATGTGCACAGCAGCAGCGCGGCCGCAGACACCGGATCGGCGGTCACGCCGCCGGCCGAACGCTATCAAGTCACGGTCGTGACCGACGGCACAACTGACGAGGCGCTGGCCGGCCTTACCGAGACGGGCCGCACAGTCGCTAAGCTGCTGCCGCCCGGCGCCGAGGGCGTCCGCATCCCGCGCGGCCTGGACATCCCTGGCTTCTGGAGGGTCATGGAGGAGTGCTGTTCACGCGCCGACGAGGCGAATGCAAAGAATGGGCGGACGGTGTAACGAGTGTTTTATAAATGGATAGACTGGACGAAGGAGAGACTAGAAATACAGAGCACTGCTAGCATGTTCAGCAGTTTCGTTTTTTTTTGACTCATAGACTACATCATACAGTCTGTTTGTCTGTTGTACATTCGTCTCCATGATGTTTTCTCCCTCTCCCCTGCCTCCTCGGCGCATCTCCTCGGCGCGGATCTTGGGCCGGAAACGGGAGTCGCCACACCACACGGAGGCATCTCCACTCAGATAGACCGGCGGATGAAGCGGCCAGCCGCGGCATATCGTAACGCACACAGTGTCGGGCGAGATTGACACGCATCCCGGGTATCCCGGACCACCCGGGGGATGGGGGGTGGTGTTACACTACCGCCGGTGGACGATCGGCGGCGAGTATGTTTTTGTAAAAGCAAAGTTGAGGGCAATGCGCCTGGTCGGCACAGCTTAGCATTCCCACTCCCTTCGCCCGCCCGTTCATGTCGTGCTCTCGCCTTCGGCATCGAATCCCAGTGCGTCCAACTCGCGCACCAGCTCGTTGATCCGGATCACCTTGGCAATCTGTTCCGGTAGCAGCGTCTCGCCGATGTCGCGTTTGCTCTGGAGCTCCTTGGCCTGCTTGAGCTTCTTCTTGAGGCCGCGCGCCTTTTTCTCACGGTCCGCTTCCGGGTCGGCCACAGGTGCAGCGTCGCCGTTGCTCTTCGTCGTCGTCGTGGTCGCAGGAGTACTGGTTGTGGTGGTCGTCGTCGTCGTCGTCGTCGCCGCCGCCGTCTCCGCGGCCGCTGCGGCTGCAGCTGCTTTCTTGCGGGCCTCGCGGCGCTTGGCGTTCTTATTAGCAGCCGAGACACTCTCTGAAGCTTCACCAGCAGCAGAGGCACCGGGAACTGCACCGGGGACAGCACCCGGGACAGACGTCCCTCTCGCGGCAGCTGTCACCTCCGTCTTCGCTTGCTTTGGCTCTTCTTTCACTTCCGCGCCCGGCACGCCGTTCTTCAACCGGTTGCGGAACTGCTCCACCGTGCGGTTCTTGTACAGCGCCACGTCCTCTGGCGGCTGGTACCCCGGCCGAATCTTAATGGCCCTTCGTGTGCTGCCGTCCGGGCGCGTCGATTCAGGGATATGGCGGACGCCGGCCGCGTCCGTGATGATGCCGGCATTGGTTGGCTGCGAGGACATGGCGGGTGCGTGGGGAATCCAAGTAATTGAAGAGAAAAAATTAAGAAAAAATAGAAGAAGAACAAACAGTATGCGTTGTCGTCGTCGAGTTGTAAGCAATTTTAGCTCTCCTGGTGTTTTTTTCGTCGTCTCTTTTTTACTTTTTTTTTCCTCTCTAATTTTGTATGGGGTCTCTGTAAATGGAAGGCACTTTTTTGTGATTCCCCTCTGTAGCTCAACGACAGCGATGCCTATGATAAAAGTGGACCCAACAGTGCTCAGTCCTTCCCTTCTTGCCCAGCTCCAGCCAATCACAGCCCGCAAGTTGCTGGTTCGGCGGAAGATTAGGTAATGCAGGAAAAACAGCAGGCTCCCAATAGGTGTACGGGCCCGTACAAATAAGAAAAAGGTTTACGTAATCTATATACGGCTTCTGATTGGCCCACGCACCCGTACAAATAAAATCATGACATAATCGCAAAACATCGCCAAAAACATCGCCAAAAACATCGCCAAAAACATCGCCAAAAACATCGCCAAAAACATCGCCAAAAGCCATAAAAAGTATTATAAACCACCAAATAAATTATGTGCACCTCGACTACGTTAATCCAGCGGCTGAAACCTCTCATTAATGCTCTGTAGCCTTGCATTTACTCGCTCTGCAATTGCCATTGCAGCCTGCACCTCCGCTTGAGCCTCTGCGGCGGCCGCCCGTGAAGCTCGTATAAAACGAGACCTCCGAGCACGCGGTGTACGGGCCGTCGATGTACGGGAGGTCCGTGTACGCCGCCGGCGCCGTGGCACACCACCCTCCATCTCCGCCGCCCTCTCTTCCTCCTCCGCCTCCTCCTGCTCCTGCCACGTAACCTGTGCTAAATACCGACTTGTTATCTCGTCCTGCGTTACCACCGAAGGATCGGTAATAGGCTCTACCGCTGCCCGAGCCGCTGCCTCTAACCGCGCCACCGTCTCTGCCTCGGCAGTGGTAATAATAGCTATTATTGCCGTCGCCGTCTCCGCCGTCGTCTGTGCCGTCGTCTGTGCCGTCGTTTGTGCCGTCGTTTGTGCCGCCACCGTCTGTACCGCCGTCTCCGTCGTCGTTTGTGCCGCCGCCGTCTGTACCGTCGTCTCCGCCGTCGTCCTTTGAGGACAATACCGTGATGTTCTTATATGCCCGACGGCGCCGCACGCCGTACATTTTGACGGGGCCTTTTGCCGGGCCCGGGCCGCTCTCTCTACTGCCTCAAATGCGCTAGGCTCTCGTCTTGTGCTTGATTGTGGTATTCGTGATGCCGAAAGGGTGGATATTCGTTGCCGTGGCTCTAATATAACACGGCTTGGCTCCGTACGGGGCCGGCGTAGGTGCCAGTGGGCATGAAAGTCTAATAAATGTAATACTTGGTTATTAGTGATCTTCTCTTGAATTTTATGTACGCAAAGGAGGCCAAAAGACGCCGAAAAAGAGCCATGACAAGGAGGAAGAGGCTCTCCTTCAGCCTCCTTCTGTCGAATTAATCTCTTTTGTTCATTAACTTTACGTAAAGCTTCATGAGAGACCCAGCCGCGTACAGCATTAAAAAACGCTCCAGACAATTCAATAGGTAAACGGATTTGTTGCTGGGACTGTGTGGCCTGTAAACCAGCTATTTGATTAGCCACGACTCGTTTAATGGCCTGCCAAGTATCAAAAAGGTCCTTTTGTGAGCTATAAAGGTAGCTTTTCAAAAGAGCATGGATACCTTCAACCCGTGATGTCACGACATTACCAAAGTGACGATGTTGGTCTACCCACGCCTTCACAAGCTTAGTCTTATATATAAGCCAAGTATTGAAGATATAATCAACTTCGATAGGTTGCCGTGATCCGTACTCTCTTCGAAAGTCTGTTACACGTTGTTGAAAGGTGTTTTCGTCTGGTGACTGGATTATTTGATGCCAAAAAGTATAAAAACGATGCCAGGCTTCATCATCGTCAAAAGCAGGCTGACAATACCGTAGAACCGCTTTATTCGCATGCCAAAGACAAAGAAGGTGTGTTGATAATGAAAAGGTCTCTTCAACAGCATTTATACACGCCAAACAACGGTCTGTTAATATAACAGAAGGGAGCTGTATATTATGAATAATATACATCTCTTTTATTTGGCCTATTACCCAAGAATAGTCAGCCTCTGTCTCTCCAGATAAAAAAGCAAAAGCAATACAAAACGACCGCTGGCATGCATCAACACCAATTATCTCTAATAATGGCATTTTATACCTATTTGTCTTATATGTACAGTCTAACAAAAGAGTGTGTGGATAAGACTGGGTATAATCTAGAGAGTCTGGGTGAGCGAATAAAGCAGCATAAACGTGATCCTCTGAATCTACCATAATACGGCTCCAAAAGCCGTCATTCTGAAGCCCTGTCACAAACGCATGTGTCGGGCTAAGGCCCTGGTAACTTTGCCGCCTCACGTCTGCAATAATATTATAAATATCTTGCCGAGTGGCTAACGTCTGGTGTGCTCTTCGAAGTAACGATTGGATCTCTTTCGGGGCCAGTCCTGCATCGACGTAGCTTGAAATAACGGCTCTTTCAGACGAGGAGACTGTACGGTGAGCAGGGTGCGCCAAGGGGGCCGTAGAGAGGTCATGGTTATGAACGGAGTACCGTTGATCTCGGTGCTTCAATAACCATGTGCCATCCGTAGCCTCCTTGGCTAAAACCGAGTACTGGCAGCCAGTCCGCTTAGATGTGGTGTTTCGTTGCCGTGGTCTTGTTAGGTCTGGCAGTGGCCCTGATCGATCACAGGTATAAGAGACCGTCAGTCTACCTGAGCCCTCCTTTTTTGACCGGCCAGTGACAAAGGCGCACCCGTGGGAGACTGCCCAAGCGTTGATCGACTGGAGGAGGACTTCTCGTGACTCGTACACGGCTTCGGGAGGGAGGGCGGGAGGAGGGTCGGGAGGAGGGTTGGAGGCCATGGCTTTTGGCGATGTTTTTGGCGATGTTTTTGGCGATGTTTTGCGATTATGTCATGATTTTATTTGTACGGGTGCGTGGGCCAATCAGAAGCCGTATATAGATTACGTAAACCTTTTTCTTATTTGTACGGGCCCGTACACCTATTGGGAGCCAAAACAGCATTCCATTTTGGCGAGACTTCCCGAAAATCGTCAAACCACCGCCGCCAAAAACCCGCACGCCCGCCATCCAGATTCAATCCCGCAACCGCAATCGCCCTCACGCTCCCACGCAGCACATCCCACCTCTCCAATACCCAGTCTCTCCCAATCGCCCGTCGCAAGACACCGATCTCTGCTACAATGGTACGCGCGCCGCTTTTCCCGCTGCCTCGGCTGGGGCCCGACAGTTGCGGTTCAATTTGGATGTTGTCGGACGCCGCTTCGAGTCGCGACGACGATCCATCTTGACGTCGCCATTGGCGCCCCATGTTGTCAATTCCTGCCAGAGTCAACTGCTAACTGTTTCTTTCTCTTTTGCCAGGCCGCCTACGGTTCCATCTACAAGCAAGTCCCTCCCTCCGGCTCCGACGGCCGACGAGTTTCTTGCTGCATGTCCATATGACCGACGACGCTGCTAACACGCACGCCTACTATAGCACTCTGTTCCGCCAGAACTACGCCATGCTTACCGTCGTCTTCGGCTCGGCATTCGGCTTCCAGATGTAAGAAACGACCCGGGGAAGCGAACGACGAAAGACGAAAGACAAAACGGCGACTGTGCAACACAATCAAACAACACGACGCAATGCTGACTCTGCATCCAGGGCCTATGATACCGGCATGAACAAGCTGTGGGACAACATCAACCGCGGCGTAAGTTCATACAGCTCCACATTGCCACAACATCGAGACATAAAACGCCTGCTAACACTCACAGCGCCAATGGAAGGACATCCGGTCCAAGTACCTGGAGGGTGGCGAGGAGGACGACGAGTAAGGTTGTGCCCCACGCGATGATGACGGACGGGAGGAGAAGGGAATGAAATGCGAACATTGCACGAAAATGCGTATGCATGGACCGCAGTCATGGATAGACGACAAGCATCTTGCGTCCCAGCACGGCCGCCTCGTCGTGCGTGGTGCGGCGGGGCGGGCCACTTCTGTACAAAAACCACACACCAGCCTGGATAGGGCGTTCTCGAAATAGACTATTCCACCACAAGAGCATGCAAACGTGCAGTATCAACTATGAATTGGGCCCATGATGGCAACGAGACTTTGGTGCTGCCGTATTCAAAATGGCTTCGCCAAGATCGTCACGTGACGACGTGTCGTTCGTCACTCGCTTCAGCTCTCGCGTCCCTGACGGGCTTGCTCGGAAACCGACGACGAGAAGTACCGTCCAACTACCGACGACCACCTGTGCGTGATAAAAGGATGCTGGTAGCGAGCGGAGCAGGAGATGGCGACGTTTGCGCAAATGATGGAGTAAAAAATGCAAAGCTCCCCTGCTCCGCTGGAGAACAGCTGCCGGTCTTGCCGCAAGCTGAATAATAGCGACGGTGCGGCGAGAATCCATAGCAACTTATAGCGACTACTAGCGGCTCATAGCGACGCATGGCAGCTAATAGCAACTAATAACAGCTCTCTCAGAGCTCCTCGAAGATCACACTGGCGCCTGCCACTTCTGAAACCCCGCCAGTTGCCCCAAACTGCCCCCAAACACCCCAAATTGCACCTTCCTCGGGCAACAACCCCACCACACCTCTTGCCCCATGTAATAACGTCGTAGAGAGCCTAACTGTGCCTGTTTTGTGTCTTCAGCGCCTTCCCTAGCGGCAACCAAAGGGGCAGTAGCGACCGACAACGGCCACCACCGTGGCGACCAACACCGGCAGGTGGCAGGAACAGTGACCAAAACACCATCCTCGCCATCTCCCACCAAAAGTCGACATCGTCGCCCCCCAACGCCTCCGTCTCCAAAACAAAGACGCCCCTCGACCGAGAAAAGAGGTTTCTGTCTCCTCCCACGGCACTCTCCAATCCCCGGGAGCGGTTCTGTCAACTTGGGTCTGAACCCTGCCTCAGGTCGAGCTCCGAACCCACGCTGCCGCCGTTTTGTCCCTCCATTCGACCTATATCTCGAGACGACCAAAACAGCTTCACCCGCAACCAGCAACCAGCAAACTACAAGCAGCAAGCAGCACTAGATTGCTTAGCCTACCACATACGCATACACCCGTCGTTCTCTGTGCCCATGACACAACGTCGCCGGGCCTGAGGAACGACACCGCTTCGCTCCAACACCTCCTCCTTTCCTCTCTCACCTCTGAGTCTTCTGCGGCATTATTTCTTTCTACAACTGCACGCGGCCATGGCCGCCTCTATATCAACCCAGGAGCGGCAGCTCTGCGAGTTTCTCCGGGACCTGAACACCCAGCATGGGAACCGCTACAGCGAGACTGCCGAGCAGCAGCTGCTTGGCAGCCTCTTCTGGTGTATGGCCAACGGCCGCGAGGAGTACATGAACCTCTTCTTCCCCACCGCCGGCGGGCCGGTGCGAGGCGGTACTCTGAAGCTGCGTGAGGCCCAGGGGGCCGTCAACGGCGCCGAGTACACCGAAGCCGCCCGCGGCCACGCCTGCGGCCACATCTTCCGCCCTGGCGAGGCCACCTACTCCTGCAAAACGTGTGGAACCGACGACACATGCTGTCTCTGCAGCCGCTGCTTCGAGTCCACCGACCACCGAGGCCACATGGTCCGCATCAGTGTTTCGCCTGGCAATAGTGGTTGCTGCGACTGCGGGGACCCGGAGGCCTGGAAGACGCCCATGTTTTGCACCATTCACTCCGCCTGGACCGAGACCACCGATCCCCATGGAGGCCACGCGGGCCACGCAGGCCACACACATGCCGGCGGCAGCTCCGGCAAGGACAAGGGCAAGGCGCCCGCCGGGACACCGCCCGAGCTCGAGGCGAGCATCCGCATGACCATTGGCCGCGCCCTGGACTTTATGTGCGACGTTGTGTCGTGCTCGCCGGAGCAGCTACGCCAGACCAAGACGCTCGAGTCCATCCAGCAGGACGAGCGTATGTCGCGTCTGTCGGGCACCTACGGTCTCGGCGACGGCTCGGACGACACCCAACCCAACGAGTTTGCCGTGCTACTGTGGAACGACGAGAAGCATACCGTCACGGATGTCATGCACCAAGTCGCCCGCGCCTGCCGGACCACGCTGCCGGAGGGCCTCAAGCGCGCCTACGAAACGGACGAGATTGGCCGCAGTCTGCTCATGCACTCCCAGAGCATCGAGGAGCTGCTGAATGCCGCCCGCATCCTCGAGGACATCAAGGTCACCGTCACCATCCGGTCGTCGCGCGACACCTTCCGCGAGCAAATGTGCGGCTCCATTATCGAATGGCTGGGCGACATTTCCGGCTGCAGTGTCGGCAACGACCACGACATCTTGCGCCGCGTCGTCTGCGAGGAGCTGCTGCGGCCGTGGCGCAAGGGCAGCCCGGCCACGCACGCCATTGTCGGCGCCAACGGCATCGACGACGAAGAGCTGCTGACACAGGACCCCGAGTCCAACCCCGTGCTCGCCCACGAGATCGGCCTGCTCCGCATGCGCCGCGCCGCTCAGCAGGCTACCCTCGCTACCGGACAAGGCGGCGACCTGACCGGCGGCGACGGCGGCGGCGGCGGCGACGACGAGGACGACTTTGACAACGATATGGACGGCTTCATCGACGCCCTCGACGAAGAAGACGACGAGGAGGAAGAGGACGACGACTACGACGACGGCGACCTGGCGAGCGAGACCATCAACAACGAAGCCCACCGGGCGGCTGTCGGGGCCGCTATCATGGGCATCTTGACGGGCGAAATCACCGTCGACAACGAGAATGACGACGACATGATGATGATTGATGTGCAGCCCAACGAGCCGGCGGCGGCGGCGGCGACGGCGACGGCGACAGGAGCAGAGACTGGGCGCGACGAGGGCGCACAGACCGAGCGTGTGGCAAACGAGGCCAGCGAAGGCCCATCGGCCGCCGCAAACAACGAAACTGCCAGAGGAACGGAGGAGGACAGCGAAATGGTCATTGAAGGCAGCGCTTGGCAGCCGGCCGAGGGCCAGCTTGAAGAAGGCGAGGCTGCTATGTCTGGCACGGCACACCCTCGTGCACCACCACCACCACCTCCTCCTCCTCCCCCTCCCCCACCCTCAGCGCCAGCACACCCTTCACATTCTCGGACAACATCATCACGATCACGTCGGGGCTCCGCGCCGCACAATGCAGACGCGCCAGCCTCGGCATCCGCATCAAGAAGCGGCGCAGCAGCACCAGCAGCCTCGCGCCGCAGCCACCGTGACCGCGACGTGACACCCTCCGACTCAGACACGGCCGAGCCGCTGATTGCCCCGACTGCGTACTCCAAGTCCGGCCTCGACATCCCAAAGACGCCCGGCAACATCCTGTCCGACAGAGCCGAACCCCCCAACCCCGGCCGTTACTGGCTCGGCGTCCCGCCCGACTACATGGAGGTCGAAGGCGTGCCCCCGGCGGAGGATCTGTTCCAGCGCGTGCGCCTCGACTGGCTGATCTTGTTTGACCTGCGCATGTGGAAGAAGGTCCGCAACGACCTGCGGTCGCTCTACATCTCCACCGTCGTTACGATCCCCGAGTTCAAGCGTGTCCTCGGCCTGCGCTTCGCCGGCCTCTACACCACCCTGGCCCAGCTGTACCTTATCGGGGACCGCGAGCCCGACCACTCCATCATCAACATTTCGCTGCAGATGCTGACAACGCCCTCCATCACGACCGAGATTGTCGAGCGTGGCAACTTCTTGACCAGCCTCATGGCCATTTTGTACACCTTCTTGACGACACGGCAGGTCGGCCACCCCTGGGACGTGTCTTCGAGCGCCGTCCTGGCGTTTGACTCGGGCTCGGTCACCAACCGGCGGATGTATCACTTCTTCGTCGACCTCAAATACCTGTTCAGCTCGCCCCACGTCCAAAAATGCCTGCGCACCGAGGACCGGTATATGATGCAGTTCCTCGACCTCGTCAAGCTGCACCAGGGGATTTGTCCTAACACGCGCGCCATTGGTGAGCACGTCGAGTACGAGACTGGCACGTGGATAAGTGCCTCGCTCATCACACGCGAAATCAACCGCCTGTGCCGCCAGTTCTCCGACGCCTACCGCAACCTGGAGGGCCCCGACGTCAGCCACCTGGCCCGCGCCATCCGCTACACCGCCAAGACCGTCATTCTCAACTCCATCGGTGCCGAGCGCCAGCGCTTCAGCCAGGCCGAGAACCGCGACGAGGTCCAGTTCCGCGTCCTGTCCGACTTTGAGTTTGACAGCCCGGCGGCCTTTTACGACGTTGTGCGCTTTGTTGTCGAGGAGCAGCCCATCAGCTTCCACCACGCGCTGCACTATACCCTCTCCTGGCTCATTGAGTGCGGCAAGTCGCTGTCGCTCGAGAGCCTGCGCCACTACCTCAGCTTCACCACCCACGAGCTCAAGGTCCAGCCCCGCTCGATGGGGCGCAAGATTATGCCGCGCCGCGTCAACCTGGGCCCCGAGGACTACCTGATGGCCGCCTTCGATTACCCGCTGCGCGTTTGCGCCTGGCTCGCCCAGATGAAGGCCGGCATGTGGGTGCGCAACGGTATCAGCCTGCGCCACCAGGCCGGCACCTACCGCGGCGTCAGCCAGCGGGACGTCGCCCACCACCGCGACATCTTCCTGCTACAGACGGCCCTCGTTGTGTGCAACCCAAGCCGCGTGCTCGTGTCCATCATCGACCGCTTCGGCATGGAGCGCTGGGTCAAGGGCATTTTCGAGCAAAAGGCCGAAGCCCAGGACGACTCGCAGCACCTCGACGTCGTCGAGGACATGATCCACCTGCTCATCGTGCTGGTGAGCGACCGCACGTCCCTCGTCGACGCCCAGGACGACGCCGCCACGCAGCTCCTGGCCCTGCGCCGCGACATTATCCACGTCCTGTGCTTCAAGCCGCTGTCCTACACGGACATTTGCAATAAGCTGCCCGACCGCTTCCAGGAGCAGGAAAACTTCCAGGACGTGCTCGAGCAGATGGCCACCTTCAAGTCACCCGACGGCAACACGGACGTCGGCACCTTTGAGCTCGACGCGCAGTACATTGAAGAGGTCGATCCCTACAGCGCGCACTACAACAAGAACCAGCGCGAGGAGTCCGAAACGGCCTACCGGAAGTGGATGGCCAAGAAGACGGGGCAGCCGGCCGAGTCCATCGTCTACGAGCCCAAGCTGCAGGCAATCACGACGGGCGCCTTTGCCGGCCTGTCCGACTTCACGAGCACGGGCGTCTTTGCGCAGCTCATCTACTACTCGCTGCTCTATCCGCTCGTGGCCCAGAAACTGACGCCCACCGTGCCCTTGACACGCATCGAGACGTTCTTGCAGGTCGTCCTGCACCTGGTGCTCATCGCTATTGCCGAGGACAAGACGTTTGGTGCGGGTGCTGCCCAGGGCGGCCAGGGCAGCGCGCCAGACGGCGGCGATTTCAGCGCGTCCTTTATCCGCTACGCCCTGAACCAGCAGGCCCGCAGCAACTTCCTGCCCGAGTCGCCCGACGCCAAGACGATTGTGGCGCTGCTCGACAAGATGTCGACCAAGGACGAGTTCAAGGCGTGCCACCCCAAGATTACGCTCATCCTGAAGCGCATGCGCCAGAAGCGCCCGACCGACTTTGAGTCGGCGTACGCGCGTCTCGGCGTCTCCGTCGACCGCATCAGCACCGCCTCGCCGGCGTACAATAGCAGCGACGCCAACGAGGAGCGCGAGCGCAAGAAGCGGGCGGCCATGGACCGCCAGGCACGCGTGATGGCACAGTTTCAGGAGCAGCAAAAGAGCTTCTTGGCCAAGCAGGGCGACATCGACTGGGGCATCGTGGATGACGGCGACGAGGACGAGGACATGGACGGGTCCGCCGCCACCGCGCCCGAGGAGCAGAAGAAGCTCTGGAAGTACCCGAGCGGCACGTGCATCCTATGCCAAGAGGATACGGATGACCGGCGTCTGTACGGATCGTTTGCCTTTTTCACGGAGAGCCTCATCCTGCGCCAGACGGACCTGCAGGACCCGGACTTTGTGCGCGAGGCTGTGTCGACGCCCAAGAATCTCGACCGGTCCGCTGAGAGCATCCGGCCGTTTGGCGTGGCGCACGAGAACCGGCAGACCGTCGTCAAGGTTGGCGCGGACGGCGAGCCGTTCGAGTCGGAGCGGCAGGTGATTGGAAAAGGCTTTCCGTCCAAGAACTGCCAGCCGGGCGTCCTGTCGGTCGGCTGTGGCCATATCATGCACCACCACTGTTTCGAGGCGTACTTTGAGGCAACGCTCCGTCGGCACAACCAGCAAATAGCGAGGCACCACCCCGAAGACACGGACCGCCTCGAGTTTGTTTGCCCGCTGTGCAAGGCGCTTGGCAACGCGTTCCTGCCCATTGTCTGGAAGGGCAAGGAAGAGTCGTACCCGGGCGCCCTCGTCGCCGCCACGCCCTTTGCCCCGTTCCTGGACAACCAGATGGCCGGCCAGGCCCACTACGTGCTGAGCGCGGCGCGGCCGCCCGACACGGTACTGACCACCCAGCGGCAGTACATTGGCGCGTCGATGCTCACGAGCGTGTCCGACAAAGCGTCGCAGCTCGTCTACGAAGCCTGGGAGCGCCTCCCCCAAAGCCCGCACTACCTGCAGGGCGCGGGCTCCTTGGCAACGGGGCCGGGCACTTCGCTGGGCTGGCCGCCGATCCCAGCTGCGATGGCCGGTGCCGCAGCCGCCGCCGCAGCGGCAGCCGCGGCGGCTGCTGGTGTGGGCGGGGTGGGTGGAGGAGCTGGCGGTGCTGGCGGTGCGGCAGGCGCTGCGCCAGGCACTGGTGCCTCTGGGTCGGGCAGCGGCGCTTCCACGAGCAGCGGTGCGCGCGGACAGCAGCAGCCTGAGCTCGCGAATGTGGTGCGCGACCTTGTCTCGGCGTACCGCCGTCTTAAACGGACGCTGCGCACCAACGACCTGCCGATGCTGCCGATGGCCGACAACGGACGCGGTCGTAACGAGATCTACGGCAGCGACACACTCGCACAGGCGGTGGGCTACTCGATTTCGGCGGCGGAGATCCAGCAGCGCGGGACGGACGCAGAGTACGGCATGACGCTACTGTCCAAGATCCCCGAGCAGTCGCTGACGCACCTGCGCATCCTCTGCGAGACGGTGACGTCGTACATTGCGATTGGCGCGCAGCGGCACGGTGGCGACAACCGCATCGATCGCGAGTACCGGCGCGACGCCGAGCGGCAGCACGTGCAGTTGTTTGTGACCATGTACTTTGAACGAGAAACCGAGACGACGGCGGCGCCGACGGACCAGTACGGCCCGCTACTGGGGCTGGACCCGTTCATTTTCCTCTGCGAGAGCGTGTTCGGCATGGTGCCGGCGCTCGACATGGAGGTGGCACACGTGCTTCGGCTGTGCTACCTGGCGGAGCTGGTCAAGGTGGTGTACCACATGGGGCGCAACATCCCGGTGTCGGCGTGGATCAGCGAGCTCATGAACCGCACGAGCGCTGTCGGCGGCGACCCGGCACTCGAGACGTTTGCGCAGTTCTGCATCAGCATTGCGCACATGGACCTGGACGCGCGCACGACGAACCGGCGGCCGAGCGCGGTGATTGACGCCTCGCTGCTGGCGACGGATGCGCTGGGTGCGAACCGCGGGTTCGACCAGGAGTGCGTCAACACGCTGGAGGGCTACTACCAGTTTGTCCGGAGGTATGCGCTCGTGTTTTTGCGCAAGTCGGTGGTGCTCATGTACGCGCACGCGGGCGTCGACTTCAACACGCACGTGTCGCCGGCGCCGGAGCTGTCGGAGCTCGAGCGGCTCAGCGAGGCGCTGAAGCTGCCGTCGTTTGACGACATGTGCTCGGCGCTGGTGACCGACCGAGCAGCGACGGCGGGGTGGCCGGCCTCGACACCGCAGCTTGTGAACGGCTGGGTGCACCACTACTACACGCACACATGGGGCAAGAAGACGGCGCACCAAGCGGCCAACAAGTCGGTGCTTACGACGGACGTGGACATTGCCAGCGCGACGGCAAACATCACGGGAGGCGACGCTGGCAGCGGCAGCGGCAGCGGCAGCGAACCGGCGGGCCATGCCAGCTGGACGGCGGCACCGACAATGTCGACGGACCTGGCGACGACGTGGGCAGGACCGGAGAAGGAGGGGGCGCCCTCGTCGACGCCCTCGTCGGCGCTCCTCAGCCACCCGGGCATCTACGAACTGGTGGGCCTGCCGCACAATTTTGAGCAGCTGCTGGACGAGTGCACGCGGGCGCGGTGCCCGACGACGGGCAAGGACGTGTCGGACCCGATGATCTGCCTGCTGTGCGGCGAGGTGTTTTGCGGGCAGGCTATCTGCTGCCTCAGGGAAGAGCGGATCGGGCGGACGCATGCGCGGCGCCGTATCGGGGGCGCGCAGCAGCACATGCGGCGGTGCCAGCGCAACATGGGCCTGTTCCTCAACATCCGCAAGTGCTGCATCTACTACCTGCACCGCATGTCCGGGTCGTACGGGTACGCGCCGTACATTGACAAGTACGGCGAAGTGGATCTGGGGTTCCGCCACGGGCGGCCGCTGCAGCTGAACCAGCGGCGCTACGATGCGATGCTGCGGGCCGTGTGGCTGAGCCACGGCGTGCCGAGCTTCATCAGTCGGAAGCTGGAGATGGACATTAACAATGGCGGATGGGAGACGATATGAGGCTGTTGGCTTTTGCGTTGGTTTGCTACTTGGCTTTTGACTTTGGTATCTTTTTTGTGGCTACTTTGTTGGTCTTATTGTCCTTTGCCTTTTTGTCTTTAGTCTTTTGCCTTTGTCTTTTGTCTATTATTATCAACATCATCATCGGGGAAGCCAGTATCGTCCATAGTTCCGGTCGCACTAGACTGTCTTATTCCTTTGATCTTTTTAACGCCTGCCCTTTTCGTATATTTCTTTTGGCTGGAGACGACACGACAGACACTATATTAAAGACCCCATTCTTTGAATTCATTGTCCAGAACGCCATTCTTGTCCCATTGCGTGTTTTCTCATTTTGGATATCAGTCTCTCATCTTGGCCGTCTGTCCACCATGATTATCGTCTGTGTCTGCCTCCCCCTTCTCCGTATGCCGATATACGTTGATCCAGCCGTCCTGGCCACAGCTGACCATGGTAGCGCCGCAGACATCGACCCAGAAGACGACGCCGTCGCGGTGGGCGCCGCGCAGACGCTGCACGATCGCCTTGGAGCCGACGTCCCAGAGCACGACGTCGCCGTCTTCGCTCGCCGCCGCAACAAACGGCTTGTGCTTCTTCGTCGCGCCGGTCTTGTCGGCCAGGCGGCCAAAGCAGCCGCCAATGGAGAAGCGCTTGTTGAGGTGGCCCTGGTATGTCTTCTTCACGGTGCTCGGCTGGGCGATGTAGTCCCAGAGGCGGATGCACGAGTCGAGGTTAAAGGCCAGCACGAAGCGGCCATTGGGCGAGAAGCAGACGTTGGTGACGGCCGGGTTGTCTTCGTTGAGCAGCAGCAGCGTGCGCAGGCACTGGCCGGTGCCCGTGTCCCAGATGCGGATCAGGCCGTCGGTCGAGCAGCTGACGACGAGCGTGCCGTCGCAGCAGAAGTCGATGCCGCTGACGGGGTCGCTGTGCGCGGGCAGGCTGCGCATCAGGCGGCCGGCGCGCACGTCCCACAAAAAGACGGCCTCGTCGTAGCTGCCGCTGGCGAGGATGTTGCCCTTGGGCGAGAAGGCCAGGCAGTACACGTAGTTGTGGTGGCCCAGCAGGGGCAGACGCGTGCCGCGCGCGCCGCCGCTGCTCGCCGAGCCGTTGCCGTTGGTGCCGTTGATGCCTTCGCGCAGCTGCCGCCGCGCGAACCGCACCGCCATCGCGGCCGCCGACGGCACGGCCACCCTTGTTTCCCCCGCCGCGTCTGCCTCATCGTTGCCGCCATTGCCCTCGCCCTCGCCCTCGCGCGCGCCCGCGTCGTCCCCTGCGCCGGCCGCCTCCCCGACCGCGTGCGCCGGCTCGGCCGTCACGCGATCCCACAGCCGGATCGCCTTGTCGTCGGCGCCCGTCGCCAGCGTGTTCGAGTCCGGGCTCCACGCCAGACACGACAGCCCCGCCACGTGGCCCACGAGCGTCGTCATGTGCGCGCCCGTCGCTGCGTCCCAGATGCGCGCGGTGCCGTCGGCCGACGCCGACGCGATCCAGCGGCCGTCGGGCGAGATGCGCACCTGGGCAATGGGGCCGTTGTGGCCGCGCATGGCGAGGACGCGCCGGTAGCGGGGGCGGGGCGACGCGGAACGGCGTCGCCGGCGGCGGCGGTGCGTGCGCGTGTTTGCATGTGTGTGAACGTCGTTGTCGGCAGGCCTGCGTGACCCGTTTGTTCGCCGTGGCGAGCCCGAGCGAGCGCGCGAGCTGGAGCGAGAGCGCAAGTCGGAGCGAGACCGAGATCGAGCTCGAGTTCGCGAATGCGAGCGGCTCCGAGGGGAGAGCGAGTGTGAATGGGAGTGTGCGCGGGAGTGTGGGCGTGAAACCTCCGAGTCGGAAGCCGATGCAGGAGCAGACGCAGACCGTGCGCGCCGCCGTCTTGGCGACCGCGACCGGGAACGTGACCGCGAAGAGCTCGGCCCACGTCGTGTGCGTTCTCGTCGTGGAGAGCGACTGCCGTCATCCTCCTCATCCTCCTCGTCGCCGTCGTCGTCGACATCGCCTCGACGGTGGGAGATGGCCCCTGCGAGCTGCGCCGACGGCGAGTCGGTCGATTGCCGGCGCTGGCTTCGATGGGTCCGCTGGCCGCGCTGGCTTCGCTTGGGCGGCGGCGGCTGCTTCGGTCCGCGTATCGACAGCTTGTCGGCCTGTGTCTGTGTCTGTGTCGCCTCACTCCCTTCTTTCGCCTTGCGACGCCTTGTTGCAGGGTGGTCCGCCGCCGCCGCGACCGCCACTGGGGCCATTGTCGTCGGCTGTCGCGTGCTAGGGAGACCAAAGGAAGCTGGCGAGTGGGGTTGCGAGAGGTCGTCAGGTCGTGAGCAGATCGTGGTGTTTGTCGTCCTCCAAGCGGTTGGGCCAAAGTGTTTTCTTTTTTGTTTGGTGCGCGGTCAGGCGCGTTTGCTCCTTCCCATCGAGACTTGATGTTTCATTGTGACGAAAGTCAACCCCAAATTTTAGTGGGGTCACAATTGTCATCATTTTATGTGAAGGCACGTGACCATTTCAATGTAAACAACAATTCATTCACTGTGCTGTGAATCTTTATGATTATTACTTGCGTTGTTCGGCATCTGTTTCAAGTTTACTTTTTAATTACAGTTCGCGACTGATTTTTTGGCTATGGTCGATATTGGGTGTGATGTGGGTTGTTGGGATAAAAGAGTGTCTGTATCGTATAATTTGACTATTCTCTATGATATTTTATTTAAATTTATTTATTCTATTTCCATAATATCTTGATCAGCTAGCACAGAAATACTTTGAATAAAATACACAAACAACTAAACAACGAAGGGAGTATATTACACGCAAAATATAAACCCAACAACTAGTTCTTGCAGTGAATGGTTGCTTTATAGTGTGGCGTTAATACGATCACTAGCAACAGCCATGACAGGCACAGACACAGCGTGGATGACGACTATATAGATCAATGACGTCCTGACTAGCATCTGAAACGAGTACGAGGGAGCCTGCTGTGTTGATGAGATAATAGGGGCAGTATCATGTCCTTGTTTGAGTAGTATATGTGAAAAGGAGATACGGAGGCAAACGAGTCAAGCGAGATAGCCGAGAAGAAAGCAGAAAGAGAAACGAGGACACAAGAAACGAGGACACAAGAGGGTGTGAACCGGTAGAGCCGGGAGGCAACGAACAACACACGATGTGCAAATCCGACGTCTGAGGGCTCTCGGGGCGTTTTTGGACCGCTTCTCGTGCATTTTGCGCACGGGCTGTCTGCGAGAAGAGGGGAGAAAGCGGCGGGGATGACGAGAACAACAAAGCAAGAACCGGACCAAGCTGGACAGAAATGGACATGAAATGAAATGAAATCGGCCGTCGCAGATGCAGACTTGTTCTAGCACGACGAAGCTAGCCGTGGTCGGATGGCGATGTGGTGATGATCGTCCCAAAAGAATCCGCTCGAGCGTAGAGAGTAGTCTTCTCCCTCTCTCTATATATTGCATGTCGTACAACTCCATCTCTCTCGCTGTTTCTCTTGTTGACCTGTGCTTGGGCGGCACAGACGTCATGGCGTGCATCTCCAGTCCGGGGAACAGGACGACGGGCGACGTACAACGTACGACATCCACCGTGAGATCGACCAGTCTCGCCAGTTTTCTGGTTATTGGCTGGCTAAATGTGTTTCTACTCGTTTATCGTCTGGCCCGACCGGACCTTTCGTTTCTTTCCACGGTTGGGCGTTTTCGTCTTTTCTGGTGATCACGAGGCCTGATGTTCTTGACGTTCGACACTCAACAGTCCATTTCCAAACTCGGATTTGCAAAGGCGTTTGAGTATCATCGTCGTCGCGATATCCAGAACCTCGCGACTCCCCACGACAACGATCGACTTGCCTGTTGAAACCGACCGGGGCCGGTCCACGTGCCGGCGTGGCATCCCTTAATGCTTCCACCAAGTACGACGCCGATGAAGGGTGCCGATGAAGTGAAGACAGAGCTTAAAAGGGAGATGGACACAAGCATTTTGTCGGACGAGTTGCAGTGCATGGAGAACACCGCATGAAGCACACCGCATGCAGAGCAACGATCTGTGCACACGCATGAGCACGCGCATAGTTGATGGATAGTATCGCCATCGTCTGAATCGTACATGTGGTCGAGCGTAACAAGGATGCAAGAGAAGACATCAACTCATACTATGTGCCCATAGTTGTGCACGACATGCTCCGTACATTGCTATAACATAATATTCCTGGCATTGATATCCCCCCAGTCTTTCTGGCTAGCATCTGTGGCAACGATTGTTTTGAACCGTTCGCCCATTCATGAACCAATCGCTGTATGTCGCAGTCTGTCGCACGTTCCCTGACCACGTCCCGCGTGCAAGAGACGTTTATGGGCACGCTTGGACTTTCCGTCGTTTGGTTTTGCAGTATTCTAGTCTTCCAGTCTTCTTTCATTGTTCTTACAACCTTCCCTTTCTCCTTGGCTGCACCATTGGCTGCACCGTTGGCTGATCGTCCATGCATGTCCAGCACAAGCGCACTTTTTGAACATGCGCGCTGGCACTAAGACACAGTTAACATATAACGTAAAATGTCCACGGTATTTGTTAAATATAGTGTATGGCCAAAAATGTATGTTTTATTGTGTGTGTGTGTAGAATCTCTACTTGAATCCATAATTGCCTTACGTTTGGGATTTACCCTCCTGGCCCCTGAACACGTGTGCTAATCACATGTTATGTCCCGTGGCCCTCACTCCTTCTGAGAGTATTTCACGGTAGGTCTCATTGGCACGCCCAGTGACACAAAACGAGACGCTCCACGGCACCACGCCCGGCATCCGGTAGACGATCGACAACCGATACGGATGCTCCCTACCTACGACAAGCAGGCTAACGTATTTGACTGTGTGGAACACGTCGTCCGTTGTATGCACAGTACGGAGTATTACTCCGTACACTGAGACAACTCGACAGACCTACTCCGTATCCCCTCCTTATCTTAGCACCTCCCACTTACACTCATTTTTGGTACGGCACTTGATATAGAACACCATCACATACAACGTACGTAGTAGCCACACTTGGAATCACACTGGCTCCTGGGCAAGGCCTACTTTAGCACAACAGTCTCTTCTGTGTTGAGGCGTAAGCGGAATGCGACGGCGCGTCACGGAGAGTAGCAAGAGAGGCTGGACCCTGTGCGGTGAGTGCTTTTTGGGTGTGGCTGACGTTTCCTCGAACCAGATCGACTGCGATCATGGTCCCCTCTGTTTTTGCCTTTACTGTCTGTGACTGAGAGGCCCATCCTGGCGAATAGGCTATTTGGTCGACCAGAAACAGACGACAAGAGGGAGAGATAGCCTTTCCTCGCTTGACACCAAGAACCAAAGAAATACCGAGTCGTTTGTGGAGAGACGGCCTGGCCTGCTGGCCTCCTCTTTCTTTTACCACATTTTGGGACTGCGAAACAGCAGATTCGACGTGGTCGAAGCTTGCGAAGGCAAGGGAGATGGGACCAGGGATATCGGCGGTTGATGCGCTGGGGCAGAACCGCATAAACAACAAGTCTGGCCCAGAGACCCCGGGGATGGCAGAGAAGGGAGGGGAAAAGAAAACGAGGGGCAGGTTGTCCATGGCCGTCATCGTGTTTTGGTTGATAGTGAAGTTGGGACGAGGAAACCGATTGTGCCGGCAGAATTGTTGTCTCCCTCCACATCTGGACAAAACGGTGTCAAAATATGTCTGTTCCCTCAAAGGCTCCAAACAGAGCTGGTCTGCTGTACATACACGGAAAACCGCAACATCACGGACGGCGTATGATACGGCAGCGGTTGACATCGTTTGACCGCCGGCTCGCACTGGATGCGGTGCAAGCGGCCGTTATTTGTTGCCAAATAGGACGTATGTACTGTTGTGTGTATGTCGTATGTCGAAGTCCTCCGTACACCGTACTCCGAACTTGCAATGGCTGGCTGTAACAATGACCCATTTTGGTGCATTTTCATTTCCAGCTGCACTTCTTGCAGCTGTTTGCAGTGCGACTCAAGTGACATGTCGTACGAACTACGAGATACAGGTACACGACATCGAATATTCCGTAATTACACAAAAAGTACACCAATTGTCGTCGAGTCCAACCGCTAGCCCACTGCACAATGCAATCTCCCATACGTCTGCATCGACATCGGGCGGCTTGCTGTCTCATCGCGTGCCCTGCTGGCGTCTATACGTGAAGAAAAGAAATTGGGGACATCGAGTGTGTCCGAGTACTCCGTACATCGTACTCTGTACACACGCATGCGTCTGGTTTCTAGAACGGGCTTTGCACAAAATTGGAAACAGGCTTGACAAAAACAGGCATGGACGAGAAGGAATCGGAGGAGGCTGGCCGGACAGTTTCATGCGTGCGACGCAAGCCAGCGGGGACCAATGCTCCTGTTATCAAACCGGCGACGAAGCGAGAGGATGGCGCTCGTCCAAGTGAGACATGAAAGAAGAAAGTAAGAAACGGAAAGAAAAGAACAGAAAATTGCCACCGAAAAAGAAAGCATAGAAGGAAAGCAAGCATCAAACACGGAAGCAAGGGACAAAACCAAAAACCTGCTGCTGTCGAAAAAGACGTGGCAGATATCATTCTCTGTCGTCGTATGTCACCTCAACCCTCAAAGTATCCCACCGTCGTTTGGATATTGTCGTGATGCGAAGGAGCTCCCGGTGGCTTCGAGTACGTTTGCTGTCGCTTTCTACTGCCACTGATATGTGTACATTATGGGGTAGTACTATTCCGTACATCGTGCATCATCCTCCGAACTGCAAAAGCCAGACCCCCACAAAAAGGCTCGGGCCTCTTTGGCACTGAGCCACTGGTCAGCACGCCCAGGCCAAGACTGCCGTTAGACTCTCTAATTGGCCCGTGTCATCCCTTCAGGTGAAAGCGACCAAGGCAACATCAGAGTGCTTGTGTGTTGACTGTTGTGTCGTGCCCCGAGTGCTCTGATCTTGAGGACGCAAGGGAGGAAGAGGCGGGCGGAGGCGGCTGCTTGCCGGCGGACGCCCGCCAGGGAGTGTGCATCGAGAGGGAAAGAGCAGAAAGGCGAGGAGTTGTCCAAATTGGTTTTCTTTTGGCAGGGGCAAACGACAGCTATCCAAGCCTGAATGAGACATGTTCTGACAGAGACACGACAACGGCCATGTCCATCCCTCGCGTCTGTAGCCTGTTTAAGTGTACTGTCGTACTTTGACGACTCCTCTTTTTTTTCTCCGTTGCCAGACACGACTACTGTGAGTACCGACGGGTAGGGCGTCCTGGCCCGCGCTCTCCCAACTCCAAAAGGGTCGAAAGTGCTCCCCAATCCTCAGAATCCTCAATGTCCTTTGAAAACGTCTGGGATGTCCGTGGCGAAATAACGATCATCAGTCTGCTCGCCAGACCACGACTCCATCGGTTCCAACGTCTCTCCACTAGTGAGCAGGGCATGCCAACGCGGCATGCCCTGTCCAGCATCCCCGTCATCTCAAACAGGTGGCAGACGAGCGACAGACGACAATAACAAGCCTGGCCGCTGCGGCGCGCGTGTCTCACCCTTCGCCGCTTTATTTACAAGGAATGACCATGTCAGACAGTGTCTTTTTACAGCGCACCGGCCTGCTCTAGCCATGCTCCGACCACGCTCTAACTAGGCTCTAACAACGCCCCTAATGTACGCTCTTTACAGACAGACTCCTCTAAAACGGACATGGTCCCGTTTTGGGCCTTGCCTGGAATACGGTCGCGTTCCTTCCTTGACAGCTAGGGTGCCTTCTGGTGCGAATGGCAGACGCCACGACGCCTGGAAGGCGCAAACGGCCGTCACCCGTTAATGCCACTGAAACACGCGGTTGCTCTTTCCTGTCTTTTAAGAAAGTCCTAGAAGAAGGGGCCAAGCTCGTTTGTTCGTCCGTCGTACATACGATGTATGTCATCCAAAAGTACCCGATTTCTCGGCATCGAGTGCAATTTCGCTATGCAATTCGATGGTGCTCATCCATCACCTGCATCCAGTCGAAATAGAGCACCCCCTAAACGTGACGCCACTACTCAGTCGATATGTGATATTTACAAGCTCCAGCTCATCGCAGCTGCGAAGTTGCGACTGGGCAAGAGCAACCCAATGAAGGAAAGGAAAGAACGAACAAAGTCCAAAAACAGACCCACCACGCTAAGGCTATCCACCCCTGTCCGGGCCCCTGGCCTTTGGCCCTGGTCACTTTTCCATACCCCTGTCCCCCTTTGCGTTTGTGCCCCTTTTTGGTTTTCGAATGTGGGATCCGTTGCACTTTTCGACGTACTTCGTACTGTCCAGCGCACCTTCATGTTCACTTTCACGTTTTTGGTTTTCTTGTTTTCTCGTTTTGTCATGCTCACTCGCTCTTGCTGCTTCGCGAACGCCTTCCTCGTCCATTGTGACAAGCGATCCTGGTCGTTCTTTCCCTCTTTGTGCCTCACTTCTGTCCCCTAGTTCTTTCCTCACTTGTTGGAAGGCGAGAAACTCGTGCCTTCCAACCGTGTAAATAGCAGCTGCCGTCCGCTGCACCCGCCTGCAACTGTAACTTCACATCCTACGACGTTCCTACTGTGACACGCGCCCACGCGCCTTCCATCCCCAACAGCGTAGCATTGTCGTTCCTTCCGCCGTCGCACCCCCCTATGTGTGCTCCTTCCGGAAGTGACATGCCATGTTTGTGTTGATGTGTTGATGTCTGCGTACTTTTCTGGCATCGCCATTTCCTCTCTTTCTCGTAGCCCTTCTCTGCTTTTTTCGAACCTCATGTTTGCTCCCATTCTCGCCTTCGTTTGGCCAGCGTTTTACCAACTTTTTTTTTCTCTCTCTCTTCTTGGCTGTCTCCCTTGCATGGCCAGCCTGTGTTGACGATCTATCAGATATTCAGATATGTTGTGCCTGCCGACACTGCATCGTTGCTTCTGAAAGTCTCGTCTTATTCCATTTATGGACCTTTTCTACCACACCGAAAACATCCCCTGTCATCCCAGTCTCCAGTTCTCTCCAGCTCCCGCCACCAAGCATTACATCGTCCCCCCCTTTTTCATCGACTTCCGTTTCTCGTTGTATTCCCCCATTCTGTTTTATCTCTCACCCCAAATCGAGCGTCGCGCCGGCCCCGACTCACGAAACGCGGCCCTTCTCTCTATTCACCTCCCACCCATGTCCCATTGGGAGAAGACGTGCTGCGACGCGTTTTTCACGTCGTAAAGAAAGCCGTTAATTTGCGCTTTCCCTCAGAAATCGACTATCGACGTCCGCGCGACACCCCGGTCACAATCAAATAATATCATAATCATTTCAGGAGCGAGCAGAGCGCCGCAAGTAAAACACACGCCTCGACCATCCACTTGCACCCTGCACCGAGAGAGAAAAAAGGCACCAAAAATCAAGCTCAGTCCTTCTGCCACACACGCCCACTTCAGAGTCCACCGCCCCAGCTCCAGCTTTGACAGTTGGATGGGGCCAGCCGTGCTCCGTTTTCGACTTTTGGCTTTTGGGTGTATCCATGATTCGTACGCGCTCCCCCCCCGTCGCTCCCCTATTCTCTCTCGTCCATTTCAGTCCGTTTCCCGCGTCGTCCCCAGAACCAGGCACATGGGCGTGTCCCTCCTTTGCCCCCATCACTGTTCCTCCCTTTCCCTCTCTATCTGGTCCCCTTTTCTGGCAGCGCAAATTTTGTTTTCCGTGTGGTGGACTCCTCTCAAGTCTCTGGTCATCGTTCACATATTTTCTGCCTTTTCTTTTTCTGTTCTTTATGCTATTTGCTATTTTCTTCTGTTGTCCTTTTCGCTTGCTTCTCAAAATTGGGCATCTGGCCTTCTCCCACACAAGCCCTCCCTTTCCCTTCCTTTTTCTCGTTATTTCTTTATTTCTCCCTTTTTCATCCTCGTTTTGAGGAATAAAAAACCAAGTTAAAACTAATACCAAAAGATTGGTCGCCCAGCTTCCGTCCAGTTCCAGGAGACAGCACCGCCACGACATTTTACGAATATACCCGCGCGACAGAAAAACACACACACACACACACACACACGGCTTTCTTCGCCTCGGCTGTGTTTGATGTTCTTCTGTTCCTGTTCGAATGACGCCGCTCGTTCCTAACTAGAGCGAGGCATACAAAACCAGAAGAACCATTTCCCGGCCGATTTGATATCCGTACCACGCCCCCTTTTTCGTCTGTTCGCTTTGCGTCTTGTCGCTTTTCGCTCGCCTGTTGCCGTCCTTCTCGTCGTTTTCCCGCGCTCGCGATCGCCCGTCTGGTCTTTTCTTGTTGTTCTCGAAAGTTTGGCACTCTTGTTTAGCCAGGCCCCTTCCCTCGACCACAACCCGACTTTTTGTGTTCTTGCATTGCTGCATTGCCGCAGTGAAATTCGATATTTGCGTCGTCTTAATTCCTGCCGTGATACGTTGTCAGCTTGAACCAATCTACCGTCCCCCCTCTACCGACGCGCTGTTTCCCCTCCCCCTTATCGGCAAAATAAAGGAACAAGGAAGCGCGCCAACAAAACAGGCGAGAGGCGACAGGCAATCTCGACCACCAACACGGCTCCAGGAAGGGACGCGCCGCCAACGCATCTCCTTCGCCTGCTGCAGGCCCACGCGGGTTGGCTCCAATAGAAACGAACCTACCCTATTCGTTTCTGCCTGCCTCGTTCGCTGCGTTGTCTGCAAAATCTAAATAGCCATGGAACCCCCCGTCGCGTCGGCCGTCGCGCCCGCCGCTTCCGCCTCCTCCATACCCTCCGCCATCGATACCCACGGCCATTTCCCGCCGTCCTCTCTATCACAATCACCAGCGTCGCCGGGCCTCCAACGGCCCATGAGCGTCATGGTCCGCCCCTCTCCCAGAAGCAACAGCCGCATGAGCGTCGGCAGCAAAAATGGCGGCAGCCGTGCGTCTGACGAAGATGGCCGCACCTCCGTCAAAGTTGGTACGTTTTTTTTAGTCCTCACTTCGGTCGCAGTTGGATGCGACTGTAAATTTTAATGTTCTGTTTTATTTTGAATTACCACTAACAGATTAGCTGTCCGTGTTCGCCCGCCGTTAAGGCCAACCGATCCCGGCTACGAACTCATTCCCCAGCGCTTCCAGCGCTCCATGGTCCAGGTCAACTCCGACACAAGCCTGGCCATCGACTCACCACAGGGCCGCAAGCTCTTTGTCTTTGACCGCGTCTTCAGCCCCGAGGTGTCTCAGGACGGCGTCTGGGACTACCTGACTGACAGTGTCAACTCCTTCACCACGGGCTACAATGTGTCCCTGCTGGCCTACGGCCAGTCCGGTGCCGGCAAGTCCTACACCATGGGCACATCCGGTCCCAGCGAGCAGGGTGACCCCGAAATCATGGGTATGTTGAGTCTTACAACACGACACACGCTGAAGTTTATACTGGCGCACGCCACATTTTGGTGCTCCTAACAGCAAATCCTTGACTAACTCTTCCGACCAGGCGTTATTCCACGAGCCGCCGCGGCGCTGTTTGAGAAACTCGAAGGCCCCAAGACAAACAACAACCGAAGCTCCATGTCTCATCTTCGTGCGCCCAAAGGTTACGGCGCCAGCCAGGCTGCTGCGCCCCGCGCCGACAAGACGTGGTCCCTCAAAGCCACCTACGTAGAAATTTACAACGAGCAGCTGCGTGATCTGCTCATCCCTGAGAGCGTCCCCACGCATGAGCGTGCCTCCGTCACCATCCGCGAGGACGTCAAGGGCAACATTATCCTGACCGGCCTGCACCAGGTCGATATTAATTCTGTCGATGATTTGTTGAATGCCCTCAACTTTGGCTCGACTCTGCGCCAGACCGACGCAACCGCTATCAACGCCCGGTCGTCGCGTTCGCACGCTGTCTTCAGCTTGAACCTCGTTCAGCGCAGGAACGGCTTCCAGTCCACCAAGGCCGAGAAGCGCATGTCTGTTCCGCTGGAGGCCTTGACGGGCACCGAGTCCTTTGTCACGGTCGACAGCAAGTTCCATTTTGTCGATTTAGCCGGTAGTGAGCGCCTCAAGAATACCGGTGCTCAGGGCGAGCGCGCCAAAGAGGGTATTTCCATCAACGCAGGCCTGGCTGCCCTGGGCAAGGTTATTTCGCAGCTGTCCTCGCGCCAGGCGGGATCCCATGTCTCCTACCGCGACTCCCGCCTCACCCGTCTGTTGCAAGACTCCCTCGGCGGCAATGCTATCACCTACATGATTGCATGTGTGACGCCGGCCGAGTTTCACCTGAGCGAAACCCTCAACACCGTCCAGTACGCCCAGCGCGCCCGTGCCATTCAGAGCAAGCCGCGCATCCAGCAGGTCGAGGAGGGCGACAAGCAGGCGATTATTGACCGTCTCAAGGCAGAAGTCGCCTTTTTGCGCGAACAGATTCGCAGCGCCGCCTCCAACAGCAGCCCCGGCGAGCGTCGTGTCATGTCTGCGACGGAGCGATCCGAGCGCCAGGGCGAGCGGGAAGTTGAGATGCAAAACGCATTGTTGGATGCCCAGGAGAACTACTCTGCGCTCAGCCAGCGGCACGCAAAGCTTATTGCCGAGATGGCCAAGGCGCGCGATATTGAGGCGGCTGAGATGCAGCAGCACCAGCTGGCGGAGGCAGAGGCGGGTGAGGACAGTGCAACAGAGCGGCTAAATCGCTCCAACACGTTTGCCCACGCCGTCGAGCAGGTCGTCCTTGAGTATGAAAAGACGATCCAGTCGCTCGAGCAGTCGCTGTCCAGCACCCGCGCCACCCTTGCCAACACCGAAACCAGTTTGCTTGAGAAAGAGTCCAAATGTGCCTACGCAGACACTATCAACACACAGCTCCAGGCACGTCTGCAGAAGCTGATGGACCGCGAAGCCAACACCGAAAACTACCTCCACGACCTTGAGTCTAAGCTCGACGGCCACACCTCGGGCGAAGAGAAAAATGCCACCATCATCATTGAGCTCCGCAAGGAGATTGCCCGTATCCGCGAAAATGAAGCCACCTGCGAGGATTACATCTCCACCCTCGAGGAACGTCTCGCCGAAGCGGACCAGGACGCCGAGCTGATGCAACGTGAGATTGACCGCCTCGAGCAGGTTGTGGAGCGCCAGCGCAGTCTGGGCAAGCTTGACTCGCTGCTGTACGAGCTTGACAACATGCAGCAGCAGGACGGCAGCGCCGGCCCTGGCATCACGTCTGGTGTCGACAACACCGAAACTGCCGTCAACGGCAACGGTAACAATGTCGCCCCCAATGGCATGGGCCACGGCCACCGCCGCACGGCCAGCCGCAGCATCGAGCACCACGCACGCAGCCTCAGCCATGTGAGCCGCCACAGCCATAGCCACAGCCACAGCACGGACGTCATCCCCGAAGAGGAGGACGGCGAGCCTCTGGAGGCCGCTGCCCCTGAGATCCAAGCTACTATTGAAGAAGAGGGTGGCACCGAGCCGGTGCAGGCGGCCGAGGGCGAAGGCGAGGACAACGTCGCTCAAGACGGCGAGACCGCTGCCACCGAGCAGACCAACGGCGTACAAAAGTCCGTGACGCCGCGCCCGTCTCAGACCTCACTGCACACTACCAAGCGTTCCGAAAGCTTCACGAGCTCGGCGCAGTCCAAGTTTGTTGCCGACAAGCTGGAGGTCGTGACGCAGGAGCTGGTCGACCTCCGTGTCGAGCACGAGTCCACTGTGACCGAGTTTGAGCTGCTGCACGCCAAGTACGAGGAGGCTCTGCGCACGCTTGCCGAGCTACAGGATGCCGTCGACGAGGCCCGCCACCCGAGACAGACGGTCCGCGACTCCATCTTGTCCGCTGCCGAGACATCGCAGACCCGCCCGTCGTCGTACCTGTCCGACGCGCGGTCCAGCGAGCCCGAGAAGAACCGCCACTACTCGTCGTCGCGGTCGCTCTCCTCGGAGCTGTCGTCTGCGCTCGAGTCGCCCGCTACCATGGAGCACTCGGACGCCGAGACCCTGGCACCCGTCAAGAAGGGCACGCGTCCCACGAGCATCGATGTCGCCGCTGCTGCTATGGCCATTCCCCAGGTGCGCGATATCGAGCCTTCCTCTGAGAACGCAGAGGAGCAGCCCGAGCAGACCGAAGAGCGCGAAGTTGCACACGAGGTGGCCGTGCCCAAGTCGCCTTCTGTCAACGGCCGTGGCCTCGTCATGTCACCCTCCAGCGACAGCATCCTGGAGGCCGAGGTGGAGCGCCTGCGCGCCTTGGCCGCCGAGAAGGAAGAGGCCGAGAAGAAGCTTTCGGGCAAATACGCCGAGCTGGAGCAGCAACACCACCAGACCCTCGATATGGTCGAAGAGCTCAAGACGGAGGTGGCTAAGGCACAGCAAGCGGCCGAAGTGACCTCGCCGCGCTCGTCGACGCCCGTGATCCGTCGCAAGTCTAGCCAGAACGTCATGATTATCGATCGTGCGCATCGGTCGTTTGCCTCACTGCGGAACATTGCCACGGAGAACTTTGAGGGCAACCCGGACGTCATGCAGAACTTTGAGCTGAACATCAACGCGGCCATGCACGAGCTGCACGCACGCTCGGAGCGCATCCAGGAGCTCGAGGCCGACGTCGCGTCGACCAAGAAGGAGATGGACACCAAGATGGCCATCATCTCAGGCCTGACGCGCGAACGCTCCAGCTTGAAGAGCTCGCCCATGGACATGTCTGTGGTGTCGACGCTGCGCGACCAGCTTGAGAAGAATGAGAGGCAGATGAACCAGCTCAAGAGCGCACAAGCGGCGCGCGAGCAGGAGCTGCAGACCGAGCTAAAGAGCCTCCGGGCATCCCTCAAGACCGAAACGTCGAAGACCCGCGAGGCCACCGAGACGGCCGATGCCACCAGCGTCACCGACGTCAGCAATACGGCCCAGGAGCACGCCGACAAGGTGCGCGGCCTGGAGACCGAACTGGCTGGCTGGGAGACCAAGCACCAGACGGCCCTGGCGTCGATGGGCGAGACGGAGAAGCAGATGAAGGAGCACATTGCACAGCTCGAGTCGCAGCTGACAACGGCCAACGAGCAGCTCGCCGAGTCGGCCAAGAACACAGAGGCCAGTACCAAGCAGGAAGAGCAGGTGCAGATGCTGCGCACGGAGGTCGACGAGTACAAGGCCATTATCAACAGCAACGCGGCCAAGGTCGCGGAGCTTGAGGCGGGCCACGCTTCGGCCAAGTCGGCGCTCGAGGAGGCCGTGGCGGCACGCGATGCTGCCTCGGCCGCGGCCTCGACGCACAAGTCGCTGGTGTCGCAGCTGGAGACCAAGATTGCCGACCACGAGAAGGCATTGGCGACACACAAGGAGGGCCTCGAGACCCTTCACGCCAACCACGCTCGCGAGCTGGAGGCGCTGCAGGCCTCGTCGCGCAAGGAGTACGACGACGAGGTGCAGGTGCTCATGACGGAGCATGCGGAGAACATTCGCATCCTGGAGAGCGACCTGACGGAGGCGCGCGAGGACCTCATGAAGGTGGCGACGCAGGTGGCGTTTGCGCTGGGCCTGGACGTCAGCGTGGAGAAGATCACGGAGCGCATCGAGGACCTGATTGCAGACCAGAAGGCGCTCGGCGTGGAGCAGAACAAGTCGTACGAGCTGCAGGAGACGGTCAAGGAGCTGACGAGCATCAGCGACTCCGTGATGCGCGACCTGGAGACGGCGCGAGCGACGCTGACGCAGGTGCTGGGCCCCGACGCGGAGGTGAACCGCAAGCCCAACGCGACTGTAGCAGAGCAGGCGGCGGCGGTGCAGAATCGGCTGACGGAACTGGAGACGAAGAACAAGAAGCACTCGCGTCTGGTGGACGAGCTCGAGGAGCAGCTGCAGACCAACTTCGACCAGGCGCAGATCACGACGAACCGCCTGTCGACACTGCAGTCGGAGCGGCACCAGCAGCTGGAGGAGGCGACTTCGGCCAAGATCCGCATGCAGTCGGAGCTGGACGCGATCCGCGAGGAGTACGCGGCGCTGCAGGCGCGGTTCGAGGGCATCCTTCCCGCAGACGGCAGCGCGCCGCAGCGGTCCAACTCGGCCAGCTCGCAGCTGCGCAAGAGCTCGTCCGTGGCGTCGCTGCCATCGCCACCGCCGGCCATCCCGCTGCCGCCGCTGCCGAGCTCGAGCTCGCCGCCGCCGACGGCCAACAACGTGCCGTCGACACCGACGACGATGCGGCCGCCCAGCAAAGACATTGCCCTGCACCAGATCCAGCAGGACCAAGAGGCGCGGATCCGGACGATCGAGAAGCACCTGGATGCGGAGAAGCAGCTCACGCAGACGCTGGAGGAGGCGCTGTCGGACCTCGAGGAGCAGTCCAAGAAGCTCAAGACGGACTGCGACGCATGGCGCCGGCGCGCGCAGGAGCTGGAGAACGAGAACAAGGAGCTCAAGGACAAGCCGGCGCAGGACAACCGGTGGAGCTTGCACCAGGTGGAGGAGGAGCGCAAGAAGCGGCGCGATGCCGAGATTGCACGTGCACACCTCGAGGAACGCATGAATGCCATCAGCAAGAAGAAGAAGAAGGGTTCTCTGAACTGCTTCTAGGTGTCTTTGCTGTCGTCGTCGTCTTCGTCGTCTCCTTGCGCTCCTTTGCCTCTCCTTTCCTATCATATTCTGGATATTTTCTTTTCCTTTTTCTGCTCTTCTGCTTTGTGGATTTTGATTTTACGTCTTGCGATGCGTTGAGATTTATTGAATTTCGTTTCTTCTTTACGCCTCCTCCTTTACCGCCTCACCTTCGAATTGCCAAACAAAACAAACAGCGTCTTCGCGCAAGCGACCTCTACTCTTTTGCTTTGCCTCTCCCTAGCGCCTCGCTTACCTCTAATTTTGTTTGTCTTTTTGTCCTTTGTCCTCTTGTCTTCTCGTCCTTTTTCCTCGCTTAGTTTTTAGATACCTTTCGCATTGGGTGGGCTCTGTTTTGCTCGACACCAGACCTCTTGATCTTGACCTTGACCGTTACCATTCAACCTTATGTCCCCTCTTACTTCTTCCGATCTCTATTATTTTTCTTTCCTTGAGTCAGTCGTCCCTCTTCTTCTACCTTTACATATTTCCGTGATTTCTTTTTCTACTTCACACTACACCGCCCCCCATCTTTCTTCTTGAATGGCTGAAATGACATATGAGTTGTTAGAAGCATTTAGTCTTTTTTCGAATTTACTTTATATTTATTCTTTCTGAAACTGTAACACCCACCCTGCGTTTTCTGTGTGTGTATGGACGTACTATCTACAAGATTGGAATTGAGGTAGCAACCTTCTGGCTCTCAAGTCGGCATACGGTCGGAAGCGGCTTCGAATCTGTGTTTTCCGTTTACAGTCACTTCGTTTCGTGTGATGTGATTGCGATCTCTATTGAGTAGACGCTATAGAATGCAACGGTCTTATGTGACAAAGGCTATCCATTGGTGGCCATGCCTATATTCCGTATTGAGTATGCCGTGACAGGTCAAATGCTGCCCAAAGACACATTCGTTTCAGAAGAAGAAGGTGAAAAGACGTTAGGTCTGCCTCGTCATAAAAGCGTGACATATACGTCGTCTATATACGTCGTTGATATATGCCGTTGATATATGTTGTTGATATACGTTGTTGATATATGTCGTATGAATATGGCGACGTCGTACTTTATAGTGAGGATAGTAAGGCACCACCTTACGAAGACATTTAGCGATGCAACGTTGACCAAACAGCGCTGCTGGAGAAAGAGGGTTGCAGTTTGCAATTTCCAAGGTGTCCAACGGCGTCGTATCATGTGTCGTTCTTTCAGAAACCAAAACATCAGAGTGTCTTTTCTCATGTGCTGCCAACAGCGCCTCGTCGCCCCCCTTTATGACAACTTAACGTACAGACCACGAACCGATACAGGAATCATGTTGTATGACAGTAAATGCGATTCGCACGTAGGGCACAGGACTAAGAAAATGCTCTGTACAACACCACGAAAGACATGTAGGACGGCTGTGTTGCGCACCCATGTACCACGAACAAAATACCAGATGAAGTAGCGAGACGATGAGAAGAGGGCTCTTTCATTCTCATTTGCACAACGCGACTTGTCTGTCGATACACCGAGAGGGACAGTGAGAGCGAGAGAAGTAAAGAGCACGGATCGTGAAGACTATGCAAGGAGTCTTTGCTGGTCCTTTTTTCGCTTCACTTTCCTTGTGGATTAGCATTGACTATGCCAACAGTGTTGTGCATTTCCCGTTCTTCTTTCCTTGATATATGCTCGTGTTTACTGCTGTTTACGACATACAAACATCTACTTTTGTGACGAATTGTTTCGTCTTGCCTTTCTTTCTCTACTTTCTCTACTTTCTTTACTTTCTGTATCTCATTCTGTCTCGTTACGGTGTTCAACGGTCGTGCCAGAGTCGCGGCAGCTGTCAATATCTGCCATGACCGTTGCACTCATTTCGCTCTTCTTTCTTCATTGTCTTCCAGAGACTGTCGCTGTAAGAAGGTGCCTCTCCTTCCCTCCCTTACGTTGACGTTGTGTTGTTGCCCAACCCATTCTCGTACAGTCTTCCCCGGGACCCTCACAAACGAATGACCATCAATCCTTGGCCTCCCTTGCGTTGACGTTTCCTGCCCTCTGCCTCCTTCCATCTTGATTATCGCATCACGTTTTTCGCTGTTCCTTCGAACTGCAGTAGCGTATCCCCTTTTATTGCTTGCCTGCCATGTCAGCTTGCCACATGCTGTCTTGTCTCGATCAGCACGTCTTTTGGGTCGACCACGCACGGCAGGGAGGGATCGAGTACCAGTAACGAGAAACAGACACGAGAAACAAACCTGACGTCAAAACGGAGAAACGAGAAGGCACACGTTAGAACAAAACACACGAGCAAGAAACACTGGATCGACAACGCAGGGTAAACGTCTTACATCCGTCCGTGTGCGCGTATTCTCCCTCGTCTCCCTTTGTTCGGCCATGACGGTCCCACGCTGGATCTGGACCACTGATCTGCAGTGATGGACAAGGCGACTCTGCTTTGCATCGCCTTTTTTGTCTGTCTCGGTCGAGCCGTGCTGCCGTAGTCCCCTCTCTTTTGTCTCTCCCTCTTTGTCTGTTCAGTCCCTGTTGCATTCTGTTGACCACTTCGACCACGTCCCCGCGTCTATTCGTCGCTTTTCCTTTTCTCCCCCTCCCTCTCCTTCTCTCTGCCTCGGCTACTTTCTCTCCGTTTCACATCCCTATGCTGCCGTGAATGTGTTTGGACGATACGCCGTCGACGGCGATGACGGCTTGGACCCTTGGCCCCCGCGTTCCAGCATGCACAATGGATAATGGTACCGTCTCCTCCTTTGGTTGCATACCATTGCTGTTACCATGCTCGCGGGTCAAAGCGCAGAGGAGGTCCAACCGGCCGAGTACAACGTACCAAATCTCATGATGAGGCGTATGCACTCATCGCATCTTTCGTATGCACATACGGCGTTGGAGCGAGGCGACCACATATTGTCAAGCACCGATTGCCCGTCGGCGTCCAAGCGTGCAACATGTGAGAAAAGGTCCGTCCCAGGCTGTCCAGACTGCCTAGACTGTTCCTGGCATCCGGCCTCCCTGGCGCCCTTGGCCTGGCTGCTAATTGACTATCGTGTGACAGTGCCGTGTCCTGTCATTCCTTGTCACCGTCCACGGCACTTGATGGTATTGACACCGCTGCCCGAGCTGCCCCTTGCTTCCGTTGCTTTGTCATTCTTTCCTGTCGTTGACTTGAGAGAAAGACAGTCCCCTCCATTGATCACCGTTTTATGCCTCTTGCATCTCAGACATGTCGCTGCATGGAGCCCCTTCTCGTGGCTCTCAGCTGGATGCTCGCTGCAAAATGTCGTACCGGTGTCGCAACCGTCTCCTCTGTTCTCCGTACCTCCGTACGCCGTAGAAGGCCAATCCTCCCTTGCATTGTTTGCTTCCTGTCGAAAAAGAGGGGACCAAAGCCAATCGTTTCTTCTTTTGACGCTGTGTCCCGATACCAGACATTGTTGGTGCCTTTGATTTCTAGTGTGGTCGGCCATGTCTCAGTCGACCACCCATGTAATTGCGAGTTTTTTGATACGAGATGGAGGGAGAGGTGAAAATCAATGTCAACACAGCTGTGGGCAATCGTGACGGGACACCCACAATGGCCCACGGCCAGCCCAGTCCACTAAAAGTTTGGCGGCCATACTGGGGGTCTCTCCATTCTTTTGGACGTTGGTTCTGTCCTTGGAACCATCTGCGCGTCCGGGGGAGGCAAAAGAGGAAACCGGGCAAAAGAAAAACAGAAAAGAAAAAAGAAAAAAAAAAGATGAAAGCGAAGTGGGCGCCAATTGTCTGGTTTCGATTCCCTCTATTCCTCCGTATCAACAGCCCAGGCTGGTGTCCTTCCTGGAGCACTTGTCTGCTTCTTGTTTGGCATTCGATATGAGATTGTTTCTCCGCAGGCAATGTCGGGTTCGATGGGGCGCAAGATTCGCAGGCCCAAGCAGCTCAAAGCGTGCAGTTTATCTGCGCTCACGTTGTAACATCATGCAATGCAAGCTGCAATGCAATGCAAATGCAGTGCAGACGGCAGAGCTCAAGGTTCGTGAGCCGCCTGTACGATCAGTAAAATCAGTATTGAAGGTGAATACGACATATACTGAATAAAATCACACAACCCACTGAAGCTCACCTGAATCCACCTCCAGCTTGGCCCAGCGTGGCTTCCGTTTTCTTTCTTTCAGACTTTCTTGTTCCTCCACTCATTGTCACTCCTTCCAGCCCTTCTTGTCTCTTAGCCTGTCCTGACAGCTCTGATCCCTTCCTGTTCTTGTCGTTTCGGCACCGCACATCCTCATTCCACCAGTGGGCTTCAGCGGGAAGGCCCCGTTCCAAAGAAAACCGAAAGAAAACTGCCCGAGAGACTAGTGCACGCTTCCCACGCGTCAGGTTTCTTGGTCGTGCATTTTTCTGTGAAGCTCATTTCCATGAGGTCTTCTGTTCTCCTCTGGCCGGGACATTCTTTGCATCTCCGTTTTGAAACCCGCGTCCAGCTGCAAAGGCCGAGACGATCGAAGATCAGAAACGCCCCCCTATTTTGTTCTTCTTCGTTTCTGGTATCTGGTATCTGGTATCTGATATCTGGTTTCTGGTTTCTGTGGCGCTGTTTCTCGTGGGCTCGCTCTTAATTAAGCTCAAAACCCAATTGATGCTCTTTGCGGAGGATGGCCGGCCGTGTTTGATGTTCTGTAACTCACCGTCGTTCACTGCCACCTCCCCAGCTGGTAATGCATTCGCTGAGCACCGTTTCTTTGTAATGTCCAGTCCCTCACCCGCATGTTGTATTGGGCCCCTGAGGTGGGCTGGCTGCGATAGTCCCGGGTATGCTCCGGCTGGTGGTAGACCTGTCGATGCTTTTCTTCTTCCATTCTCCTCTTCATATCTCTCCTCACATGTCGTCGCTTTCTCTTGTCATCCCAGCAGCTGCATCACGAACAGCACTTAGCACGGCGTTCGGGCGACGCGTTCAGTGAAGGTAGTGATTTTGGTCTGCCATCGGCTGACGGGAGTCGATAGTGGCTGCAGTGTCGCTCACTTTGTTCAATCGTTTCGTGTCCCCCATTTCGTTCGATCTCGTGTTGACTCGAAATTGAGGAGACAAGACAAAGCAGGCGGTTCAGACATGATTCGTTCACTAGCACCAAAAGGGGCATGGCGTCCCTCCAAACTGCAAGGGGCACTTACTGGCAGGTGCAAGGGGAAATCACCACGTCGTGAGGAAGGTGCCTCCCCATCCGTTCAAACCTCTCTTTCCTTTTTACTTGTGATATCTAGCTGCTGCAAAGAAGGCGCGACCGCTCCAGACGTTTGGACATTTGTGTACGAGTTCGTAGACAAAAACATACGACTTCGGGAAAGTATGACTGTGGCGACTGCCATTGTGCATATCACGCGTACTTTCCGATTGACAAAGTAAAAACGACTGCTGGATCTTTCCATTCTGGCCAGTACAACAGTACAACTCTCCCCTCTTCATCTCCTTTCTCCGTTTTGGCCTCATATTCACTGCCCGTTCCGGTCGACTCCCACCTGATCCCACTCCCACGAAAACCCAAAAGGACTCAAGGACCACCTCAAAAAAGCACAAAAAAGGGGCACATCGACGCCAAGTCAACCCAGTACCCCTGGCCCCTGCTCGCGTGTATCCCTGCCCGTGCACCCACCCACACCATCCCGGCTTGACCCCTGTCGGTTTCTAACGAGAGTGGACAAAAGCAAGGGAAAAGCGAGGGAAAAACGAGAGGAAAAGAGTGGCCAGAGTGGGAGAGCTGAGCACGAAAAAGAGCTCTGACCTCGTGCCTCTTTGGCACTGTGCCATCCAAGGACCACCCAGTGGCACTTCAACGACCACTCAGGCCCATTCTGCCCACATGTTGCCCACCTTGGCCATCTTATTTCCCAACACCCGTTCAATGTTTCATTCCATGCTCGATTGGTCGTCGCGCGGGCCTGTTGCCTCTGATGGACGGGCATGTCCCGAGACGTGTGCTGGGAACGTGCTGAGTCTTCTCTGATGGTCTGGCCTTGCAAAACGCCTTGGTTTGCTTGGACTCCTTGAATTCAATGAATTGCCTCACAAGCATCAGAAGCGCTGAGACATCTGCACTATTGACTCGCCATGCTGATATTGACAGGCTCTGCTTCCCCTGAAGCTTGGAAAACGTCTGAGGAGCAGACGGCTACATCGGCTGTATGCATGCCTCCTCCAACGCCTGTACGCCGTACGCCATCCTCATCATGGACTTAGATCTGGGCCTTTTTGCAGGACCTGGACACGCTATTACTTCTACGGAGTACTTACTTCTAGCTACTCTCAGCTCTATCATGCAGCAGTGTCGCTGAGGCTCGAGCGTTTGGCCCCGAACGAGCCGCAAAATCCCAATTCCACTGGAAAGCTGGCTCAAAGCCCCTTCGCACAGCAAGCATCAAGCATCAAGCTAGCCTGGAACCTGGAGCCTGATTAATTACTTCGAGAGGATGCCAGCAGCAGCATGTTTCGATGCCTTTCTGCTTGGCTTGGCTGCGTTGGAGTCTCCTCCGTATGGGCCTGAACGTGCCTGAGAAATCGACCGCTGGGAGACTTGCGAATGCCCGCTGAGCCCTGTTGATCGACAGGAGAGAACCGCACGCCGACGCATGCCAGCCTCCTGCTCTCCCGCACTCACCCCAGCTGTCCTCGCCCACCCACACCACTTCCTCTCCCTCACATCCATTCCCCGACGATGGGAGCCTCTTTTCCTCTTTTTGAGCTTGTGTCCACACCACCCCAGTCACTTAATTTTCCCTCGACCTGACCCTGGGGACCTCTGCCTTCGTGCCTTTTCCCCTTTCTGGCCTGGGCTTCGTCTTTTTCCCTTCCTCGTCCGCTCACTGTTCGCTGTCTCCCGAGTATTACAATACAGGGCTGCTTGTCTCATTTCAACTTTCCTTTCCACTCTCCAGTTCCTCTTTTCCTCCTCGTCCTCCCCGTCCCCTCCTACTTCTTTTCTTCTCATCTTCCCACCCCCTTTCTTCTTCTTTTCCCCTACTAACCCTCCAGGGCAGTATCACCACCTTCATCCAGTCGTGTGTGTTGTGTGTGCTCCTGCAACGGTCAACATATTTTTTGTTATTTCTTTTCTTTTTCTTCCTCCTCCTTGTTTATATTTTCTCTTTTGTTGCCCTTGCTCACTCACCCGGAACAAAGATAAGTCTTGCTGTGCCTTGACTACGAGGGTTGAAGAAGCGAGAAAGCAGAGCTTGACGCGTCTCGGTAGCTCTCAAAGCTACTCTCTTTTTTTATATTCTCTCGAAATTATCCCTCTCATTCTCTCGTCCTCTTGTGTTTTCCCTCTTCGTTTAGCCTGTTAGTTGACTTCTAATACGGCAACCTTTTGAACGGCTGCCGGTCCATCTTTCATTCGCCAATTCATTTAACCAAAAATTTCAAAATCAAACAATAAACCGACGACACAATGGCGCCCTCACTCAACGCCCACTCGTCCTTCACCCGGCCGCGCACCGGTGACCGCGACGCCCGTCCCAGCACCCGCGACCAGGGCGACAACAACCTCATCATCCCCAGCCGTACCTCCTCGCTGCACTCCCGCATCACCCAGCCCATTCCATCTACGCTCTCCGCCAAGCCTCAGCAGCGCACGCCCAAGACCCTCACCCATGCCTACATGGTCTGCGGTGTTGGCCGTGAGCCCTCGCAATGGGTCAAGGCTCCGGCCCCCGCTCAGGGCAAGATTGGCCACATGAAGGGTGCTGTCGGACAATTCTGGCTGCCCGAGATTCTCGGCAGCAGCCCGCGTCTGGAGCAGGACAATGAGATTGCCCGTTCGCTGCACGCCGCCATGCGGGTGAGTAAAAGAAAATGACGGCGGTCCACTGTTGCATTTGTTAGCCGTTTTTGAATGTGTTTCATGTTGAAATGTTCTAACAACCTTCTAGGCCTGCTTCCCTCATGATGTCGAGATTTGCACTGGCCGCAGCCAGCCGCACTGCGTCCACCATGCTTTTGTCCTGCAGCAAGACTCCTCTCACACGCTCTACGGCATCTGCCTGCGCGTCTGGTCCCGCGCCGACGAGAAGCGTGCCGAGACCATCCGCGACTTGCGCAAGCGTACCGAGCCCGACTTCTACGACAATGGTGATGAGACCTACTGGATCCCCTACTGTCTGTCTTTCCTCTCCCGCTACCCGCTCTACAACCTGCTGGGCGACTACCTGCGCGGCATGTGGATCCACTGGAACAAGGCCACCAACCTGTTCCACGCCGAGGAGGTCTCCCGCATCCTGAGCTTCCCGGCACCTCGCCTCAACGACCTCGTCCGCATCGACATGAAAGACTACGCCCTGTGCTACCAGTTCCCCTCCTCGCCCACCGGCTTCCAGAACTTCTCCATGTGGCCCCTGTTCTGCTGTCTGTCCATCCCCAACATTGTCGGTGTCATCGAGGCCGCCGTCTCCCCCACGCGCCGCATCATCTTTGTCTCCCACTACCCGGCCATGCTCACCATGGCCGCCGAGACCGTTCGCTACTGCGTCCGCGTCTACGAATGGAGCGGCCTGTACGTGCCCGTCGTGCACGCCCGCCACGCCAAGGAGCTGGTCCAGGAGCCTGGCCCGTACATTCTCGGCATCACCGCCGAGTGCCGCACGCTTTTCACGGCGCCCACCGACGCTCTGGTCGTGGACCTCGACCGCAACTTTGTGCTGACCTCGAGCCCGCCTACCGCGCTCACCCCTGGCCAGCGCAACAAGTTTGTGCAGCGTCTGACGCAGTCGCTCAACGGCGACGTCACGCCCTCGGGCGTGCCCCAGCACCTGCGCTCTGCCTACGGCGGCGGCAAGCTGGTCCCGGCCGGCCAGATCATTGTCATGCGCGGCGAGGTCGAGTCCATCCAGGACCCCGAGTGGTGGGCCCAGGACTCGGTCATGGCCGTCATGGACCACGTCTGCGAGAAGATGGGCCGCAACTCGGGCATCAAGGCCGTCTTCGGCGGCTCCGTCAAGAAGCCGCTGATGACCAAGGTCTCCATGCGCCACCTCAACGAGATTGTCCGCGAGCGCAACCAGTACTCGCGCGATGCGCTCGAGGCCTGGCAGGACTTTATCAACCTCAAGGGCCGCATGGATACCGAGCTCGCCAAGGTCACCAAGCGCAACAACTACCTGGTCGAGGAGCTCGAGAGCTGGAAGCAGCAGTTCCTCAAGTTCCAGGCCTTTGCTGAGCAGCTCACCAAGGAGACCCAGGACCTCAAGATGAAGATTGAGAACCACAAGCGCGAGAACCGCCGCCTCAACGGTCTCATTGACCAGCAGAAGGACGACAACGCTCGCCTGTCGGTCCGCCTCACCGGCACCGAGAAGCAGCGCGACGACGCCCTCGAGGCCCTGGTGCTCCAGCAGGAGATTGCCGAGGAGCTCGAGCGCGAGCGCAAGCGCAACATCAAGGACCTGTCGGCCCTGCAGCACACCAACGTCACCCTGGCCCGCCAGCGAGACGAGGCCCGCCGCGTCGTGCTGCACCTGCGCAGCCTCATTGGCGGCCAGAGCCACCACATGGAGCACCTCATCGAGTCGCTCACCAAGCCCGACGAGATCATCGACGAGCTCGAGAGCGGCTTTGTCGAGGAGGACGAGGAGGCCGCCGCCGCCATGGCTCGGGAGGGCAGCACCCCCGAGGAGATTGAGGCCGCCCAGCGGCTCAAGGCCCAGGCCCGCGCCAGCAAGCGCTACTCGTCCTCGAGCTTCAAGGACGTGGCCGACCGCCACCTCAAGGACAAGACGGATGCCATTGCCCACATCATCCGCAACATTGCGGAGCAGTGCCAGGCGGCCGTCGAGGGCCTGCAGCTGGCCCAGGACGCCGTCGAGTCGTCGTCCGACAGCGAGGCGCGCCAGCGCCGCACCGCCTCGGCCCAGCGCCTGCGCCGCACCAGCAACCTGTCCACGGCGACGACGCACAGCGACGACGGCCACTCGGCCTCGGCGTCGGACGTGGGCGACGACAGCCTGCTGCACCCGGCATCGGGCCGCTCGTCGAGCATCCCGCCGACGCCGGACCTGATCCCCAACCGGGCCAGCACGTCCATGTCAATTGCCTCGACGGCGACCACGCCGGAGCGCTCGTCGCAGCAGTACGTCGTGGGCCACGACATCCCCACCAAGATCGTCGAGGACGAGGAGGACGAGTACGCCGAGCGCAGCGACGTCGAGACCATGCCCGACTCGGGCATTGTCGGCAAGCACGCCGAGAGCCTCATCCACCGCCCCTCGGGTGCGCGGATCAGCGCCCTCGGCGGCACGAGATGACTGAAAGATCGGCGCGGCTGGGGATGGTAGCTTTGTGATGTTGCCCCCCTTCCCTATCCTACCCCTTTTGATATGATTTGCATATAGGGTACAAAAAAAAAGAAACGAACAACAGCACCGTTCGAGGCCGATCCCGTTCCGTCGTCTCACTTCGCTCCTTTGTCTTGTTGTCCATTTGTTGGGTTTCCGTTCCGACCCTGTCCTTGAGCACACTGGCGTTGATATCTCCTTGCTTTTATTTCTTCTTCTTCCTTGTCTGTTCCATTGTTACTCTTTGCACAACCCTCGATATCTCTTGTTTTAGTGTTTCCTCTGTTACTTACCTCTTTTCTTCTCGTCGTTCCTTATGATACATTATTTCAACCTTGCTGCTCTTCTGGAGAGTACTACCTGGGAAAGGAGTACCCCGAATGTTTATTCGTTTGTTCATTTGTTGTTTTTATTGTTTTCTGCACAGTTGTTCGCAGTCAGCTCCTATTTCTTATTTATATTCTTTTGGGTGTCCATTAGGACACGAATGATAGTTTTGGCTGTTGAAAAGACGATATTTTTTAGGTGAAGTCTGTGTGCACAGCTTTTATAGTAAGATATTTTGTTAAAATGTAATGGGTGAACCACGACTGACTGTTATTTTCGTACTGCTTGTAAACGAAATGTATTTGTGACGGGGAGTGAGATGACATGCTTTTCCAAAGTACTTTGTGAAAGGCACTTACACGAAGATTCCGTGCTGAACGAACCGGGCACTTACAACGACCTATTGCAGGGAACTAGCCCAAATGTGTTAGCTCAGCTTATCTTATCGCGATAACGTTGCTGTTTGCTCCTGGCTCCCCTAAAACTTTTTTTTCTGCCGTTCTTGCCACTGTTTTCCCCGTTATCAGCTCCGTCGCTCCTTCTTCCCGAAACACCACAAAACAAGCACGTCACGACACCCTTCATTTTGACGTCTTGTATTTTGCAGCTGTTTTCCTCCCCACGACAACTCCCACCTCTGCGATGGCGTCCGCCGACCCGCTGCTCACAACCCTCTGCAGCGTCTGCCGCACAAACCCACCACGCTACAAGTGCCCGCGCTGCAACATCCCCTACTGCTCCGTCCCCTGCAACCGCCGCCATCGCGCCCGTGCTGGCTGCAGCGGCATCCGCGACGTCACCACATTTGTGCCCCGGGCCCGGCTCTGCACGGCCGCCGGCATCGACCGCGACTACAACTTCTTGCAGGGGATCGACGTCGCACGCAACAGCGCCGTCAAGCACGTTGTCGACGAGCGGCGCGTGCTGCGGGCGAACGACGTGCGGGCGCGCGTGCTCAACGAAGGCGACCCGGCCGACGACAGGAGCAACAGCAACAAGAAGTCCCACGGCAAGAAGGACCACCGGACACACCACAATGGACCGGCCCTAGTGAAGCAGTGGGACGGCGAGGAGGTGGTGTACCTGCCCGCGCGGCCACGGTTGACGGGTGCGGCAGCGGCAGCGGCTGCTGCTGCTGCTGCTGCTGCTGCTGTACAGAATGACGACAGCGACGGCGATGCCGACGACGGCGATGACGACGAGGACGACGATGACGATACAGCGGCAAAACCAAACGCGTCATCCGTACCCGCTATGCCCGTCTACGAAGCCGCCACGAGCCACCGTGTGCGTGGCATGTGCCGTCGCGATGGCATTGAGCTGCTGGGTGCCCCGCGCGGATTTGCACGGCAGCGGGAGAACAACACAACGGTGGCGACGGCAACAACAACGAGCAAAGACGGCGGGCGCGTGACCAAGGTGCACCTACACTGGCAGGTGGAGTGGCTGGTGTACGCGAGCAGCGAGGCGGCACCACCAACGCGGCTGCTGCGGCGAGTGCTCGATGATATGCCCTTGTACCGGGCGTACGCTGCACTCCAGACAGTAGAACGGAAGAAACAAGAGAAACTAGGCGGGGGTTTGGTGAGCGAGATTGGCGAGGTCGACGAGGTGGAGGACAACGGCGACGACAACACCATGGACACCCGTGGCGACGGTGAGGCGGCTGGTCCGTCTCCCTCCAAGAAACAGAAGAAGCAACAGAAGAAACAACAGAGACAACATCAGCAGCCGGCTACCACGAAGGCTGCACCGCAACTGACAGCCCCATTTCACAACTCTTTCTTCTACACGTGCGATGTTCAGGTCCCGGTAACAGCCTCGTGGAGCACGCGACCACTCCAGAGTGATGACGACACAGAGACCCACGACGACCCAGCACAGCGCGCCGCCCGGACCTGTTTCAGCTTCTATCTGCTGCGACCACGTGTCTCTGGCGTCGCCCACCACGCCCAGGCCAAGGAATTGATCCCGCTCGACGCAACGGATACACTTGCCACGGCGCTGCCCGGTCGCTCCGTCCTCGAGTTTCCGACGATTTACGTTCTGCCAAAGGACGGTGCCTTGCCTTTGCCTTCTGGTCATGTCCTGGGATCGACGGAACGGCGGGTGCTTGCTGCGCCGTCGCTGCCGCCAGCCCATGCAGGGCAGCACGGCAAGAAACCCAATGGATTTCTCAAGCGGCGGCAGAACGGTGGTGGCTCGGACACGCCTGCGGTAAAGAAAAGAAAGACGGCCGAAGCAGAGGAAGAAGCCGGCGAAGAAGCCGGTTCTGCTGCGGCTGCTCCCGCGGCTGCCGAGCTTGAGAGCGAGACCAGCAGTAGCGGGTCAGATAGCTGCGACGAGGAGGACGATAGTGAAGAGGAGGAGGGGGGGGGAGGGGGGGAAGGGGAGGAAGGGAAACAACAAGCACCCGGCACCCTCCCCGAACTGCTCCAGGGCCTCGGCAGCGCAGGCTCGTTGCCGTCGGAAGGAAAACCCCAGTTGGTTGTCTACGACTCGTGGTCTGAAGGATCAGACGAAGAATAGGAGCGTTGTTTTTATTGTAATTTTGTTAGACAGCGTATAAAGCATATCCCAAGAGATATCCCCCGAGAGATAGTCTTGAAGCAGGTAATTCATGCAACAACTTATTTCGAATCGTGGAATCACGCCTTTATAAGCAAGTAATATGTATATGAAAAAGTCACAAATCTGTGCTTTTTCTCCTTTTTTTTAATTATTTGTCGTTGGGTGTTGGTATCATGTGTTTGCTGTTGTCAAAGGATGAGAAAAAGAAATCAAGAAACTCCTTTTTCATCCCCCGCAAGAAGCAAGGCTTTGAGATATAAAGAAAACAAAAATGTTTAAAATCAAAGCACGAGGACAAAAGAAGACGCCCGATCGCTTCATGTTTTTTTTGTCGTTCATCAGCTCTCCTTTTCATCGAACAGCCGTTCCATATAGAAAGGAAAGAACTTCCTATTCGCCTTGCCTTTCCCACAAACCCGCCCCTGCCAGTTTCCCAGTGAAACGTTGGAATGATAGTCGTACAAAGAGGGAATCATGAGAAAACGCAAGACCCCAAAAAGCCATGGAATGAAATAAAGAACAAAAGACGCGAGGAACGCAAAAAAGGCGCAAAAGCAACACAGAACGAGCCAAGTCGTTGGCTACCTCGTCCTATCCGATCCCGATACAAGTAAAAGATGGGAATTGCAATGTGTGAACACGTGAAAAAGTAAACAAAAACAAGGAAACAAATGAGAAACAATATAGACCACACCGAGCAAAGAGCAGAAGCCTTACTGCAGCTGCTGCTGACGTTGAGGCTGCTGCTGCTGTTGCTGGTTGTTGTAGTCATTGTTACGGCGGTAACCGCTGTTGTTACCACCACGGCCCCGGTTGTAGCCACCACGACCGCGGCCACGGCCACGACCCCGGTAGTTATTGCGGTAGCCGCCGTCGACGCTGCCTTGGCCGAACGTCTCGACGTTCTTGCGCTGCTCTTCACCCCGCCACTGGGGACCACCCGGACGGCCACTGTTGCTGTTGACCGCAGCAGCACGGTCTTTGGCTTCACTCGATATGTTGTCAAAGAACGACTTTGTTTTGCTGTACGCCACGGGCGCATCGCCACCCTCCGTATCGGCCGCGGCACCCGATTCCGATGCTTGTCCACTCGAGACACCGGCAGTGGCCGAGGCATTCACGTCGGCCTCAAAGTTGCCGCCAGCTATGGCCTCCTTGATCACGTCGTCCTTGTTGAACTTGGCGTTGGCCGAAGCGAAATCAAACTCCGCATCCGGCACCTCCACCTTGGCCGTGCGGGGTCCATTATAGTGGCCGCCACGGCCGCGTCCTCTGTACTGGTTGTTGTTGTAATTGTGGTGGTTGTTATTATAGTTATTCTGGTTGTTGTAATGGCCAGTGGTGTTGTTGTTGTAGTTGCCCTGGTTTGCCTGGGCAGCAGCATTCATGCGCATCTCGTCGACCTTGCGAGTCAGGTTGTCCAGAGCCGAGGATCCGCCGGCAGCAGGGTTGGCCTGCGGCGGTTGAGCAGATCCCAGGCCAGCCATGGCTCTTGCGACAGCGGCCTTGGCAGCTTCTGTTGCAGACTGAATAGAAGCCCCTGGTGCCGACTCTGTGGTTTTGGTGGAAACAGCAGCTGCGGTCGTCGTTTGCGTCGTCGTCTTGTTCACCAGGCCAGCGGGGAGCGGGACAATCGGGGTTATCCGAGTCGCATTCTTGGGGCCCGTAGGCACGGGGCCAGCAGGGGCCTCGACGGGTGCGGTTGGCGGAACCGCCTTGCGGACGTCGGCACTCGGGCCAGTCGGAGCACCTCTGCTGGCAGCAGAGGGTGGCTGGCCTAAAGACTTTGGCTCCAGCTCCGCAGGACCAGGGGTAGGGCCTTTGGGCTTGTCAGCCTGGGTAGGAGGCACCGGGCCACCTGCAGCAGGCTGCTGCGGCTGCGGAGAGCGGCCAGGAGCGCCAGGACCGCGAGGACCGCTGGGAGGACCGTTGGGACCAGGTGGGCCGTTTGGTCCAGGGGCAAACTGGGGCGGGCCCGGGTAGAAGTTGTTATTCCACTGAGGACCACCAGGGCCGAAACCAGGTCCTTGTGGAGGGTACCATCCGGGAGGCGGAGGGTATGGGGGGTTTCCCGGAGGCGGGCCATTGGGACCCCAGCCACCAGGGGGGATAGGCATGTTGGGTGCGAAGCCTTGTGGTGGTGGGCCGCGGGGCGGTCCTTGGGGAGGGCCTTGGGGGGCGCCTTGGGGCGGACCCTGTTGGTACTGTTGTGCGCCGTTGTTCACAGGACGAGGACGAGCCTAGCCGCAAAAAGCATCCGAAGACGCAACTGTCAGCAAATGTGTTTTCAAACACAAAAACAAGAAAAAGTAGACAATAGCAAAGCAAGGCCAGGGGCGTTTCGCCGGATCAGAAGGAAGGCAACGGAAATATCAACATGGGGTTGTTTGCGCAATTCAGACAAGTATGTTTTTCATCCGAAAATGTTTCATCATAAAGGAGGTCGTCTCCTTGGCAGGTGCTTTGAGCGTGGGAAAACAATATGAAAAAAAAACTTACACCAAGGATCGCTGGGTCGTTGGGCATCTGGGCGGGGGGTGCAGAGTTGCCATCCTCGATACGGAGGTCCTTCACATCGGTGCCACGGAACACAATGTACTCGTAGATCTGGTCGGCGGGTGCAATCTCTTCTTCGGGCTTGCCTTTGCGGCCTTCCGTGCCGTAGGAGATGACATTTTCGAGCGAAACGGTCGAGTCCTCTGAGCTGATACTGTGAAGAATGCCAGAGTACCGAATGTCACTCTTGGAAATGAGGGAGATACGGGCTCTGTGAAGCGAGAAGCAGGATGTTAGTAGCTGTATCAGGTTGTTATGTTCTCGAGCAGAAAGTGAAGCCATACCCTAAAAAGTCCGACATGATCGCGAGCGGCTCACGACACAAGTAGGAGAAGCAAAAGAAGCAATTGATAGAGTCAGGGCACTCAGGGCACCAGCGTGTCAACCAGTCGTCAAAATGAGGGTAAGAGGACAACAGGGAAGGTGATATAGAGAACGTGAGTAGTGCAGAGAGATAGAGGACAGATGGGGGTAGAAAAGTGGTAGAGAGGTAGAGAAGGGAGAGAAAAGAAAGGAGCCAAATGTGTGCCGGGATGCGGTTAGAGCGTGAGAGATTTAAGGGAGGGTAAACAAAATTGCGAGAAGAGGGAGAAAAGGACGAGGAAGTCGGTATTTATAGAAATGTGAGGGAGAGAGGTCGGAGGTGGTGGGAATGAGGTCGAGAGACAAGAGGAAGTGAGAAGAAGCAAGAAAAAGTGGGAGGAGAAAGCTGTGAGGATTTTTGCACGTTTTGGCGGCTGGCCCGAAAGAAGGTCCTGCAAAAAGGGCAGGAACGTTGCGTGGTTGGTGGGAAGCTCTTGCCTACGAAGAATTGCAGCAGGAAGGAAGGAGGCTGGCCAGTCTAACCACGAACAGTGTACCGCCACTGAAGCCCCAGCACGTGATGCATCCGATCCCACTTTTACCAGCTGAGGACAGCAGGTTGCAGCTCACCGCCCCGCATTATTTACAGGGCAAGCTCCTACAGAGCTACAGAGCTACAGCGCAACAGGCAAGAGTGTCAGTACAGATCGCCTGGATGGTGTTAACGATGTCAAAGTTGACTTCGCGTGTGCGGTCTATGTTCTGGTTGGTACTGACGATGCGAGCTGTCTTTCCAGTTATTCAATCTTTTTCTACAGATAGACAGAATATTGGACACAGTCTCCCTCGAAAGGGTATTTGCGTCCGTGGACAGTTTCGTTGGAAATCATGTCGAGCCAAGTTGTCGGGGCAAGTGATGTGAGAACATGGAATACAGGTTTGCGGTTTTTGCAGCTGAGGGAGGTGGTATTGGCTTAGACTAGTCCGAATTGGGGTGACTTTTCGAAAGCCGCCCAAATTCGGACTAGTCTGCCTTTGTACTTATACGAGAGAAGTTATACCGGAAGTTGGCGAGTCAAGTTGTCGAGGCAAGTGATAAGAGGAACATAGAATACAGATTTGTTGTACAGTAGTTGAGGAGGAGGTATTGGCTTAGACTAGTCCGAATTTGGGGCATCAGTCGACTGATGCCCCAAATTCGGACTAGTCTGCCTTTGTAATTTATACGAGAGAAGTTATACCGGAAGTTGGCAGACTTGTGATGTTCGAAATGTGTTTTTTATGTTTGGGTCAGTCTTGGAAGCATGGGGGTCGTCTTATCTCGCTTCTTCTTCCAAACTGCAGAAAGCAAGGCCGTTTGCGAATACGAATGTGAGGCTTGCACACCGCCAGAACAAAAGCACATTCCATCATGTATAGTCATCTTCATGCCTTGTCCAACTGCATCAACGTATTAACCTATCCTCGGTGATCTATGCCTTTCGTCTCGTTTCGTCTGCACAAAACTGACCGACACTACACACGCAAGCTGTCCACTATGCTGTGGGAAATGTCTCCAATCTCACCAGCAACAACAGAAGCGGTTGAAGACAATGAAGACCGTGCTCTGCTTTCTCCTCTCCCCTCCCCTGCATCTGGATGCCACAACGTACAGAAAGCAGAGAAAAATTGAAAAAAAAAAAGTCAGGCTGTTCACACAAGACGAATCATTCAAAAAATTTGTAATCCAGAATGTATTGCTGTGGTAGAGGAAAGGAGTAGAAAACAGTGTGTCCCAATTTCTGTTTCTTGGCCGTACATGCATAAACCCATGATGTCCGTTGGACCGTACCTGCAAGAATAAAACCGAGAGGGGCAAAAGAAGACGAAGATAAGTCAAAGAAAAGAAAGCGAGAAATACAAACGAAGAAAAGACCAGCCGTAAGAAAATGGAACGGGGGTAAAAGAAGAAGACGCTGAATAAAAATGGGCCTATTCCAAATGCCGTCATCAAAACCTCATAACTCGATGGTGTCGAAGCTCCATCCCCGACCTTGTATCATGCCGCCACGCTCTTGGTCATCTCGCCCCACCGGAAGCGCCGCAGCGTGCTGCCCGTCGACGAGCGCATAATCTCGCGGCCGCAGGCAGTCGACGCAGACGCAGAGCCGTTGGCCGCGGAGGGCATGGCCAGAGACGACGACGCGGCCGCGGCCTCTTGGCGCCCAACCTCACGGCCAATGACAAAACCGGCGCCGAAGCCGACAACCGACACAAGAACAACAACGCCGGCACTGACGACCCAGGTGAGCAGCGTCGGGCTGATCATGGTGACGTCGGTGGCGTCGTTGGTGGCGGTGGCCGCGGCGGCGGCCGACGAGGACGAGGTGCGCTTCTTCTTGGTGACACGTGGAGAGGACTTGCTGGCGCCGGTACGCTTGCTCTTGCTGGACGCGGAGACGGCGCTGACGGCGCTGTTGCGGGACGAGTGGTGCTGGTGCTGTTGTTTGATAGGGGCGGCGGCGACCGAAGGACGAGAGGCGGCTTCGGTATGGGGCGGTACCTGTGGGGGCATCCGGGGCGGCTGGAACGGCGTACGTGTGCGTGGCGAGACGGATGCATCATCGTTCGCGTCGTTGTCGTCGCCCATCAGCTCAGACTCGGGCACGAGACGCAGACCCATCGGCTGGTTGCTCGGGCACAGGCCCGCGTTGGTCGTCGTTGTCGTTGTCGTCGTCGTCGTCGTCGATTGCGACGGCTCCCCGCCCGTACGAACACCGCTGCTCTCCGTCTTGGGCAGACGCCGTGCAGCCGCCGCGCACGACAGCAGCGTGGTCAGCGATGCGCGCAGAGCCGCATCGTTGTCCTCGCGGTAGGCCGGGGACATGAAGCTGGGTGCCGAGTTGCGCGCGGGCCGCGACGACCGTGGTGCATAAGGCCCTTCACCGGCTGCCATGTGCGGCGGCATGTGCGACGGATGGGGCGTGGGCAGCGAGCGGTGCGACGACGGGTGCTGGAGGTGGGTGGGCGGATGCGAGAAGGCGTTGGGCTGTGGCCGGAAGGTGGGCGGGCCAGACGAAGGCATACCGAGGGCCGTACCATCGTCGTCGTCATCGTCGTCGTCGCCGTCTTCCTCATCGTCGCCGTCGCTGGCGGCCGCCCTCTGGCGCAGACGAGCGTCTGTTGCTGCCTGGTTCTGGTACTGAAGCAGCGAGTAGCTCTGGGACGGTGGGCGACCGGCGTCGAGATCCAGCTCCAGGTTTTCGGCCGAGCTGGACAGGACGCGATCTTCTTCGCTTTCTGTCTCGTCGTACTCCTCCTGGCTGCTGCTGGCCGAACGCCGGGGTGCAACAGCTGTGGCGGCGGTGTTTGACGACGACGACGTAGGATGCGTTGTCGGGTGTGACGTGGGCGGCCGTGTCGACGAGGGCGACGACGACGAAGGACCGGCGGCGGCTTCGACCTGCTGCAGAAGACGCCGTCGCCGCTGGGGCGTTGCGGGCATGGCGCCGCCGTTGATGCCGGTAGCGCCACTGCCGACGCGCAGGCCGGTGATGACGATCTCGTCGGCGATGGAGGACAGCGACGAGGACGACGGCTGCGAAGCGACTTCGACCCAGGACTCGACCGTACTGGCCATGTGGCTGTTGGTGGCGGACGTGGAGACGTTCATCGTGTTAGTCGATGGGCCGTCAGCGGGCGAGAGAGGGTCCTTTCGAGTTGGCGGCGGCATAGTGGATCCGACTGAGCGATAGGGGGGCGGTTTTGCGACGAATGTACGTCGTAATAGAAGAAAGGAGTCGCTGGAGAAGCGGGAAATGGGTAGAAGTGTGAATGTGGTAGAAAGTGTTAAAAGTGTACAATGACCAAAGTCTCACGGGGCCCAGATTGTGACGGATGGAGAGAAAGGTTGGCGTGGGCGGAAAGAGGCACCCCGTGTCTGAAACGCCCTGCGCGCGCAGTAAACTTGGTATTGTTGGCACGGGGCTCACTGGTCCAACCAAAAGGTGGGATGGGATGGGGGCAGTGGGCGCTGTTAAGAAACGACAAGAGTCGTATTAATCGGTAAATCGTGACGAAAACGGAAAGAGCGACTCGGTGAGCGAGGGACAGAACGACGGAGAGACAAAAGAGACACGGCCTCGCGGATGTTTGTACGAGTCCTCTTTGAATGAAAGGCGACTTGACTGTCCGAGGCGATGAATTTTGTTCCAGATGAATCCGTCGCAATAAGCTTTGGGGGCCTTGGGGGCCTTTGTAAGAGTTGCTGGCGTGAACCCCGCACAGTTTGTTCGTTGTGCTGGCAGACGGGTTCGTGACCCGGTCCCGGTATTGGTCTGGTTGCCTTTGCTGGCAGGACCTCTTTGGAATATAGAAATGGAAATGAGCAGCGTCTTGGAGGCAAGCGAGAGGGGCAAGCCAAGCTGAAAGGCAGGGAAGGCGCGAAGAGGAAGGCGACGGTGTGGAGTTGGACGGTTTTGGTAACTGCCCCCTTCGTGATCTGAGATGGGGAAGGAAGGAGAAAACAAGACAACACTTGTAACGGGAAGAGCGGAAGGAAAAGAAGGAAAGAATATGAATATGGCAAAGATACAGCGACAGAAAGAAGGCAAGAAGGGACATGGGAATGGGAAGCCAAGACAACCCAAAACGGCTGCGATCTTTCCCTCCACACCGTTACGTGCGCCCAACAGATAATAGGGGTTCCGTTACGTCAGGGAGAGAGACTACGGCTAGTGAGGCGCAATTTAGGTGTGAGAGCACGAGGGCAATGGCTGACCGCCTTCCGGAGAGGGGAGATAACAATGGTCTATCTCCAGTTCTCACTGTTTGTCGTTCTGCCAATTTCATATGCAGACTAAAACAGTAGGCAGGCGTGGTCGCATGTCGATCGCGCTTGCCACCTTGCGGTGGACGGTTCAGTGTGTGCACGAGCGTGTTTCTTTGTTGCAACTCTTGGCTGTCTCTCGCCCTTTCCCTTCGTCTCCCTTGGGACGTTTCTCAACTTGACAAGTGCAGTTGCGCTCCTTCCCTCGTGCTTAAGGGAGCACTGGTAAGGCGTGGGAAGATGTAGAAGGAGCGTTTGTGGGCAACTTATGGAGAACTCGCACTCCATATAACACGTTATTTTTGTTGGGGAAAAGTCAGGTAGTTCATTGCATCCTGCATCCTTGGAAGGGACAGAGGAGGAGGGGGTAAACGAGATTGTCATGCTTTTGGGCTGTCCACCACCATCCGCCGCTGCGTCCTTTGTTCGCAGTACCTGCCCGGTAACAACGAGACGGGCTCTTTCCCAATGACGCGGCAGCGGCTGGGGGTTCACCACTCCCCACTTTATTACAGCAGCAGAGGACCAAACCGCTCGGATGGCGCGCCGAGACATTCCAACGCGTCCCCCGCAGTATTAGTGGTGGACAAGAAAGACTGTTGAACGTGACGCCAGCTGTGAGCCAATAGTCGCAAGCCTGGCGCGGATAGGACAGTCACGCTTCTTTCAAGTTGGGTGGTGAGGGGAACTTTGAAGCACAGCCTGGTGTGAGAGGCATGTCAATGTTGGAGGCGAATGTCGATGTAAATCTGTCACAGTTAGGGCTACTTGGAAACGTATTTAAATTGTTTAAAACGTCGATTATACGGATTATTTACTCCGGGGTTTATTTGTTTTCGATTTAATTGTCTATAAATAATTTGAACTATTAAAATAAAATAAAAGACGTTTACAAAGAAGAATGAGATTTGTATAACCGGATGATCAAGAACAATTCATAAAGCAAGTTCAAAATAGATGGGGGCCAACGTCAAGGCTGTAACTACAGCGATATTCACGAAATTCATACATGGTCACATCCGAACTTAGGTATCACACAGTCATGGACGATGTGTTTTCAAGACAATCATAAATAAATTAACTTTTATGACCTGAACGCCAATGCGTCTCTGTGGCTTTGCTTTTCTTTCTTCTAGCAAGGGTATTACAATAGAAAAGGAAGGCAAACGAGAGATATGGAAAACAAGGAGAGGGAAAGATATGCCTTACTTTTTCTTTTTGCATTTGTGTACTTACCAGCGCGACACGTAAAATCGACTCGAAGAGAGACCGGCGACGGCCCTCTTTTTGTAAATCCCCAATGCCTTGCCAGCCCACGAAATCGAGGTGAAAGAAGGCTGCGACAAGATGCATTGCACATCCCATCCCAGCCCACATCGCCTCAGGCAGTTGTGATTTCCGAGGAGGACCAGATTGCAATGCCCCGGAACAGTTTGACCGATCCCAGTTGGAACAGAAAGAAGTAACTTTTTTGATACAACCCACCTCCCATACACAAGAGAATGCACGAGCGGTGGGTCGTAGAGCCCTCAGGAGAGACCCCCAGCATGCAGTAATAGTCATGAAAAAGTAAGAAGCCCACAGAAGCACACGCAAACAAACAATCAAATGAAATATTGCTCCCAAGGCGGAAGAGAAAAGAAAAAGAAACTTTGCCATATGAACCCATCACCATCTTTTGTTGTACTAATCGTGGTACCGTCCCCTCTCATGTCCGGGAGAGACGTTTTCTCCTAGCCCCGGCGAGCTTATGTCTTCTGTTTCTTTTCTTTCTTCTTCCTTGGTAGCAAAGAATAGGAGCCAGCAGGAGCCAAGCAGAGCCAAAAACCAGTCATCAGGTCATCGTGTTTCTTAGACCGCATCCACAAAGGATGGGAAAATGGAAACTATTTCAAAGCCCACAGAGTTTCGGATCGAGCCCTCAGTTGTATCGCGGCGACTTGGGATACTCCCAATAAAGGAGTCCCCAAGAAACCCTCTCTCACGAGCCTCTGACGTTTCTGTTCAGCCCCGCCTCCTAAAAGGAGGATACCGAACAGAAGCCAGACCGACAGCCAACCTAGCCAATACCCAAGATATGTGTGTGCGCAGAAAATCCGAACGATCCCTCGGGAAAATTAAGCCGCTATGTCGCCAAAAGGGAAGAAGTGGGAAAAGAGAAGAAAGGCAGACAGGCAGTCCTCTTTGCCGTCATCCGAAAAAATCTCAATGCTGTCCTTCTACGCTTAGAAGGTCGTCTTCTTGCCCTGGAAGCCGCTACTGCCGCCGCGGCCACCACCGAAACCACCACGACCGCCGCCGCGGCCGCCACCGCGGCCACCGCGGTCACCGCGGTCACCGAAACCACCGCGGCCACCGCCACGACCACCAAAGCCACCACGACCACCGCCGCGTCCGCCACCAAAGTCGTTGCGGGGCTTGGGGGTAGAGTAGTCCAGACGGACGTTACGGCCAGCGCAGTCCTGGCCGTTGAGCTCCTCAAATGCCTTCTTGGCATCCTCGACCGAGTAGAACGAGACGTAGCCGAAGCCCTTGGGGCGACCAGACTCCCTGAAAAAGCAGTTAGTATGTGTTGTACGATGATGAAATCATCATTCGCGAGCGGAGCAGTAGGTGGGTGTTGTCTTACATGTCAGTGGGCAGACGCAGGCTCTTGACGTTGGCGACGTCGGAGAAGAAGGCAGAGACGGTGTCCTCATCGGCGTGGAAAGGCAGGTTGCCGACGAACAGGGTGTCGCTCTCGGGGCTGATGGTGTCGCCGTACTTCTTGGCACGGTCGGCAGCGTTGTTGTTGCCGCCGTCGTTGTTCTTGGGGCGGGCAGTGGAGAAGTCGAGCTTGAGCTCGCGGCCCTCGATGAAGTAGCCCTGCATCTTCTCGAACGCAGCCTTGGCGTTGGCGGCCGAGTCGAAGTCGACGTAGCCGAAACCGCGCGAGCGCTGCATCTCGCGGTCGGTGATGACGCGCGCGCTGACCAGGCCCTCGCAGACCTTGAACTCCTCGTACAGCAGGTTGTCGTCGACCTTCCAGCCCAGGTTGCCGGCGAACAGGGTGCTGCCCTCCTCGGGCGCGGCGGCGGCCTCGCCCTCCACCTCGTCGGTCTTGGCCTTCTTAGCGGCGGCGGGCTCCTCGTCGTCAGCCTTGCGCTTCTTGGAGGGCTCCTCGGTCTTCTCCTCGTCCTCCTCGTCCGAATCGCTCTCGTCCGAGTCGTCCGAGTCATCTGAGCCAGAATCGGAGCCAGAGTCAGAGTCGGACTATGAGAATGTTGTTAGCATACTGGCTGGCAGCAAGAGTTGATAAAGCATTGTCTTGGGGTCACTCACGTCAGCCTTGGTCTCCTTCTTCTCGGCCTTGGGCTTCGCCTCCTCCTCTTCCTCCTCTTCGTCCTCCTCGTCAGAGTCAGAACCAGAGTCGGAAGCAGAATCCGAGTCAGACTCGGACTCAGACTCCTCCTTCTTGGCGGCCTTCTTGCCGTTGGCCTTGGCGACGGGCTTCTCCTCAGCCTCCGACTCGGAGTCAGAGTCAGAGTCGGAGCCGCTAGAGGCAGAGTCCTCAGACTCGCTCTCCGACTCGCTCTCCGATTCGACCTTCTTGGCCTTCTTCTCCTTCTTGCCGTTGACGGCCTTGATGGCAACCTCCTTTGCCAGCTTCTTGGACTTGGCGTCCGACGTCTTGGACGGCTTGGTGACGCCGCCGTTCTTGATGCTCTTGATCGGGTCGGCAACAGCCTTGACCTTGGTCTCCTTTGACTTGCCCATTGTGAATGTGTGTGTGTGTGTGTGTGTTGGGAGAGATGGGTGAGGGGGGTACAGAGGAATGGGTATGAGGAAAAAGAAGATGTTTGGAGATAAAGTATGGGATGTAGGAGGAGAGAGGAGGGAGGGAGAGAGAGGACGAAGAAAAGCTGATGAAAAAAGCAGGACGTTATATGGGAGATTGGGGGGGAGAGCGACTGACCGAGCCTGCCTTGCTTGCCCAGGGACCAAACTGCTATCCAGCAAAAACCTTTTTTGCGCGGCAAAATTCTCTGCAAAAATAATAGCGTGGTTGGTCGGACACTTGCCATGGCATAAGTGGGTCCAGGCGGTGAGAGAGCCGAGAAGGCAGGTTCGAGGCATTGGGAAAGTGTTGCCTGGAATGCAAGGCACCCAATTTTGGCTTTGCAGCGCCCGCCATTGGCTTCTGGGTGCGCTCTGTGTTTGGCCCGTAAAGCCGTGGGACTGGAACTCCATTGATTGAAAACTATCACCACTTTGCTACGCAGTACGCACCACACGGTCCCGGTCGACGCAACCACGACTGTCTCCCACCTCCTATACTACCCGCACTCGTATATTCACATACATTCCACAATGCCGACCCCCGAGTCGGCCTCGTTCCTGGCCAAGAAGCCAACGGTGCCGCCGACTTTTGACGGCGTCGACTACGATGACACCAAGCGCTTAAAGCAGGCGCAGGACGCCATCATCCGCGAGCAGTGGGTGCAGGTCATGATGGGCCGGCTGGTGCGGGAGGAGATGAGCAAATGCTACTACCGGGAGGGTGTCAACCATCTGGAGAAGTGCGGCCATCTGAGAGGTGCGTTTGAAAGATTTGCGACACTTTGGAGAGGCTTAGGGGTACGCGAACCGAGACCTTGCTGACACGTTGACAGAACGGTATCTGCAGCTGCTCAAGACCGCCCGCGTCAAGGGCTACCTGTTTGAGCAGCAAAACTACTTTGAGAACAAGCAATAGAGCGCCGCGAGTTCAGGAGACGATTCGGAGGAGCGGATGCGACCCGCGCCCACGGGCCACGACGAACACATCCACCGAGAGGCGAGAAGAGCAGACTACGATCTAATACGACGACGGCGGCAGCTCTTTCTACAGGCCCTGGCATGATACATGGGACATGTGATGAGCGTTTGTGAGGAAAGGGAAAATGGGCCGTAGGTGAGGGTAAGGCCCCTCCACCGGACCCAATGTACATATCTACTGCGTAAAATGCAAATTTTTTGAAAGCCAATGTCTGGCCACGCAGTCTATGGCCGTTGCAGTGCGTGCATCTATCTCAATGCTGCGAGTCTCGATGTTAAACATAATCATATTCAAGCAGCTATACTCAGAAAAAGCTGCCCCAGATGACCTCCCCAGAAACGGAAGGCACCTGATTGGTCCACTTTTGGGTGCTGGTTTGGTGGCAGTTGGCACATGACAAGCAGACGAGCACAATAATGGTAGACAGGCGGCAGAATATTGTCCACGAGATGGAGGGATGTTTTACAAGTGAATCGGTCTTTTCTAACGAAATTCAACCGACGTCTATATCCGTCTGGTGGTGAATTGATGATGCACTGGAGCATCTTGATATACCTGATCACGTGCAGTACAAGGCTATGGACTGCTAATGTCTAAGAGACCAGCTAACGCCGAAAATTACAGGCCCATCCGACCCCTACTAAATAAAACTGGGCCTGTGGGCAGAAAAGAGCTTTCTCGCGCCTCAAGTGCTAGAACCATCGTGCGACCAAAGGCTACGAACAATCGACGACGACGACGACGACAGCTATCGCCTTTGGCGCGGCCTATACCCTCTCAATTGCCGCATACACACACCAATGGCTAGCACAATGAACGCCTGCCGGGCCACCCTGCTGCGGCGGGCGCTGGCTACTGCTGCGCCAGCTCGCTCTTCCTCGACTTTTGCAGTCGCATCACGCCGGACAGCAATGCCCTCCTCATTACGCACCCCCACCGCATCATCTTCCTCGTCCTCCTCTTCCTACTTCTCGACCTCCTCCGCCTCTCGAAACGCCACCCCTGCCGACACACCATCACAAGACGGCGCTGCCGCCGCCGCACCAGCCGCCGAGGCTGATGCAGCCCCGGCGGCGCTGTCGTCGTGCCCCGAGGGCACCGTGCTCGTGGGCCTCAATTACACCAAGGGCAGGACCGACCCTGTTGCCCTGCGGGACGAGGCGTACCCGTCGTGGCTGTGGAACTGCCTCGATGTCATGAAGAAGGCCGCCACGACCGAAGACGCCGACGCCGGCGATGAGTTTTGTAAGTATCCCCTGTGGCCGGCGGATGTCATGTCGACAAACGTCCGCTTCTAACTGTTTCTTTTTTTTATAGCCAAAAGCAAAAAGCAGCGGCGCATGGCGCTGCGGCGGCAACGCGAACTCGAGGCCAAGGTGCTGGCGACGGGCGATCTAACGGCCCTGGCGCCCAAGATCCCACTGCAGCACCAGACGGTGAACCTGCCGGTGGGCGTGGAGAGGGCCGAGGGCAAGCCGGCGCCGACGCTGCTGGAAGACACGCTGGCGGCGGCGGGCAAGCGCAAGGAGCTGCGGGTGGCGATGCGCAAGGAGCGGCGGGCCAAGATCAAGGAGAGCAACTACCTGCGGTCGATGTAGGCGGCGAAGTGATGCTGGAAGTGGTGATGATAAAAATAAAAATAAAAGGGGTGTTCTGCAACCTTCACGGAGCACATTGAGAGCACATCGAGAGCACATTGTACATTGTAAGATTATATAACAGCTGGAGCAATAGAACGAACTCCTTCTGACAGTGGTTGTGTTTATGATTTACGGTTGAGAAGGAGGCAGTATATGCACATGAAATAAAATAAAATTGAAAAATAAAAGTCAGATAGAGAAACCCTAAGACGCCAGAGGAGCTGTGCGGCATTGAGGGTCGAAATCCTAACAACGAGGTAAAGTACATGTCGCAAACAAGAAAGACACAAAACGTAAAATGAAAATAGAATCAAAAGAGAAAGGTTCCAAATATCCGGAAATCCAGTGACCAAAGAATGCTGTCGCTCATACGCTGTCATGATCATGAGAGAGATGGTGAAGAGAAAAGAGCAAGAAAAAAGGAAAGAAGCTAGAAGAAATAAGACAGGAACAAGAAAGAACAAAGAGCTAAAGTGTGAGCAGATGGCACAAAATCGACCTCACATTAGTACACAACTATTTGACGCTGTAGGCAATGCTGGTATGGATATTGCTGGTATGGGCAATGCCGTGTGGTGCCACTCCAGGTGCAGCTGGAAGTCTGTGAGCGACGGGAAACCGTGCTCGTCCTGGGCGTACTTGGTCTGGTCCCCTTCGGCACTGTCGAAATACAGGTACTCGTCACAGTAGGGGCACCACAGCCGTGCTTCCCAGTCGCCCGTCATCGGCGGCAGGTGGTTCGCGATAGCTAGTGGTGCAAACACAACGGTGCGTTGTGTGCTTGTATCGGACACGGCCACTGTGGTCGCCTGCCACCGTGGGTAGCCGTCGTCACCGCCCTCACCATCGGGCGTAGCGAGCACAGAGGACGAAGTCGACTGTGGTATTGACGACAGCTGTGGTGACGGCCGTCGAAAGGTTGGCAGTGGCGTGGTATGTTCGGACGCCGTAGTTTTCGGGATGGTAAATGGTGGAAAGGTGGTGGATGTGGACGACGAGGAGATGGCGGCAGGCGGCAGTCGTGTCGTGGGCAATCGCTGCACATCCTCCCAGACGATGTGGCCGTCGCAGAAGTCGCAGATGAAAGCAATGTCACGGTCGCCAAAGCGTTCAAAGGTGCCGACTGCGTTGCAGTAGGGCACAAGTTCCTCGAGTGTTGGTGGTTTTGGTGGCGGAGAAGGAGGTTCGTCGGGGTGGAGGGGTATAGTTGTTTGTGCCGGCTCAAACGAGCCGGTAAAGGTGGAGGGTGTAGGTAGTGGTGTCGTTGTAGAAGTCGACATTGGTGCAGGTGCGGGGATATCTGCTGGTGTAGATGGTGCTCTTGTAGATGCTTTCATAGCTGACTTGAGGAGTGGCCTTGCGGAGGCTGGGTTGGCGCTTGCGCTTTGGGACGGAGGGGGAGCAAGTTGGGGTTGCGGTGTCATCTCGAGGCTCTCTCCTTCGTCGTCGTGCGTGTCATTGTATGCCGTCCGGCCGCGGAACCGCTCTTGGCCAGCAAACATCCGCCTCTCGCGCGCCCGTAGCTGAGGTAGCTGCTGCTTCCATGCCGGAGTGCTTGGTATTGTTTGGGACTGGCTACGGTTCTGGCTGCTGCTCCCGGCTTGTTTTTGGTATGTCTGGCCACGGGCTTGTTGTTTTCGAAGGTCTTGCTGCTCGCGAAATTGGCGGTACACGAGGAACGCGCCCAAGCAGCGTGCGCCGCTGCCGCTGCCATCGCCGGCCTCGTGTTCGGCGTTGAATATGCGGCGTGCGGCGCGGCACTGTGCGCGGTGCAGCTGGCGGCGCAGGTGGACGGTCTCGCGCACCCAGAGCGGGTTGATGGGTCCGCCCGATCGTATCCAGTCGCGGAAGAGCTGTGTGTGGTCCTCGAAGTAACCGCTTAATGAAGAGAGCTCGGCGAGCGATTCGGCTGAGTTGTTAGCTGACATTGTACAGGCATATCCATGTGGTAAGGACCTTCCAGAAGGAAGGAGGAAAAGGCATACGTTTCCGGTCGTTTTCATAATAGAACTGGCCGTTCACGAGCGGGGCCATGGCCTGGAAGTCGCGCTTGGCCTCGTCGAGTGCTTCTTCGACGGCGCGGACCTGCTCGAACTCGTCGGGTCCCCAGCCGCGCTTGTCGGCGAACATGAGGATGCGTAGGACGTCCTGGAGAGCCGTGGCGATGGCGGCGAGCAGCGAGCCAACGGTCTCGGTGGACGTGGGCGTGGGCATGACTGTGGAGGTGGGTGTGGAGGTGGAGGTGGACATGTCCATGGCGGGATTGGTCTGGCTGGCCATCTCACGTTGGTCTGTGGCCCATTCACGTGGCCCGTCGTCTCGAATCGCGTTTCTGTATCGTCTCGCTGTCAGGAGCTTGAGCTCTCGTCGGGCCTCTACCGGCCACGTTCGCTGGTCGGCCGAGTGCAGAGGACGGCGTGCGGCGGCAACATGCTAGGGAGCGGCGACGGTCGTGGCGGGCGCGTGTTGCGTTGCTTCGTGCCTGTTGTCTGGCGTTTGTTGTCTGGCGTTTGTTGTCTATCGTTTGTTTTCTATCGCTTGTTGTCTCTGGTTCGTCGTCTCTGGCTTGTCATCTCTGGCTTGTCATCTCGTCTCGCTTGTTGTCTGTTGTCGTGGGGCTAGAGAAGTAGCGTCTGAAATTGGACAGCTCAAAGAATGGAGTAAGACTGCGCTCTGCTTACGCCCAGGCTTTTTTGCTATTCTCTTTTCGATGTCCTCCGTAATTATTCCTCTTCTGCTCTCGTCTATCGACGAAACGTGGACGCCGTCGCCCGCTCGCTGAACCGGACGGGGAATTAGCGAGTTTGAAATGGCAAAATGGCATCAGTCGGCCAAGCCTCACTCGACCCTTTCTTGGGTCGCTGCGCCCAGGCTGGAGAGACACAGGGATGCTCCGTACGCTGTTGCTGTTGCGTCTTGTGCGGCTGAAGACAGCAGCGTGCGACGGCTTCGCTGTCCAGCTTTGTCGATTGGTTTTAACTTGGTCCCTTATTGTTGTCGGATTGGGGCCTGCTTGTTGACGCGAGAGCTTTTTTTGTTTGTCTTCGCGTTGTTAGCCCGATTGTCGCTTATCTCGTTTCTTGTTTTTGTGTTGCTTGTTTCGAGATGGATTTGCGTTTTAGTGTCCATGTAGGCTACGAATTGTTGAATGGTTCTGTCTCTGCTTTGTCCCTAAGTAATCATTCCTTCTTTCCCTGCACGACCTACACGTGCCTGCCATTACTACAACAACGTACAGATTGAAGATACAGTGTCCTTGGCGCTCCGCTCCTTCCATAAACCATTCCCTCCGAAGCCCAGTTTAAAAAGGAAAGAGGCAGCCGGGAGGAGCTTGTGGCTCGAAACGTGAACTGATCCACAGTAGCCGATAGGGAGACAGGGACCCGCCGCGTAGCACCGGGCGCACCATTTGTTAAGGGGCGGGGATTGTAGTGATGTATACGAAGGTCGTGGTATTTCACGAGCGGTTTGCCTGGTCTTCCCTGTTTGCAAATCTTGGGTAGTTCTGGCCAGTGCTGTATTTTCTGCTTGATTTCTTCCTTTGTGCACTCTACTGTTTCTCGGTCGCGCCTTCTCTCCTTATCCAGGCTGTTCTATCGAAGGATTCAGCCGCTGGGAACATGCGGAAGGTACGGGTGTCAGAGGGTGCGTAACATGTTTTCGTCCTCGCTCCAGGTCGCAATCGGCCAGGGGACTGCGGGGCGCCCTACTTAGTGTTGCTGCTATTTCTGGCACCAGCTCATGATTTATGGCGCCTTACTGCGTATGTTCGTTTTAATTTTTTTACAGTTGGCTTGGCCTGGAGTTAGTGTTCCGGAACCGGTGACGTGCTTTGCTGTTCTGGCGTCGGTCGTTCCTGCCAGAACAATGAACAACCCGATTGTTCATGGCGCCAAGACGTGAAGGGTCGTTCTTTCTGCGAGGATTTGGAGTTGGCACTAAAATGAACTCGGCGGGCCACTGTGCGCAACCATGCCAGGGGTGCTCTTTCCTCTCGAATGTGATTTGTTTCGCAGTCGTGCCTGCTTCTGGACAGCCACCAATTCAGCCTTACGTCAGGCACAGAACGCATTAGCGGGCAGAGCGCCACGGCAGGGACCCCCTTCCCAAAAAGACTGGTCGAGACCGTCGTTGTCTTGCGGCGCATAATTGGACAAAGTGATGTCCCTACGCCGACGACACTGCGATCTCTCTTTTCATGCCCCGTCTCCGGCCGTCGCTGTTTTGGCGTGCACGCCGATTCTCCCCAGGCGCAGCCCTGCTGCTGCCCGTCTGTCGTGACCTGTCGTCGGCCCTGACGGAGCTTCGCTGGATCCAGGAGCACGTGGATGGACAGGAAGCGAAAACGGCCGACGCTGGGCGGAGCCGACGGAGCAGCTACAGACGTCAACAGAAGGCCCTCGTGTTGTGTCGGCGGCGTGGCCGTGGCGAGCCCTTGCAGTACGTCCTGGGGACGCAGCCGTTTGGGCCGCTGGATCTCTTATGCCGGCGAGGTGTCTTGATTCCGAGGTGAGTCGTTGGATTTGTTTACCTTTCTTTCTCTTTTCGTCTTGCAACAGTCTTGCTGACGACCGCCGACAGACCAGAACCAGAGGCATATTCCATGCGCCTCGCCGACTTGCTGTTGCAGGAGAGGGCCAGAGAGTCGTCGAATGGTGCGCTACGAGCACCGCTCACGATCCTTGATGCTTGCACAGGAACGGGCTGCATTGCACTGTTGTTGTATGCCCGACTGCGCGAGCAGGCCAAGGCAGCGCGTATTGCGCCGTTGCGCATCGTCGGCATCGACCTGGCGCCAGCAGCCGTGTCCCTGGCCAGAGCCAATGCCATCCGCAATGGGCTTGTGTCCGGACACGAAGGATCGTCCACGGCATCCGGATCTGCGTCTTCCGTCCGCTTTGTCAAGGGCGATTTGTTTGTCGACGACGACTGGCTGAACGAGCCCGCCGTTCAAGATCTGCTGCAGCAGACAGACAAGGCACAGCCCCCGCGCCTCGACGTCCTTGTGTCCAACCCACCGTACATCTCGACGGACGGATTTGCACGCGACACAGCCCGGTCCGTACGCCTTTTCGAACCGAAGCTGGCACAGGTGCCTGACGTGGTGCGGGCGTCCCTCGACCAAGGCCAACTGTATCGTGACGCTGCCGCCGAGGACGTATTCTATGTGCGCCTGTTGGACCTTGCCGCCCGGTTGGATGCACGAATACTATTGTGCGAGACCGGCGGGATAGAACAGGCCGAGCGTGTGGTGGCATTGGCATTGGCAAAGGCGTCGCCGTCACTTCTTGAGGTTGAGATTTGGGCTGACCAGCCGGACATTGTGGACGTGGATGACCCCGACCGGTCAGTCACAGTGGCTGGACGGACCGTAGCTCTTAAAGGCAGCGGCCATGGCCGGTCAGTGTTTATCCGGCGGAGGTGACCGTTTTTGTCGGAGAAAGATGATATGTGGTGATATTATGTTACAGTTATATATACAAAAGATACCCATTTTATGTCCTTTGTCGTTTTCTATCCCCCCTCCTTTATACACCTGCCTGCCTAGAAAACAAAGTTAACCAACTTGCCGTTGCGGACGACAATGGTCTTTTTGGCCTGGCGAATGTCGACACGGCCCTCGCCCGCCAGCCGGGCGCGGCCCTCGTCGGTGGCCAGGACGGCGTCGGCAAGCCAAGCACCGAGAGCGTCGCCTTGTAGGCCGGCTGGCGCGCGGGGGATGTCGACGGCGCACCGCAGCTTGCCGTTGATCTGGACGGCGCAGTTTTGCAGGCGCGGCTGCAGCCAGGCGGCGGAGCCGTCTTCGCGGGGGAAGACGTCGTTGGATGCAGATGGGTTCGACTTGGACCCAAACAAGCCTGCCGACGACGGCTCCAACAGACTCCAGCACTCTTCGGCAAAAGCAGGCGTGATCGGTGCGACCATGCGCACGATGGCGGACACGGCGGCGCGCAGGACCGAGGGCGTGACGACGCCAGCTTCATGGGCCGCCACCAGTGTGTTGGACAGACGCATGAGATCCGACACGACGGTGTTGAGCGCGTAGATGCGCGTGTACGAGGCAGTCACCGAGGCAATGGTGGTCTGCACCTCGCGCCAGACAGCCGCGTCGGCGTCCCAGCGGGCCATGTCTTTGCTGTTCTTGTTGTCGCGGCGGGCCTTCAAGTCCTCGGCCACAGACGTCGTCGACTGCGCCTCCTCTGCGTCCACCTTTGGTAGGGCGACGACGAGGTCGTGGATACGGCCAAGCCAGCGCGTGACGCCCGTAATCTTGTCCTCGTCCCAGTTGAGGACGTCGGCGACGGGTGCCTGGAAGAGCATGTGGGCGCGCGTGGCGTCGGCACCGTGGCGAGCAATGGTGTCGGTGGGGTCGACGCCGTTGTGCTTGGACTTGCTCATCTTCTCGTAGGCGACAGCGGCGGGCTGACCGGTGGCGCGGACGATGGGACGGGCGGGGTCGTCGGTGGTGTCGACCTCGCTGGGAAGCAGGTAACGGCCGGTGTCGGGGTCGACGAGTGTCTTGCCGTGCACCATGCCCTGCGTGATGAGGCGGGTGAAGGGTTCGTGGATGGGTCTCGTGGAGGTAGTGTCCGTGGCAGGCTCACCAGCAGTCTGTGCCTCACCGGCCGGCGCGCCGACCAATTCTGATGTCATCAACACCTTGTAGATGAAGCGTGCATACAGCAAGTGCAGGATGGCATGCTCGATGCCACCCAGGTACAGGTCGACAGGCAGGTTTTGCACGGCCTTGTCGGCGGCAAAGGGTGCGTTAGCGTTGTGTGGGTCGACAAAGCGCATGTAGTACCAGCTCGAGTCGACAAAGGTATCCATGGTGTCGGTATCGCGCTTGGCGGGGCTGTGGCACGACGGGCAGGGCACATTGACCCAGTCGGCCGCGGCAGGTGATGCCAGCGGGTTGCCGACGTTCTTGGTGGCAAAGTGCTGCTCGACGTCTGGCAGCGTCACGGGCAGGTCCGTCTCGGGCACGGGCACGGCGCCGCAGCTGGCACAGTGGATGATGGGAATGGGGGCACCCCAGTAGCGCTGGCGGCTGACGAGCCAGTCGCGCAGGCGCCAGCGCTCGGTGGCCGTGGCAAGCCCGGCGGCCTCGAGCATCGCCAGCAGCTGGGCGCCAGCCTCCTGGGACGGGCGGCCCTGGTAGGGACCACTGTGGGCCGTCATATACCCATGGCCGACGTACGGTGCGTCTCCGTTGACCGTGTCGTCCGTCTTGTCGTCCTTGTCGACGTCCAACACCGTGGTGGCCTCGTCTTCCGACGCCGCCAGCACGAAGCGCACTGGGTCGGTGCCGCGGTGCTGGCGCCAAAACGCGTGGTCGCGCACGTCGTGGCCCGGCACGCCCATGACGGCGCCCTCGCCGTAGTCGCCCAGCACGTAGGGCGCGACGTACACGGGCAGTGACTCCTTGGCGGCGTCGGGTGTGCTGTCGTGGTAGGCCAGCGGGTTGATGGCGCGCACGTGCGGCAGCAGATACCCGACCTTGGCGTCGGGCGGCAGCGCGGGCAGCGTGTCCAAGAAGGCCTGCAGCTCCGGGTCCGACTGGGCGAGCGTCTGCACGACCGGGTGCGACGCGGCCAGCGCGACGTACTGCACGCCGAGCAGCGTGTCGATGCGTGTCGTGTACACTTCCAGCGCCGACGGCACGCCCTGCCCGTATGCGAGCAGCGGGAACTTGACGAGCGCCCCCGTCGAGTGGCCCAGCCAGTTGCGCTGCATGGCGAGCACGCGCTCGGGCCAGGCGTCGTTCTCGGCCAGCACCTCAAGGTCGGCCAGCAGGGCCTCGCGGTACGCGGAGATGCGCAGGAACCATTGTCTGAGGCGTCGCTTCTCGACGACGGCGCCAGACCGCCATGAGCGGCCCTGGGCGTCGACCTGCTCGTTCGCCAGCACGGTCTGGTCGACCGGGTCGTAGTTGACCTCGGCCTCCGCCTGGTACGCCAGCCCTCGTTTGTGCAGCAGCAGGAAGATGCGTTGCGTGTGCTTGTAGAAGTCGGGCTCGCACGTCGACAGCTGCCGCGACCAGTCCCAGCTGCCGTTCATGCGGTCGAGCTGCGCACGCATGCGTTCGATGTTGCCGCGCGTCCACGTGGCCGGCTGCACGCCGCGCTCGAGTGCGGCGTTCTCGGCGGGGAGTCCAAACGAGTCCCAGCCCATGGGCAGCAGCACGTCGTGGCCCTGCAGGCGGTAGAAGCGGGCGACGACGTCGGCAATGGCGTAGACGCGCAGGTGACCCAGGTGGAGGTTGCCCGAGGGGTAGGGAAACATGGGGAGGACATATTTGAAAGGCCGCGACGAGGTTGAGGAGGAGGAGGAGGGCGAAGATGTGTCAGACGAAGCCGACTCGGCGGCAGCCGCCCATTTTGCCTGCCATTTCTGGTCGAGAGCTAGCAAGTCGACTTTGTGGTGCCCGCGACTCGACCGTGCCGCGTCGGCGTGACCGCGCCTCTGCTGACTGGCGCCGCGGGTGACGAGTCGTGATGATCTGGTGGAATGTGTGGCGAGATTTGTTACGAGGCCGGCTGAGGTCGTCCAGCAGCCAGGGTGCGTTCGAGAAGCCAGCCGTAGACGCAATGCTGCTTGCGCCGGCACACTGCCTAGGAATCGTCCATTGGAGAGTGGCATGGTGGTGAGGGAATGGTCGTTGGAGACAAGGTGACGGTTGGCAGAGTGGCATGAATGAAGGCCAATTGAGATCAGTTGTTTCTGCTGCTGTTTGGTGGGCCTTTTTCTTATCGGGCGATAAGGCAGGAGCTGCAAACTGCACCTGCCGTCATAACCATAACAGCAGCTGGTCGCGTGGGGTCTCAACTGTGGGGTTAGCGCTCCTGCCCAAAACAGCCACTAACAACGACAGGTAGCACTGACAACACTCTGGCGTCGATGATGCAACGAGAAGGTCAGCATTGCAGGGGAGCATTTCTAACGATGTCAGCGCGAAATGGGACTGAAAGCTAGTGGTCGACGATGAACAGGCTGAACTGTGACTCACATGCGAAACAGGCGCATGAGAGGCTGTTATTCGCACCGTCGACATCTGGAGGCTATGTTATTTTCGTTTGTGACGAGATGTCGAAAGAATACTCGCAGTGAAGTGAATTGTCGTCCAATTGCTCCCTAACGCATCGGACACGAACATGGCCCCTCCGACAGACAGAGAAAAGGAGGTGTTACAGGCGGCCATATTGGCACGGCTGGCACCGACACCGTTTGCCTGCACCGGTCCACTCACGGCGCTCACCAACGGGACAACCAACTTTGTCTTCCGGGGCATGCTCACGCATCCGACATCCGACGGGGAGGAGAGCATCATTATCAAACATGCAACCGACTATGCGGCAGCCAACAAGGACTTTCCCTTGGACGTGACGCGATCGGTAGGTGGTTGCTGTGAACGCTGCTCACCTATGCCTCCTGTCACTGACAGCGGCAGCTTTTTGAGGAGACGATGCTGAATGCGTTGAACAACTTCCCACGGGAACTGCCGAAGACGTCTTCAGACAGCGAGGTTGCACCGTTCGAAGCAAAAGCGCCGCGGCTGCTCTGGTTTGACCGTGCCACCAACACACAGGTCCTCGAGGACTTTCCCGCGGCCGTCGACCTCAAGTCAACGTTGCTGGCGACCGTCGACCAAGGGAAGGAGACGCGGCATGTCCTCGCACGGGATGCACAGCTCAGTCGGTCCATCGGTGAGGCGCTTGGCGCATGGTTGCGCTCCTTCCATTCTTGGACGTCGGAGCGCGGGCCGGACCGTTCGACTCTACGGCTGGCCATGGCAGCCAACGAGCCCATGCGTCGACTGAAGCACCAGATCACATACGACGCCCTGGTCCGCGTGGTCTCGCAGTTCCCAGAAGCCCTTGGGGATCGGCTTCCTCTTCTCGAAACGGTGCAAGCTGCCGCAGCGGCCGAGTTTGCCAAAAAGCCACCGGCCGAAAGTGACGATGGTGATGATGATGACAACGACGACGAAGACGGCGAAGAAGACTGGGGTATCATCCACGGCGACTTTTGGTCGGGAAAGTGAGTTAAACTCGCGCCTCGGCCTACTTCGTTTCCCTCTGCTACTGCTAACTCTTTCCAGCATCCTCCTCCCCGACGAAGACCACCTCAGGCCATATGCCACTGGTGAACAGCTCTTCATTGTCGACTGGGAGTTTGCGCAGTACGGTCATCGCGTGTACGACATTGGCCAGCTGCTCGGTGACTTGATCGAGCGCGACCACTTCAAAGGCGCGAAAGCGTCATTGGACGTCCTCGCTGGGTTCGTGTCGGGCTACTTTGGCGAGGCCGACGGGAAGACAAAACGCCGACGTGCGTTTCGCGTCGCTATCCACGCCGGCGTCCAGCTCATTGGCTGCTTCATCCGGCGCCCCCCTACGGGACCACTGCCTGGCACGCCCGAGCAGGTCCGGCAGGCTATCCAGCTGGGTACAGATTTTGTGGTCAAGGGCTGGACGAAAGACCGTGTCTGGTTCCAGAACAGCGTCCTCGCGCCATTATTCGAATAAAGGGAAGAGAAGCGAAACAACGTATTGACTGAAACCACCATCGACCGAGCGACCATGTCGAATGCTCTTACAAGCACGCCGTTAAGACTACTGCCAAGATAGCAGTCTCGCCTTTCACGTTGAGCTTATTGCATGTACACTTCACCTCCCTGTATTATTGTATATCCACGGCAAAGCCAGCCAAGTGTCCTGCAGGTGTGCAAAGGGATGAAGGAAACAATACCAGATGTATTCCGTATGGAGGGCTCCGTATTTGGGTGTAAATTGGGATGTGTTTATGCTTCCCCCTGAACAGCCGCTGGGGAGATGTTAAAATGACCCTATTTCACCAGCATCCACTGGAGCCACTCTGGACGCACAACCTCCTGCCAAAACCAGCAGGAGGCCAGTGCTGGTGCAGGTCTGTCGTATTCTTGGGCTTATTTTCGGTGCCACTTCCTCCTTCCGCACTATCATTGGCTGGCGCAACTGCCTGTGCTGCCCTGTGCGCGCCGAATGCTCCTTCCAAAGGCACCCAAATAGGCTCAACAGGGGCGACGTTTTCGGACGGCAGCCCCTGCTTTGTGCCTTCTGTTGGCAGGCCCCACCGATCTGGCCCCTGTCTTTCCGCGCAAGATCTTGGTGGCTGACTAGCCACTGGACGATTCCCAAACATCGCCTGGATGCATTTTTGATGATTTCATCACCAGCGTCTTCTCTTGCACTCTGACGACAACCACGACTTCTTTACAACGACGAGGCGCACCGGAATGTAATACTGTGGCATAGCATTTCCATTTTTATCCTTCTTCACACGGCGCATTTCATACTACGGCATTTTTAATCCAGCGCTTGCCACTTGGCACACGACAGCGACTTTTAGGCATCTCTTTTCTGTTGACTCTTGCTTTGGACTGTTCTGTCGCCCGCGATTGGAACACCCGGCCCTATTGGCGATCGCGGACGACCGCGGCAGCTTCATACACCGTACTGCGTTGCCAGACTGACGACCCGTGGCCGCCATGCGCCGAGGCACACAGTGATCCCATCCTCTCCTTTCCGACTTCGACGACGACGATCAACAATCGAGAACGTCGGTGTGTTCGTCCTGCATCCGACCACTGCATTTCCTCTCTCCTGTCCCCCTCCGCCCCCCACAACATCTCCTCCGATGCCTGCCGGGTACGCCAACCTCCAGCCGCACACACGCGACTCGCTGGAGCTCGCATCCTTGGCCAGCTCCAGCCAGGTCGATGCGGGCTCGAATGCCAGCGGTGCCGACGGCGGCGTGGCCTCGTCGCGGCCCAGCATCTCGTCGTCGCGCAAGGCGTCACTCGAGCGCGAAGACCCGCTCGACTTTAACAACCCGGCGGCCCTGGGGCGCCGCGACAGCGACGACTACGACGAGGAAAACGACGACGGCAACCGGCCATTACGATACGCCGGTAGCGGCACCGGCGTCGGCGGGGGCCGATCTGGCGGCCATGGCCGCACATTCTCCGTCTCGTCGGGGTTCGACCTGGCCGCCAACCTGTTTCCCTTGTCGTCGACCGCCGGCGGCGACGGGTATGCGCCCATTGGCGCGCCCACGTCGACGGCGGCTGGCAGCGGCGGTGGCCTGCTGGGCGCGGGCTCGCTCGAGCGGCACAAGACGCTGACCTTTCTGAACGGGCTGTCGCTGATTGTGGGGCTCATTATCGGCTCGGGGATCTTCTCGTCGCCCAGCCTGGTGAATGCGAATGTCGGGTCGCCGGGCGCGGCGCTGCTGGTATGGGTGATTGCGGGCGTGCTGGCGTGGACGGGCGCGGCGAGCTATGCGGAGCTGGGCGGCGCGATCCCGCTCAACGGCGGCGCGCAGGTGTACCTGGCCAAGATCCTGGGCGAGCTGTTTGGGTTCCTGTTCACGTGGGTGGCCGTGCTGGTGCTGAAGCCGGGCAGCGCCGCCATCATCGCGCTCATCATGGGCGAGTACCTGGTGCGTGCCGTCGTGGGCGCCGACGCCGTCGACGTCAGCCCCTGGATCAACAAGTCCGTGGCGCTGCTGGGCGTGCTGCTGGTGACGGTCATGAACTGCGTCTCGACCAAGCTGGGCACGCGCGTCAACGACCTGCTCATGTTCCTCAAGTTCGTGGCCCTGCTGGGCGTGACCGTCACGGGCATCGTCGTGGCCGCCACGGGCTACTCGTACGCGGGCCAGCCGAGCCTGGACTGGAAGACGCGCGAGTGGTTTGCGGGCACGAAGCTGGACGCGTCGGCGTGGGCCGTCGCCGTGTACGCGGGGCTCTGGGCCTTTGACGGCTGGGACAACACCAACTACGTCGTCGGCGAGTTCAAGAACCCGCGCCGCGACCTGCCGCGCGTCATCCACACGGCCATGCCGCTGGTGATTGGCTGCTACGTGCTGGCCAACGTGGCCTACTTCTTGGTCCTGTCGCTCGAGGCCATCAACGCGACCAACACGGTCGCCGTCGTGTTTGGCGCCAAGGTCTTTGGCCCCGTCGGCGCGCTCGTGTTTGCGCTGGTGGTCAGCGCCTCGTGCTTTGGCGCCCTCAACAGCTCGACGTTTACCAGCAGCCGGCTCGTGTACGTGGCCGGCCGCGAGGGCTACCTGCCGGCCGTATTTGGGCGCATCGGCCTGGGCTCGGGCGACGAGGCCGGCGGTGCAGGCGGCGGTCCTTTGGGGAGCTTTGGCGGCACTGGCGGCGGCGGCGGTGGCAGCGGCGGTCGTCTCCGCACGCGCATCCACGCGCCGCACAGCCGCACCTGGTTCGGCCGCCTGTTTGCGCGCCTCGTGGCTGACGAGGACACGGGCCTCTTCTTCACGCCCATCTACGCGCTCGCGCTCAACTGCGCGCTGACGTGCATCTACGTCTTTGTGGGCGAGTTCGGCACGCTGCTGACGTTTTACGGCGTCGCCGGCTACACGTTTTACTTTTTGACCGTCCTCGGCCTCATCGTCCTTCGCGTCAAGGAGCCGCACCTGGAGCGGCCCTACAAGGTGTGGATCACGACGCCCATCATCTTTTGCTGCGTCTCGCTCTTCTTGCTGAGCCGCGCCGTCTTTGGCCAGCCGCTGCAGACCGTCATTGTGGTGGGCTTTGTGCTGGCGGGCGTGCCCGTCTACTACTGGCGCTTCTGGTCGCAGCGCCGCAGCGGCAGCAAGCGGGAGCGCGGCGACGGCGGCGATGGTGTGCCATGGTACAAGTTTTGGCAGAAATGGCGGCGGTGAATGGCCGTCTCGCACATTGTGTTTGTATTTTGTATTTTATCCATGACGGCTTGACCCAATTGGGGCTTGTCTTGCATAGCAACGGGGTTTTGAATGAAAAGTCTTTCGAGAAACGATGCTTTGAGTGTTCGTCTGAGTTCCTGATTGTCCGTCGTCCACGTCAGTTTGCGGTTCATCACTTACATAAGCAGAGCTACACTAAAAAGTCGACAGCGCTGTGGCGGGGTCACCGGTGACTGTTCGGTGCAGCGCAGCGTCCAACGACGTAATTCAGCTTGTTTAGCACTGGTTGGCACAGGTTGAGGGGCCGCTAAAAGACTTCACCTGCTGCACAAGCTTCTCATCTGCACTCTTCATTCACTCGTCTCACCACCACACGAGCACAGCTGCAGCCATGTCGAGCCGACAATTGAAGAAGCTGCGCGCACAGGAAGAGCGGATAGCGCAAACGTCGAGCAGTGCCCATGCTGATGAGGCCAACGAGAACAACGACGACGGCGACGACGATGACGAAGAATCGGAAGTCGACACGCGACCACGGCCCAAGAACGTCTTTGCTGCGTTTGCCGCATTAGGTGACGAGGGCGACGACGACGACGGCGAGGGGGACGAGAAGGAAAAGGAAGGCGAGGAGGCAGAAGAGAAGCAGGCACAGGTGAAGGAAAGCAGCGACGCGGCACGATCAGCACCAAAAGTCGGCAAGAAGAAAAAGAAGAAGAAGAAGGGCGGCAAGGGCGGCAAGCCAGGTGCGGCAGCAACCGACGCGGCGCCTGGCAAGACGGTTGTGGTAGCAGCTACGGCAGCGACAGGACCGGACGGCCTTGACGAGATCGACCGTGCCCTCGAAGAACTGCGGCTGAAAGAGGGCGCCAAGACGGGCACCGCAGGCGGACCCCACAGCAACAGCACACGCACCCTCGACGCCTCCTCCCACGACATCAGAGTCAACTTTTCGGACCTGCGCGTGCTCAACGAGCTGCGCGAGGTGTTTGGCCGCGACATTGTGCAGGCCGCGGCCGCAGACGATGCGCTGGGCGTGCCCGGGCGACCGCGGGGCGAGGCTGGCGAGGGCAACCCGAACGTGGTCATGATGGACCTCGAGTCGTTCCTGCGAGCACCGCCGCCGCCGCCGCGTGGTATGGTATACGTGGGCGCCAACGGGCAGCGGCTGCCGTCCTCGGCCGGTATGGCCGGCATGGTGGCCAAGCGCAACCCGTTTATCCAGTGGAAGGACACGTGGCCGCGGGGAACGTCGGGCGGGCTGGCGATGCGGCAGGTGACGGATGCGAAGACAGTGTCAGGGGCAGGGGCAGCGGCGGGGCGGGGCGTTGTGGAGTACGCGTTTGTGCACAGCCCCGCGTACGTGTTCCTGGAAGACGAGTTTTTTACGCTGGTGATGATGCACAACCCGCAGCCGCTGATTCAGTTCCTGCGGGACCACCCGTTCCACATTGCGTCGCTGATCCAAATCAGCCGCGTGGCCAAGCTGCAGGACCAGAACGCGTCGCTGGCGGCTGACCTCTGCGAGCGGGCGCTGTTTTCGTTTGGCCGGTCGACGCTGTCGTCGTTCCGCCAGAAGCTGGCCGAGGGCCGCGCGCGCCTGAGCTTCTACCGGCCCGAGAACCGGCAGTTTCTGCTCGCGGGCTACCACTACGTGCGCAGCCTGATTGCGCGCGGCACCTACCGCACGGCGCTGGCGTGGACGAAGCTCTTTATGAGCCTGATGCCGGACGACGAGTATGCGCTGATGCTGTATGCACAGTCGCTGGCCGTGCGGGCGTTTGAAGCGCGCTGGTTGGTGTCCTACCTGAGCACGCCGACGGATGGCAACGAGGAGGAGATGATCCCTGCTCTGCGCAACAACCCGATGCGCGACTACATCCGGCAGTCGCTCGTGCCAGCCCTTCTACAGACAAAAGATATGGACGGCGCGAAGACTGTACTGGCCAGCGGCATGGCGCGTCTGCCCTGGCTATACGGTGCGCTGTTCCAGGCACTGGGTCTCGACGTGCCGCGTGCTGTCTGGGGTGTCCCCCCACGCGACGAACGGGAGACGCTCTACACGCAGCTGTACGTGCACCTTGCCAAGGAGCTGTGGGACGCACCACAGGCGCGCACACTCCTCCACGAGGTGGCCGACAGCTTGTCTTCGCAGCCCAAAGTCGACGCCGTGACGCTGCCGCCGGCACCGCCCGTGACGCTCAGCCTCGCCCGCTTTGTGTACCTGGACAGCACGCCGGCCCTCATGGCCCTCGTGCCGCACGACATGCTCCACGCGGCGCCCAACTACGACTTTGACCCACTGCCGCCGGCCCGCGAGGCCAACGAGTTCTCCAACCGGTCGCAGGTGCGGCCCTGGATCATGGCGGCGAGCGATCGGCAGCACGGCGGACACCGCCAGATGCCAGTGCTGCCGGACGATTTCCTGATGCCCGGGCAGCTGATTGAAGTGGAGGAGGCCGATGACGACGACGACGACGAGTACGATGACGAGTACGACGACGACGAGTTTGAGGTGGCCGAGGACGAAGACTACGCCGAGCCAGCACCCACAGCCGCGGACACGCCCGCGTCAGCGCCACGGCAAAGTCCTGGCGGCGGCGGTGGAGGCGGTGGAGGCATGCCGGGCGCATGGTTTGACGAAGATCCGTAGGGGCGAGAACACAGCTAAACGAAGCCAAACGAACTCAAACATAGAAAAATAGACATTGTATGTCTTGGGAACCAAGACAAGAGCCACCACAGAGCAAACGTAGACAAGGGTAGCGAACATGGCAGATGTCTTGCATGAGTCTTGTATCCGTCTGCATCCGTCTGCAGCCCCCACGGCATGTACGCAGGCGAGCCGCCGGCGTGCGACGATTCGCTACCAGCCGTTCGTAACATCCATCGATGGAATCAGACACGCGAGACTGTGACCTGTGATCGGCATGGCGTGCTGTGCTGTTGCCGTGGCTGTAACGCCGTTTTTTTGAGCATATTTTTCGCGTTCTCCTCAACGGTTCTGGCCGTGCCAAGCGATCAAACCCGGACGGGCCGCATGAGGGGCGAAGAACGTAGTTCAGTAGCGGCAGTAGGGCAGTAGTGCATTTCAAAGCAAGTGTGTCGGGACATTTGTGGCAATTGTTATGCTTCGTCCATCTGTTTTGTCTGTGGTGGTTTTGATTGTTTGGAAGAGGCTTTTTTGCGACAGACATTTGAGCATGTTTCAGCTTGATAGAGATGATTTGCAGGGAAGGAGAGACAAAAGGAAGGAGGGCAGAGGGAATGTCTGTAAGGAGGTCGACAGACCAAATACAGAAGGACCTGGGGGGCCGTTCAGACAATCGTTTCATGTTGCTTCCACGCCATACGAGGGAAGGTGTAAGCCAGTCTGTCGGACGAGAGACAAGGTCCGACAGGCAGGTGCGATACGCAGGCACCAGCACTAAAAACCAACAGCACATATGACGCAGCGGCACAAAGGACGCAACGGACACAAGTAATCTTACCACCAACATATGTCATACGCCGTACTCCCTATACCAGCTGTCTTACAGCTGACCTCCCAAAATAGACTCATCGTCTCACGGCGTGGAAATGTAGCCTGATGTGGTCAGTATATTACACAGCACGCACAAATGGTGCAGATGCTTCGAGAGGGTCGGGGAAGGAGCGAACGGACATTCAAATCTCGAGTTCCTTGCTTCGGCATTGAGATAGAGAGCACCCAAAGTAACGCCTGAGATGTCTACAACATACAAAGTATTCACTTGGCCGTGTCGGTTGGAAGACGCCCTCTGCCCGTCTCAAAGAATGCGACACATAGAGTGTATGGTTCTCGACCTGGAAATGGTGAAAGCGAGCACGCAATAGATGCGACAAAGGTTTCTGGCAGTGGCCTGGCGGCGTTTGGGAGTCAGCCCCTAGCCCACTGTATTTTCGCCCCCTAAATGCCGCCTAATGCCCCCGTAACATTATTAATCCTTGGTGCGTAGCCCCCAGAGCCCCGTCCGACAGGGAGGACCGCTCGCCAAATCGGGGCACTGGGCCAGCCCCTCGTTCGTCCCATCCCCTCTGACGTTTCCTAAACTTGCTCAGAAATGGCAGTGGAAGCCGTGCGATAGCCTGCGCCATCATGCGCCCAGCCCCCGAAACAGCTGCACACCTCCCCTGCCCACACCCACACGCCCCTCCTCCCCTAGCCCGGCCGGTTGGTGCGAGCGCAAGCGCTGTCGCAAGTCGATTTCTAATGCTTCTGACGACTTCTCTCAGCGACTTCCTCTCTACAAAAGGAAGACGACCACCACCGCCTGAGATCTTTTCCGGACCACAGCTCACAACACAAACATCAACGCACACTCTCACCACGAACCATTTACCTGTCACAATTGCCAAGACACCCCATCCACCCCCATACCTACCCACCCACACACATCACCATGGCCGACCACACCTACAAGTTCAATGTCAGCATGTCCTGCGGCGGCTGCTCCGGCGCCGTCGACCGCGTCCTGAAGCGGTTGGAGGGTACTGTTTCTCCGTCTCCCCAGAACACGGCGGCTGTTGCGACGCCGGTCGATGTCTCTTACTAACCCTGCTTTCGCGTCACAGGCGTCAAGAGCTACGAGGTCTCCCTCGAGAGCCAGTCGGCGACCGTCGTGGCCGACCCCGACCTGTCCTACGAGACGGTCCTCAAGACGATTTCCAAGACGGGCAAGAAGGTCAACTCGGGCGAGGCCGATGGCGAGAGCCGCAGCGTTGAGGTGCAGGCGGACTAAGCGGGCGACGGTCCGCTCGACCGGAGGAGACCATGAACGAAAGCGCAGTGAAGGACAAGAATCGAGCACGGAAAGACAACGAGCGCAGCAAGGAAGAAAGAAGATTTATGAACTAGCGTTTTCGCAAAGCAAGACAAACCAGCGGTTATGATTTTCATGGCACCATGTCTCTTTCCACGAGCATGGAAGGAACAATACAATACAGCAATACGAACGAACATTGCAATCGTTAAACAGGCTCCTGAACGGAGGACATATGCGTGATTGGAGCATGGCCCCTGATGCTGAGTTATGGCTAATCCAAGACGACGTGTGAAGTGTACACAAGGGCTTAGCGATGGGGTTGGATCTTTTTGGATGACTCCCACTGTTACCAGAACAAGGAAAGGGACAAGAACGGAGAAAGGTCGCGATGGCTTGATATGAGGCTGATCCTGGCCTTTGAATACTCTCACTTATTTACCTTTCCATGTTTCCGACGCTGGACCGCCTCAAGTAGTTGGCTGGGTAAGGCTCCACGGCCTGCTTCCCTCGCAAGCCGGGATTCACTCAGTGTAGGGGGACGACAAGGTGCAGAGGGAATCACAGAACCACGAGATGGTGGGGAGGAAACGACGAGCAAGGAGGGCTGTTATTTCCCGGCGGCTTGACGGGATGTCCAAAGGATGGGAAGGGTCTCCCAATATTTTGTGCCCTCGGACAACCACTCTATTTGCTTTATATTGGCGTCACTTGTCCCACACCTGGATCATGACGTGGCTCTGTGCTGCAAAGGCAAAATAGATGCAGAGTGCTTTGTATGTGCAGTGGACATGGAGGCTTTGTTTACGTCTCTTAAGGTAGTGATACTGCTGAACGGAAGAGAAAATTACAGTAAAAGCAAGTGGAATCGAAAAAGGAAAAGAAAAGAAGGAAAAAAAAAAGAAAAAAAGAAGCGAAAAGCTGCAACTCGCTTCTCAGTCATTTTGTCCGCCGGAATTCAACGTCCCGTGTCCACGTTTGCAGCCGTCACCTCAGAATATATGAACACGATGCCCTTCCCCACTCCCCACTCCCCGCAAGACGGCAAATATATCTCCTGTATCCTTACGATCCTTGATGCCAGCGTGACGCGACCCGGATGCGTTGCGATTTCTGCATCTATGATCCCCAACCCCAGTGCGCATCCTTCCACTCTCTTCTCCGTTTGAGCACATTTTCATAATACGTCCCCTATTTCGACATCCGGGCAAGGAAAGACGGCAAGTGTAAGCGGCACTCACCATCGTCGTTTATCCCATCATGGCAAGGAAGTGAAGCCTTGAACCGAGTCCAAACTGTGCCACGTATGCCGTCATCGTTGGCTGTGGGCACCCATGTGCTCTATTTAATATCTTTTCACCTATTTTGCGAGGCCACGCACGTTGGTCTTCCTACATCATCGCGTCGCAGTGTGTATGGAGTCTCATGACCAGGAAAGCTCCTCTCGCTCGACCAGACCGGGTCCAGAAATGAAGCAGCCGGCTCGAGTGGCCGTCTGTTTTTATATTGATGCCGTCTCATCCTTTTCTTTTCTTTCTTTTTTTATTTCACGTAGACGAGACCAGTAGCCAAAACAATAAATACCAAAGAGACGGCCCCGCGTTTTGAAGGACCACACACACGAGCAGTCGATCAGAATCAGTCCATCATCGTTTGACTGGCCAACATCGCCATGTATTCCATCTCCGGGCTTGCGGTTGCCGCCGCGGCGCTGCTTGCAGCAGGCGCCAATGCTCATGGCATCGCCACCGCCATGGTCCACTGGCCAGATGGCACATTGTGCGTGCCTGCCCTCCAACTGCCCCTCAAAAACGCCATGTTAACTTAACTTGCCAGCTACCGTGGATACGACCCCAGCTACCAGTACGCGAACCCGCCGCCCGTTGTCATCGGCTGGAGCATTCCCCAGGACCTGTCCAACTCCTTTATCTCGCCCAGCGGCTACGAAACGCCCGACATTGTCTGCCATTTGGGGGCCACGCCCGCCGGCCTCGCCGCGCCCGTCAACGCCGGCGACGTGTTGGAGATCCAGTGGAACAAGTGGCCCGACTCCCACAAGGGCCCCGTCCTCGACTACCTGGCCAACTGCAACGGGCCCTGCGAGACCGCCGACAAGACCAAGCTTAAGTTCTTCAAGATCAGCGAGGCCGGCCTGCTCGATGCCGCCAAGAACCACTGGGCCGACGACGTCCTGCTCGCCAACAACCTGAGCTGGTCTGTCCGCCTGCCCGCGGACATTGCGCCGGGCAACTATGTGCTGCGCCACGAGATGATCGCGCTGCACGCCGCGGGCAACCCCAACGGCGCGCAGAACTACCCGTTTTGTTTCAACTTGGTCGTCCGCGGCAACGGCACGGCGACGCCTGCCGGCATCCCCGCCGTCTCCCTCTACAAGAAGAACGACCCCGGCATCCTGTTCGACCTGTTCACCAAGTTTACCACCTACGTGATCCCGGGCCCACCGCTCTACTCGTCGGCCCTGACGGTAGAGCAGACGAAACCGGGCCCCATCAAGGCCACGGCGTCCGGCATCGCCAGCTATGTATCGCCTGCCGCTGGTGCCGCAGCACGTGCGGTTCCGACAGCGGCCGGCCGTGCACTGCGCGAGGAAGCACGCGCAGTGGCCGCGACGGCAGCCTCCGCCGCTCCGGCCGCCACAGGCGCAGCAGCGACAGCTGCGGCTGTCGTCGCCGCCGCCGCCGACCAGCCGGCTGAACCGCTGCCGACGACTCTGTTGACTGCCGTCCTCAAAGTGAGGGGGAGGGAGTAGGAAGCCCCGTGATTTTTCTTGTTTTCGACGTTCTGTGTTGTCCCAACCCTCGTGTCGTTCATAGCCTGCCATCCAACTTTTGCATTATTTGAGAACCATACTACACAACATCGATAGCCCTTCCCGAGTATGGACGACCTCCGGCCCTGGTTTCCGCCCGCATTGGCCTTTTCGTTCTATCGTTTTGACTTTTTTCAATAGTTTGGCCAGTGCTGTCTGTCTGTGCTTGCATTTGATTTCAAATACGCCCCAAAACGTGCTTGGGCATTCCATCATCCCCTCGTCCATGTCCTTTTTTCGTCCGTAAAATGGGGCGGGTCTCTATTGGCCCGTTTCGGCCGGTGAGCGCTTGCGTCTTTTCGGAGTGTTTATTTCTACTGGCCGTCCACATGGCAAAAAACCCGTGCAAGGTTACGGAGAACATACGTAATTTGGCAGGCGCCTTTCCGTTTTCGAGCCTGCCACCTCTTGTTCCTTTGCAACTTTTGTTTAACTCGTGCAGATACGACGTCCAGAGTACGACGCAACCCAATCTTACATACTCCATACTCCTGTACACAACGTCTCGATAAACGAACAGACCATCTCTGGGGCTCGCGTGGGGCCGATTATGTTTTCGGGCCATCTCCTGTCAACGACGAAACTACGAAAGAAAGTCAGAGCTTGCTGAAAAGACCGCTCTGGCACGTATTCGATAGCCACGTGCGGCCCTGGACGGAGACGCCATGGACCCATGGTCTATGCCCAATGCATCCATTCTCCGTACGAAGTACTCCAAAGCTCCCAAGACGCGTGGCGCCCACTAACGCTCGGAACCGCACGACGGAATCCCACAGACAGTCCAGTGGTCGGATTCCGAAGCCACCTCCAGCACGTCTTTCGGTCCGTTTTCGTCTCTTCTGTCTTGTCTCTCACCTCGTTTTGTCCTTCGTCCGTGTCTCTGTCCGTGTCTCTCTGCTGTCTCGCTGGATTCTTCCTTCTTTGTGATGCTCTCTCCTTTTCTACGTACACCGCTGCTTGCAATCACTTGCCCAACAAAAAGTAGCAAGTAGATTATTACTGCAGCCTCTCCTCAATGAAGACGACCTTTTTCTTTCCCCGTCACTTCCGCACCCAGCTAGACGTATTGAGGCTCGTGCCTTCCCCAATCGCCTAGACGCCACGAATAATGGGCCCGATTAATTGCGCGAGAGCAGAACAGACGAATCGAGAAGCCGCGATGGACGCAAGCGGGAACGACCCTGTTTGGACCTCTGTTCCTTCTCGACCCTTGTTTTGTCTCTTGACTCTCGCGTGCCACCATTCGCATGTCACACGAGAGAGCAAAGCCAAGCGGAGGAAGGAGCCCCCCAAAGGGGCCGAGAGACCAAATACTTACATTCGCAACATGCCGTTATTCCTCGTAACCTCGACTCAATGCATTCGCGCGTTGTAGTAGCCCGCATTGCCACCTATGCTGCTCTGCTTTCTCTCAATGTCCTGTTGGGACACGATACACGTACAGCTCGGCCGTCGGAGATCGGACAAGGGTGCCGCGCCTAACAAGTCCACCAACCAGGCACTATTGGTCGGTGAGGTAGGATCGTTTCTCGTGCAGTAGCCCGAGTATGTCGTAGTCTGATGCAGGTTGGGATGTCGAGGCTCACACGACGCTCTTCAGTGGACAAACGTCGCCGTGCGCCGCCTTGCCGCCCAGTGTCGCTTAACGAAAGACCACGTCGTGGCTGCAGGTTTGCTGGTTTGCTCCTTCCGTCGGGAACTGTTGTCCCCTCGAGCCAAGGCCGGTCTTTTTTTTGCCTCTTTGCTTGCCGAGCTGTCAGCCCAGCCAGGCAAGCGCCATCGGCCATTCTTTGCCCGTATCGACCACAGACGAACAGTGATGGAATACACAAACAGAGGCAGGAACGGCTTATCTTCCGTGCTGGCCGGTGGCTCTTGCCAATGATTTGTCGACAACCAGCGGAGAACCGAGGATCAGATCCTGAGAACATTTTCTTCATCTTATCTCGTTTCGTTCCATCCCCGCCTCGTCCACGGCTCTCCCCTTTTCTTCGCCACGCTGTACCATGCCCTCCCTCCCGACCTTTCCATTGCCTTTTTCTTCTTTTCTCTCCTCCGCTCCATAGCCATTCCAATAGCTCCATCAGCTACTGGCCATTCGCTCCGTGGGATCCATTCAGGACCCCATTTTGGACGCCATGTTGGACGCCATTTCGAAGCCAGGCTCGCCAGGGTCCCATTTTCTTCGCCCACTTTGCACCCTTGGCACCGCCCAGGCAAATTTTACGGAGAACCGTGGCACATGGCACAAAACACAGATCCCGTATCGTTATGGAGCCTTAAATGGGGTACCGGCGATGGAGAGGGCAATGCGCTTGTGTTTGACACCTTGCCTATCGCACTCTCCCGACGACTGGCCGCCCCAAGCTATCGGGTCGGCTCAGTGACCTTTGTCAGTCGCCCTTTTGCTGTTTCGACTTGTCCGAGTTCGTTTCCTGTACGGACTACTTTTGTTCAAACGGGAATGCGGCAAAACGGCGGAAAAACACTACCCGCCTCTCCAAACCAACGAGAACTGGCTTCTAACACAGGGAGCCAAGGCCATGCCACGAGTTACGGTGTATCACTCCGTACGACGTATGTGCTTCAGTCGACTGCCGGAGATGCTGTCTCCACGTACCTTGTTTTTAATCTTCTCCAAAACGGCCAAGGCAGATGCCATGACATCGGCAAATGCCAACATTTGAACACATTCGCTCTCCTTGCACTTTCCTGGCGACAGCCTCTGCGATACGGGAACATGCGGCAGGCAAGACAATAAGTATGGAGTAAATTTCGTCGCGCTTGGATCTAAGGAACATTCGCAGGTGCCGTTCAAGGTGGATTTATCTCACTGCAGCACACGGCAGACTGCGGTTACTGCCTTCCTGCTGCAACACATTGTCGCAGTCCGGCAGACCCTGGCCAGGCTGCCTTCTTCCTACGTCAAGGGAACCAAGTTCTGATTGCTCTGGTCAGCTTTTCCCTCACTGGTGCATACGACGGACTCCCCCGTAATGCATAGACGCCCGTCCTAACTTCTTTTTTGCTCGAATCACCAGCTTGAAAATGCCCTTCTCGAGGACCCAATCTTGTAAATGTATCACACGGAACAATACATGCGCAAATGCGGAGAAAACAACGGGGCTCATTTGGCTTCCAAATACTGGCGTACGAAGTAAGATGCTTCTCGCTGTCCAATTTTACGACGGTGACGTCGGCCGTCAAAGTGACAGTACTTCGTATCACAGCTTGATGTGAAATCTGGCGAGAAACAGCTCAGCCTGTCCCAGGCAAGACACGGCGTAAACGGGCCCATCTCCGTGTCGCTTGTCAAGTCCTCCTTCTCCTGACCCCGACAGGTTGTTGAGTGATGGAAGGTTGGCGAGTGTTTCTACTCTCGACGCCCGCTCGGCTTACGTCGTTTCTGTCGATGGAATACAAAATATGTTTCCACATATTCCGTAGCTTCTGCTCCTGCTTTCTGTTGGTCTTCTGTGCCTGTCGTATCCGATTTCCCAACCACACTTTAATTGAGTCGTTCCATTGTTCTTGTTGGCCGGTATTCTCGTTTTTGTTGGTTGTAGCTTTGACCACCTCTTCCTACCTTGTCTCACCGTTTTTCTAGTCTCAAGTTTCTTTGGCAACCCCCTGATGGCCCCCGCTCCGCGTGTCGCCTATCGTCTGTCGTCCGTTGTGTCTCGGCAAAGTTGGGCCAAGATCGATTTGGGGGCCAAAAACTAACAAGAATCCTCAGGAACTATAAAATAACACGCCAACAGCCGCCGACCGCGCACAGCGGGACCGAGACCGCAGTTCGCCTTTTTTTTAGCGAGTTCACTTGCGTGAACTTTCGGCATTTGCTATTTGGTAGGCGGCCAGACCGATAAAATGTTGCGCTCTCGGTGTGGAACAATAGAGAAAACTCCAAATTCGTCCAAATTCTTTCATTGTTGGCTTGGCTCGTACATGTAGGCCTGCTGTGTATTTCAATGTCATACTGCCTGCTGACGTTGTCTTACTTTTTTTTTTCTTTTTTTCTGTTTCTTTTTCTGCCCCTTGCGTGGGATAATTTGATTTCTTCCAATTCGTCGTTGAATATCGTGATCTTCACGGATGAGCATATCACACCTTCTCTTTGGCTCGCTCCTATCTTCCCATCAGTATACGGGCAGCACCTCCAGGCGGTCCTTCCCTCCACTGAAATATGCCCGAAAGTGCCTGCCGGAAACGCTGCGGAGTGTCCCACCTGCTCCTTCCCCCCTAATCGGGCGGCAAATCCCAGAAACCAGAGAAGCTAAGGCGACTTCCTCCGTTGTGGGCCTGGCCAAGAGCTGCCTTGCGACTCCCAACAGAGCCCCTAGGAAAACCTGACCTATGTGTGCAGAGACTCATCCGAGTTCTGGGAAATAAAAGACGCGGAATACACAAGCGGCGTCAAACGGAAAGTTGAAATGCTTTGTATTTTTGCGCGGAAATCTTGCAATTGTGGAGGTCTGGACTTTTATGTTCCCACAAGGGATGTCCTCCCTCGCGCCTTCCTTGCATAGATATATATTTACGGTGTACGAGGTTGCACAGGCTACGATACACTTTCCCAAAGCATGAGAGAAGAGGACAAGCTTTTTGGGAAAGAAGGGCAAAAGGGGAAAGAGTGGCACAAGAAGCTCGACGATCACGACGATGTGATGGCCAGAATTGGCTGGGAGCCCGGGAGGGTCTTTGTCTGCTGGGTCCCCCGTTGTCTCTGGTTTTAAGGAAGGGGCGAGGGGTCTAGCCTGGAACATGGTCGTTCGTGCAAGTCCGAACAGGGGTCCTGTCATCGACCAAACAATACGCTGTACTGAGTCGTAAAGAAGAAAAATAGAAGAAAAAAAGAAGGGCCAAATTTACCTAAAAAGAATCGGGCGGCTCAAGGTCCCGCGACCAAAACTCGCAGTAACTCGACACAGTAACCAGCTCGTCCTCCGTCTGCCCTTCCCTGCCCATCGCACCTGCCCTTCCGCACATCACTTGCACCTTCCCCCGCGGCAAGGCATGGCAAGCGCCAAAACATCTCTGTGTGTTAGAGCATAGAATACGGAGACAGAAATCTCGTGGCAAATGGCTGGCTCGGTTTCCGATCTCCCTCTTCCGTCGATTTCTATTTATTTTTAATTTCTTTCGTTTTAGGCGCTCTCCTCCGTACTCCGTAGACACCGATCCCATTCTTCCTTTCGAGGCATTCGTCCGTATCTTTGTAGCCTCTGTATTGGAAAAGAACGACCGTTTGGGAAGGAAACAGCCACCAACCCAAACAGTGCCCCCGTTGTCCTGGGTCCTTCTTTCCCCAATCTTTCACAACCTTCAATTTTTGTTGTTCACTCACTTTGGGCCGCAAAAGTCCTTTGGAGCTGTAATATTTCCTGGTTGCCCATCGCGCCTGCCGGCGGGGTCATCTCTGTAAGAGGAATCCCACCTGTACGGAGTACCTTCCCTGCAAACACGCGAATCACTTTCTTGGTTTCGTCCCTTCTCTTTCACGTCCCAGAAGCGGAAGCAGCTACTCGTACGAAAAGCCCGCCTCGTCCCCCCTGCCCGTCGCTGAAGCCAATCAGGATCCACAGGCCACACCCCAGGAAGTTGCGTTGTGCCTCTTCAGCCCTCGAAAGGTGCCTTCCCGCATCGAGCTCCGACCTGGCCCAGACAGCCGCCACGCTCTTTCCTTCCTCTTCCGTATTGCTACTTTCGGTCATACCTTCGCTTTTTTCCTCTTCGTTCTTTTCTTCTCCTTTTCCTTTGTTTCTGTGTTTCCTCCTTGGCACTCTGGCGCCTCGCCTCCTACAGCAAAACAGGTTCTCGAGCGAAGCACCACATCTCATCACGGATCGGTTACGAGACACGGCAAACCTTCTCCTCAGCCCCCTGCTGTTCGCACAAGGACTCCGCCCCTCTTGTCGCGTCTCACCAAATTAAAGCCACTCGGATGACAAAAGAAGCGCGGGCTTGTTATATTTTGATTTTTACCTGTCAGGTTCCTCAAGTCTCACTCGGACCCGGGAACTGGACACGTTCCGCTAGCCAAAAGCTTTTCTTGACTTTATATTTTTTAAGTTTGTTTTCAGGCTGAGACAGAACGCACGGCACTGGCAAACGACTCGACGGACCTTATTTGTGTTTTTTGTGTTTCTCGACTTGCTGGCCACGGATCCGAGCATCGACATTTTGGCTTTGGGATCCAGGTGGACATTGCAAGCAAAATCAAAGACAAAAAGCAGCTATACGACAACAAACGAACAACGCATAATGCCTGGGCGTCAAACGAAACCCGATATCATTTCGTCTGTTTTTGTCACCAGCAGGCCTTGAATTTCGGTTGCATAGTTTTTTTTTTTTTTTTTTTTTTTTTTTTTTTTTTTTTTTTTTTTTTTTTTTTTTTTTTTTTTTTTTTTTCCGATTGGCTTTCTTGACTTGCTGGACCACAACTCGATCTCAGTCTCAACCGACACCGGCAGCCTATCAGCCCTCCCGGTACCTTTGCGGCTTGTATCTTTTCTCGTTCCCCCCAGCTCAGCTTCTCACGAGGGGAGATTGATCTCCTCTGTGGTTGGGTGCACGAGTGCGCTAGAGCTGTGCTGATACGAGTTGAAGAGCAGGCGTCCTTTGTTTTCTGTCCTGATTCATTTCTGTTGTGCATTCGTTCGTTCGTATGTGTGTTGTCCGAGCGAAGACGCAAAAGCCACTCTGCGTCCCTCTTTGTCGAGCGCCCACAGCCACACACTCTATTTTCCGCATTCTTTTCTTGACAGCTTCCAGCAACACCGGACACGGCAACGGAAAAGTAGCACAAGCTCACCAGCAGAAATAGGAGAAGCAGCACAGCCAGCCAGCCAGACAGACACCCTTCAGTCGTCAGCCTTTGCGGCATTCACAGTCGTTACGGTTCCAATCTCTCTCTCTGTCTCTTCTCGATCTCGCCGTTCTTGCCGTTGACTCCTACCGTGTTGACACATTCGACGATTACCACGGCTGCTTTCCATTGTGTCCCCGTTCCGACACAGCACTCGAAGCACACAGTTGTCGATTTACTGCTGCTCCATTGGCCAGACCAGACGCCCGGCTGAACTCAGGTAGACACGCACTCGTAACTCGACTGATGCAGCGGATCGACCACAGTGACAAAGGCCGCAAAGCTCACGACGCTCATCGGACGTGGGCTACACCGCACCCGCTCCTTGCTGACGCGCCGATCTTTGCTTTGCCAAAGCAAGTGCCATCTCACAGCGACCTCTGCTGCTGTTATTTATTGCCCGCTTCAGAGTGTCTTTCACCGCCCCTCCTGTGCGGCGGGAACAAAATTTGGCCGTCTTTTAACGAGAATTCGCCGGTTTTCTAATAACGACAACCAAAACCGGACCTTGGATTGACCAGAAATCGAAAAGTGGAGAATCCGGGGAACATCGACGAATCCATGAGGATATATAGGCCGGAGCCAGAAGTGGTCTGATTTTTGTTGCGGCCGCTGTTGTTGGTGTCTTTTATCACCTCACCAACCTAAACATTCGGCTGCGTCCAACCCCTTTTGTCGAACGGACTGCACGCCATGGACAACAATTCCCATTTCCGCTCCCAAGCCCCTTCCCGGACAGATCAGGGAGAACGGACAGAACGAACAGAACGAACAGAACGGACAGAGGCTCAGACGCCAGTACCTCATAAACAGTCGCCTACTCCTCCTTTGGGCAGCAAGCATATGGTGTTTGATGTGGCAAACTGGCACCCCAAACCCGTGAAACGCCCACGACCCGTGAAATCTTGCACCGAATGTCGCCGGCGGAAATTGCGCTGCGACCGGCGCTGTCCCTGTTCGCAGTGCCAGCGGTCCTACCGAGTCTGTAAGTATGGCAGTGGCGGCAACGGAAGTGCGGGCTCCAGCAGCAAGAGCACCGACCCGAACAATCCCAACGTCGATTCCGAAGGCTCGGAAGGCTCCGAAGAGGACGACGACTCGGTGCCGGGGAGCGGCGCCGGAGGCGAGCGTCCGTCGAAGCGCCACCTCAGCCGGCCAGGCTCCGGGTCAACACCACAACACGGCCATGCCGTGCCAATCAACCCGGCCACGGGCAGCAGCCACCCGGCGCCAAATAACTCGTCCCTCAACCTACTTTTGAACCCGCCATCACCAACTCATCATCACGCAAATCTGTCTCCGTCAGGCCACGGACTGTATCATCAATTCCAGCATCACCCTCAACAATCACCATACAGCTCCTATCAACCGTCCGCACAGCCGATTGCTACCGCATCGAGGCAGAACTCGTTTCCGTCACTCGCGCAGATCTCAAGCACCCTCGAAAGTCCGGAACCGCTCATGTCGTCAAAAGGCGACGACCTCCGCAAGCTGGCCGCGTCTCTACTGCTACAGTGCATGGTGCGCATGGAGAGACTGGAAAAGCTAGTAGTGGCCAGGGACCCGTCCGCCCTCTCCGATATGCCCACGTTTCCGTCGTCGTCGGTCCTCTCCCAGCTGAACCTACGCCAACAGCCTTCGCGCGACCAGCAACAGCGCGTGATCGAAGCCTCAAGCACGACAATGCGTTCTTTGAGTGTCAAAGGCCGCAACGGACTGCGGACAAGATACTTCGGCCAGAACAGCACGCGTGTTCTGCTAAACTTGGTGCGTACCTAACCCAAACCCAAATGAAGACTACAAAAGTTTGAGGATGTGGACGAACCATTTGCATAAAACCGATATGGGAAACAGAAAAACGGAAGGATCTATACACAAAATACCATATCCGACATAATGGCGTGGACGTGGGCATATATAGGGATTGTGTATTTGTTGAAATGGGCATGGACTAATGTGCCTTTTGGGGGCTGGTTTATAGTTCGACGACGCGAAGGACTTTATGTTGAACCAAGCCAAACGAGACACGACCGGGGGCTTGTTCTGGCGATTAGAGCGGATCCACATCGCGCTACAGGAGAACCACCAGCAGACGCTGAAGCCGATCACTGTCTATGTCGACTCTATGATGCCTGTGCAAAAGCGCATGGCCGACATACTGCCGCGCCGCGATGTATGCGATCGCCTGATCAATGCCTATGTCAATGTGTCCGAGGGCTTATATCGCGTCATCCACCTCCCGACGTTCCGTCAAGAGTTTGAGGCGTACTGTGCGCACGGCGTCGCGGGCGGCGCAGGGGACGGTCAAGGCGTGGCCGAAGACTTCTTACCACGACTGCTCTGCATTCTGTGCATCGGCAGCCGCTTCGAGACGGACTCGAAAGGATTGGCGTATGACCGGTCCGATGGCGTGCATATCCCGACAGCCTGCGCCCTGGTGCGCTCGTGGCTGGACGGGCTTCGGGGCAAGCCGTCCGTGGATGTGACGACGCTGCAGACGGAAGTTCTGTTGCTGCATGCGAGCCGCATGATTTCGCCACGGCCACAGCGTATCTGGACGGAGCTGGGAATGATCTCACGCCTTGCCATGGCCATGGGGCTGCACCGGGACCCCGCCGAGTTTGCCCCCGAAATTACCCCATTTCAAGCCGAGCTGCGGCGCAAGCTGTGGTTTACGATTCTCGACATGGACCTGCACGTTTCGCTGGCATCCAGCCTGCCAAGCGCTCTGCGACCTGGCGAAATCACCTGCCGCCCGCCGCGCAACCTCGACGACGCCGACCTCTACCCCGACATGCCATCGCTGCCGCGGGGCAAACCCATGGACCAGTACACAGAGGGCCAAATGCAGTTGTTTGCGGCGGGCACACTGCCGCTGCGCATGCGGGCCAGCGACCTGCTGTGCAACATCGACTCGCTGACCGACTATTGGGACGTGCTGGATGTGGGTGGTGACCTGGAAAAGGTGCTCGACGACATTAACTGCCTGTTCCCGCGCAATGCCGCGCTCAACAGCCATCAAAAGCACAAGGAGTGGCGGATGCGCGCGATGCTCGACATGCATGTGCGCCGACCGTTGCTGGCATTGTACCGGCCGTTTGCACTCAGTGCGTCGGCCGAGTGCCCGCCGCCGGCGGTTATTTCCGATGTCTACCTCAAATCGTCCATGGCCATGCTGACATACATGGAAGAGCTTGACCCGACGATTCCTGGCTTCGGCGACGTCAGCCATATGTATTATGTGATTCTGCGCAACGACATTGTGCAGGCTGCGTTTAGTGTGTGCTACTACATTGCGCAGGCGGTCGAAGCTGAGTTGTCGCCTGCACCCGCCGGAGCTCCGAGCAGCAGCGGTACCTCTACGAGTACGGTCAGGCCGGTCGACGGCAGCCCCACACCCATGGGCCAAGGTTCTGCTTCTGCTTCTGCTTCTGCTTCTGCGGCTGGCGGGCGCACCGGAACGTTCCTTAGCAGCGGCGCACCGCGCAAGACGTCGCTGATCTGGTCGTCCGCGTACATGATCCGGACGGTCGAGCGAACGGTCGAAAACTTGGCGCGTCTTGTCAACGACCTCAGTTTCGACCTGCGGGATGTGATTGCGCTCGCGTCCGTTTTGGGCTCCGTGATGCCGGCGACCAGCCCTGCGCAGCGCCACGACCACATCCGCACTCAAGTCGGGCGCGTTCTCGACACTTGCGTCGAGATTCTACGCAACCACAGCTCTGCCGCGGTACGTCTGACTTGTTCTTTGTTGCTTTTCCTACGCTCCTCACTCTGCGTACTTTGCGTCTTGATTGTGGCTTACTAATTCCTGTATACAGATCCGGAGCGCAGTTCTGGGGCAGAGCCTGCCGCCAATAGCACATCATACGCCAGGCTACGATGGCCGCCAGCTGCTACCCGACGGCAAGCCTGTTCAGACGGACGAATCTGCGCAATGGGACACGTACTTTTGGGACCTTTGGACGCCCAAGAGCACGTAAGAACATGGTGTACGTCGTACATATGTGGGACATGTATCTTTTGACACCTTTTGAACATACAACGGGACTGACCTCCCGTAATTCATATAATTTGTCATATATTTGGATATATCTTTTGTTGTTCTTGCATTGGCTCTTCTTTTCCGGCCGGTTGATGGAGAGTATAGAAAAAGAAGCTCTTGGGGGAGGAGACAATACGATCCAAGTCCAATGCATTGTCGTGCATCTCTTGCTATTTTGGATTTTGGTGTGTTTGACTACGCCGTACTTCGTGATACGGTTGCGTTTTGCCGGCTGCGTGTACCGATCACTTGACGTCCAGGTTCTACATGTTCCTACGGTGTTTGTCGATGATGAGAATATCAAAAAACGCGACTCCTCCGTTCCCGCCCTGGCCCAAATTGATTTCACATCGCGCGATCACGAGGCGGCCTTGATGACTCTTTGCCAATTCTCCATTTGTCGGGGTCACAAGTCAGAGCCAGCGGGGCAAATACTGCCTATTCTGCCCGAGGTGCGAAGCGAGGGGACATTCCTCCAGCCGTTGAGCTGCCTACCAAGCTTCTGGAACAAATTGGTTGTGGCTCGGACTCGTGAGCCGCGACGTCGGAGCCGGCTGGTAGTTTACGTCACGTGACTTATTACCCCGGCAAGTCGGGATCGCGACCTTACTCCGTACGGAGGATGTCGTACTGTTGTATTGCAGAACGGATCCACTGGCGCTGTCAGCCCCAGGTTTGTCGACTCTCCACTCTTCCTGAGTGTCCCGAGTACTAAGTCTGCCGCTAATGTCTCCAAACCTCTAATAACATACAATTCTTAGTGACTTGCCCCCCTGGCATTCATATGAAAGAAACTGACGACTGACTCGCAGGTACACTCCTCCGGACTTTTTGGCGTCGCCTCCAAACGGGCTTTGCCTCGGCTGTCTGCCATCGCACCTCGTTGTTCCTAACTGTTCGTTCCCCGCACGTCACTTGGGTCAAAGAGTGCGATACGACGGGCTGCAGCAATAAGACTTACACGGGACTCTCGTCACTGATGTCTGCATCTCGCTTTTTTTTTTGTCGTCCGCATTGCTTCGGCTTGTGGCCAAGTACGACCAGATACGGATAAGTCGGATTCTTGCACGGGCATCTCTTTGATTCTGTTTTTTTTTTTTTTGTTTATTTTCTCTCTATTTTCTTGTCTTCTTCTTCAGCTCTCTTGTCCCGGCCTTTCACAAGGTGTTGACATCCCCGTACTTTTTTGCCCCAGCCTACCCACCCCCCAGTTCCACGTTAGTTCCCATTTTGATCCTCGGCAGGAAACCAGCTGGCTCGCTTTGCCTTAGTAGGTGACATCCTCTTGACGACCCTTCTGGCTTCCATACCGCCCGTCATTTTGTTTATTATCTCTTTCTTGTCCATTCTCGTTTCTTTTCCTCCCCTCGCCCTCTCACTGTCTATCTCCCCCAAATTTTAACCCTCTTTCATCCGCATCTATTGTTCTCCTCCTGTTTCCTCTCCAACCTCGTTCCTCTTACTCACCCACCGCACGTCCTCCGCTTCTTCCTTCACACACACAACCGCCAAGATGGTCAAGGCAAAGGCACCCGTCTACGTCCTCGGCGTGGGCATGACCAAGTTCATCAAGCCCCGCGGCAAGGTCGACTACACTGAGCTCGGTTTCGAGGCCGGTGTCAAGGCCCTGCTCGATGCTCAGATCAACTACGACGACGTCGACCAGGGTGTCGCCTGCTACTGCTACGGCGACTCCACCTGCGGCCAGCGCGTCTTCTACCAGTTCGGCATGACCCAGATCCCCATCTACAACGTCAACAACAACTGCTCCACCGGCTCGACCGGTCTCTACATGGGCCGCTCCCTCATCGGCAACGGCGGCGCCGACTGTGTCATGGTCGTCGGCTTCGAGAAGATGATGCCCGGCTCGTTGCAGAGCTTCTTCAACGACCGTGCCAACCCCACCGCCACCACCGCCGAGATGATGCGCGCCACCCGCGGCATAACCAACGCCCCCGGCGCCGCCCAGATGTTCGGCAACGCCGGCCGCGAGTACATTGAGAAGCACGGCGCCACCGCCGAGGACTTTGCCGAGATCGCCCGCATCAACCACGCCCACTCCGTCAAGAATCCCTACTCCCAGTTCCAGGACGTCTACACCCGCGACCAGATCCTGGCCTCCGCCACCATCCACGACCCCCTCACCAAGCTGCAGTGCTGCCCCACATCCGACGGTGGCGCCGCCGCCATTCTCGTGTCACAGGCCTTCCTTGATGCCCGCCCCCACCTCAAGGGCCAGGCCGTCCTCATCGCCGGTCAGTCCTTGTGCACCGACGACCCGTCCCTCTTCTCCCGCAGTGCCGTCGACCTCATGGGATACGCCATGAGTCAGCGCGCCGCCAGCGAGGCCACCACCGAGGCCGGCCTGACCCCCAACGACGTCCAGGTCGTTGAGCTGCACGACTGCTTCAGCACCAATGAGATGGTCACCCTCGACGCCATTGGCCTGCCCGAGGGCCGCGTCGGCGCCCACCGCGGTGGCGCCGTCGACCTCGTCCGCCGCGGCGGCATCACCTACGGCGGCCGCTACGTCGTTAACCCCTCGGGCGGCCTCATCAGCAAGGGCCACCCGCTGGGCGCCACGGGCATTGCGCAGTGCGCCGAGCTCGTCTGGCACCTGCGCGGCTGGGCCAACAACCGCGCCGTCCCCCACACCCGTGCCGCCATGCAGCACAACCTGGGCCTCGGCGGTGCCGCCGTCGTCGCCGTCTACAAGCGCGCCGACGGCCAGGAGGCCCCTGTGCTCGACGACGCCACGGTCGGTCGCCTCAACCGTCTGGGCTACAACCCGGCCACGCAGGCCAAGGGCTTCACGGCCGAGCAGGCCCGCTCGGTGCGCAGCAAGTCCAAGGCAAGCGACTGGGCCCTGGGCGACACTGAGGCCAAGGTCGAGGCGCGCTTCTAAACGACGCGACGAGACGCCCTGCAGGTGGAGGAGGGTTTGTGAGCAAAAAGGTGTCTTTTGTCAGGATCATTGTACGACATACATATAACCAACTGTGTATTTTTTCCCCCTGTTGTGCTGGCCATGGCACTCGTATTGAATTAGCATCAGAATGACACAAATCAAAAGAATCATAGGCCAACATAGGCTACAATCGTCAACAGTCAACTCGATGACATAATGTCTGCATGTGACGTAAAGGCAGGTGCGATCGTGACTACGACCGAATTGCGAGGGCAGCTTCCACTTTGATTTAAGGAAAGTGCAATGGGCAGGTAACAATGGTCATGCATGCGACGTGCGTTTCAAACTGGGAAGGGGCGCTCACCCAATGCACGGGCTGTCCTTCTTTCCATTCTTGTTGTTTTTGGCACCCAACCCCTTTTCCCCCAATTTCTCACACGTCGCAGATTGTTCCACGAGGCTTCGAGAGCACGACGATCATACCTGTCGACAGTCTTTTCTTTCTTGCCCTCCCATCAATTGCCAGCATCCATCACGATGCATTTCTATTTCTGTTGTTTTGTCGTTCAGTCACCAGACTCGTGCGTCTGTGCTCAATCCTCTCATTCATGCACAGAATCGACACGTCGCTGCAAAAAAACGTTGAATGAAGCAAAGCAACAAAGCAGACACAAAACACGTCAGTTGGTTCTCTCTCTCTTAGGCATCGTCCTTGCCAATGTCATTTTACTGGTTGTGACAACTCAGCCTCGCCGTCGCGTCTCAGTTCACGCTCGACGTGTGATGATTGCGTCGAACAACGTGCCTCATTGAGTGCGCTGGCTACGGCCACTCCACACATTTGCCTCTTATCCTTTTCCTCTTCCATTTCAAGACGTCCTCCACCCAGGAACAACCCCAATCCCTCCTCTCTTGTTTCACACCCCCACGGAAGTCGTCCCAGAGACGGATGCTGAACCGCCGTCTGCGGTCGTCAAAAGGCAGGAGAACATTTATTGCCTGCCAGCCTCTACATGCCTGCGTCCTCTTGTTCCCAGCGCCAGCGCCGGTCCCGCTGTCCTATTAGAGACAGACAAGCCTTTTTATTGTAGCCCCGCGTCCTACCGTCGCTCCACTGCGGCCCGCATTGACACACGACAGGTGCATTTACACGGCCAGGCGCATGACATCACATCATACATTGTATTGAGCTGTCACTCTGTTCGGTTTTACCTCTTGTCTCCATTTGGCACACGATCGTCCCTGTCTCTCGTCTCTCGTCTCTCGTCTCTCGTCTCTCGTCTCTCTCCTCCCCCACCGCCTCCACTGCACATACCCCTTATTCTCCCATGATCGTCATTCTTCCGTACCAGCCCTAGAACCGCGAACAAAGACAGAGAAACAAAAATGACAGGGCACTGCAGAATAGCCGCACCACAACCACAGACACCACACGCATACACACACGCAGTCACACGACGAGGACACGACCAGGATACGCACAGACATGCACACGCTCACCCTACTTCAAACCGGCCTTGGCACGCCACCCAGCGCCGTGGCCAGTCTTCCTGAAGTCTATTTTCTGGCATCCCCTACAACGACAAGGTGCCACTCCATTAGGTTGGCATGAACGAGGCCAGCCTGCCTTACTTCTCCATATTTGACCTTTCAACTGTTGACGTCTCGGCAGCACCCCTCTCACAACGGCACGCCCGCGCCCACGGCTGTCTACAGTTTGCTGGTGGGTGGGACGCACAAAGAAGGTACAGAGAACAAGAGTCTGTGCTCGTACACTCTCTAGATGTTCCAGACGTCTTACACATGCATACTCTCGTTCTCATGCAGGTCTATCGTGAACACGCACTCTGTCTCAGCTCACCTGTTGGGAGCAAAAAAAAAAATGAACTGTAGGAACAGAAAAGACGAACTGGGACGTCCGCTCGTTTCTTTCCTCGCCCAACCATACATGTCCCTCTCCCAAAACGTCGGGTTTCTTCGTTTTGCATTTTTCCTTTTTTCCTGCCTCTGATCACCCTCCACCCGGACCAGAAATAGGAACATTCTGTGTGAACCGAGTTTGGATATTGTTTTCTCTTCTTTCCTCCGCCTTCATTTCTTCTCATTCTTGTCCCTTCCGTTTCCAGGTCTCTTTTCCGTATTTCCTTTTGTCCTCCCAGTCCCCGTCTCTTGTCATCCTTGATTCCTTTATTTTTTACTTTTATTTTTTTGGTACGTTTGTATTTTCGTCTTCCTTCCTCCTCGTTCGATCTTGTCCAATCTCTCGGCGTCGAACACTCTCTGGTCTTTTTCTTTTTCTTCTAGTTTATTCATCTGTACTATTGGGGACTCTTTCTCGTATGGTAGTTCCTTCATATCAACCCCCTCCACCTCCCCTTCCTCCTCCTCTTCATCTTCCTCGACATCATTGAACACCCCGCGACCATGGCAACTCCCGACTTAACAAGAGGGCCAGTCCTCCTCGCCATCTCCATCACCACCGAGCTCTTCGCCCTCACAACATGCTTTATCCGCCTTTTAATTCGCAAACGCTCGACCAGCCACCACATGGGCCTCGATGACTATGCCATAATTGTTGCTGCCGTCGTCAGCTTTGTCGGCACCATCTTCGCTATCATTGACGGCAGCTCCATGGTCAACTCTGCCCGTGCCCTCCAGTTCGACTGGCTTGGCCAGCCCTGGTTCATGATGGGAACGACATTCGCTAAAATATCGATTTGTCTCTTCTTCTTGCGGCTCGTCGGCGCCGCCAAGCAGTGGCGCATTCTGCTGAGCAGCCAGATTCTGCTCATGGCCGTCCTAAACTTTACCTTCTCCCTCACCACCAACCTGCAGTGCCGCCCACTCGACAAGCTGTGGGACCCGTCCGTCGTCGGCGTGTGTTGGAACCCGAGTGTCCAGCAGAACATTGGTTACTTCCAGGGCGCCTTTTCCGTCTTTTGGTGGCTATTTCTCTCCATCTTCCCCGTTATGATTGTGCGGGATCTCGAGATGCATCAAAAGATGCGGTGGCCCTTTTACTTTTTGTCGAGCTTGAGTCTTTTGTAAGCCATCCAGCCCCCAGCCCCCCTTTCCATGGCGGAGACATAAACACCCTCTAACATATCTAGGGCGGCCATTTTTGCCACAGTGCGCACGTATGAGACATCACAAACCGTGCGCGGCATCTACACCTTTGACACCTTCTTTGCCACCGTCCTCTCCATTCTCGAACAGAATGTCGGCATCGTCGCTGCAAACATTCTGTCCATGGGCTCGCTTGTCTGGAAGAAGCAGGTGGCCTCACAGGGGGACCTTCGCAGCCGCGCGAACGCAAATTCTGACAGTTACCTAGCACCAACAAGCACACGAGGTCGTACCGGTCTGCAAAATCCGTTCGAGTCGGGTGCCGACTCTGTGCACAGCGCCACACCTCGGCGAGACGATTTTGACTTTGACGACACCGAGAGCGATTTGGGCGAGAGTGGTCTATCGCGGACGGGATCGAGCCACTCGTCCGTCAAGCGGTCCTCAATGCTCATTATTGAAGGGCCCCGAGAACGCGATTATCATGAATCGCGCCGCATGCGAGACGAGCGAGATTTGATTCAAGGTGGGAAGACACAGCCCACCAAGAAGTCTATGAAGCACGCAAAGGGCACAAAACACAGCGACACACCACTGCGCACCGTTTTGAACCGCTCTGCCTTGCTCATGAACCGGACTGGTCGGGATCGGCGTAGCATAGATGCTGAAGCAGCAGCAGCAGTAGGGGGGGGAGGGCAAGGAGACAATGACTCCAGTGAAGATCCGGCCGGCGCAAACTTTTGGCCTCGTGGTATCATCAAAACCGTCGAAGTCGAAGTTGTCGAAGAGGACATTTCCACGCTGCAGCAACAGCAGCCACAGCATCGCCGCCTGCCATCCAACGCCTCTGGTGGCATTGTGGTTACCGACGCGCCAAACGAAGCCAGTCTGGGAGGCCACAGCCGCAACATGTCGCGGCACAGCCGCATGGACTCGGACAACGACTGGGTGGCACTGTTGCGCGGAGACGCATCAACGCCACAGCCGGATTCACGCGGACCGTCACGACAAGGTTCACGAGGCCCTTCACGGCAAGGTCACTACTGAGGCTGTCGTATTGAGCTTTTTTTTTTCTTTTTTTCATTTCCTCATTTCCGTTTTAACGGAGGCCGGACCAAGCGAGGTGCTTTATTGTTTTCTGATGCCTTTCCATTACTATTATACTTGTCACGACAACAGCGAGCGAGCGACCCAAAAACAGGAGATACCCAATGTACGATTATATTTTCGATTTTGCTGCTTTCGATTTCTATTCCGGTTTCCGGTATTTTTTTTTTTTTTTTTTTTTTTTTTTTTTTTTTTTTTTTTTTTTTTTTTTTTTTTTTTATTTAATTTTTTTTATTATTTTTTTTTTTTATTTTTTTTTATATTCTTCTTTCCTCTTAGATTTATAGACAGTAGAAAGGAATGGAGTGAAAACGATTAATTTGACAGTTATATAATTGCTGACGCGATTGCCCCCCAACGCCAGACATGTTTGTTCACCAGGAGCTAACTAAAACAAAACAAAAACATTCTTTATAACAAAGCATGAAAATATATATAGTGTAATCGTTACATGCTGTCTGTTTTCCACCGACTCCTATTTGTTAGCCTACTTGCCGTCCACTCTTATCGATCCATCTCTACAGCGGTTGACGCCAGGGTCGCCGAGGCCGCGTTGTTTACCAGGACCACGCCAGCTGTTGGCTCAGCAATGTCGCTCCGCATGGGCGATGACGATAGTACCACATCGCGTAACAAACCATTGACGCTGGCTGACGCAATTTCTTGCGATGCATGGCGCTCAACACTCTCGTGACTGGCTCGGCGACTGCTGCCGGTGCTTATACCTTGGCTCGTATCTACAACCAACACGGCACCTGGCTCGTGCTGCTGTGTGACCGCACCATCGCTGGAGAGAAGCGATATTGGCTCGACGCCGACTACCTCCTCGTAATCGGGACTCGGGCTTCGACGACCAGAGTGATCGGCATGGCCCGGTGTGAGAGTCTGGCTTGACCCCGACGCGTCACTGCTGGCAACACAGTGCAAAGGAATATCGTCGGCTGCGGTGGGTGCGTTTGTGTATGTCACTGTGCATCCGTTGCTGATTGTATAGCCTGGTATACTTGGTGGACGGCCGAGAGGGTCTTCTCTCTGGTACGGTGGCAAGTCTTCGTATTCTTCACCGTCCTCCCCGCGGCGACGTGCATTGCTGTCGTGTGGGCGGTAGACGGGCAATGACCCAGGCCGCTGCCGCATGCTGGGTCGGCTTCCTCGGCCTCTCCCGCTTCCAAGTCGTTCACCACAAGTTCTGTGTTGCTGAGACAGAAGCAGGCATGCAGCAATAAAAAAGACGCAGGCAAACACTTGACTTGTCACAGAAACCCAGACAAGACTCGAGGCAGCCGGTCCTGGGCTGATCACCGGCATGGTCGAGTTGGCAAGCGCCGTGTCGTTCAGCTCGGCGCGAGATATCAAGATATTGTTGGCCAAGGGGTACATGTCAGATGCCGTAGGCAGTGTCGACGAATTGTCTGGTTCGAGAAAGGAATCGGCAGAAGCTCCATCCTTGGATGTGTGCTTGACAACCCAGGACACGCCGCTAATAAGCAGACCGACTGCAATCAAATTAGTCGTTGTGGCGAAGGCCTTTGTACAGGCCATGGCTATGCGACCACGTTTTTGCCAGATCTTGGTACCGTTCAGGAACAAAAGTAGTGGCCAGGCCAGCAGTGTGACGGCTATGTCAAGAATATAAAAGATAAACGAGATACGGCCAAAGGCTGGCTGGCCACTGAGTTGTGGAGGTGCATCAGTGACCTTGACGGTCGTGGGCAGTCTGCAGTCAGTTGTTGTGCCGTTGCCAGAGGATGTCGAGGTGTCAGAGCTGCTTGTGCCAGATGTGCTGTTGAAGCCCTCGACGGTAGAGTTTATGGGTGTTTGAAAGGGCAATGCGCCGCATGAATTTGGTGAATGGTCTTTGCTGTGCAAGTAATCGATGATTTGGTTGTCGATCTTCCGCCAGTTGAAGTCGGAACCCAAGTCACGGGCAATAGGATGGAGATGGCCGGTACCATTTCGTATGCACAAATGGTTGAGATACCAGTAAATTGAAAAGGTCTCTGTCTGGTTGTCGTTGTCTGTTTCGTATAAGACGTTTTTTGTCCACTACGTTGGTTAGGTAATGCGATCTCCGAGAACCGGGCAGCTGTATTTCTTTCAATCCACTTACAGTCAGAAGGTACATGTCAGGTGCTGACACGTCGAAATTGTCTGAATTTTGTCCCGCCGCGTTGAGGACCACGATGATGATGACGGACAGCAGCTCGAGAAGAGCTACGCCGAAAAGGAAGAACTGCTGAACATGCATGCGCTTGAGACTCTTGGACCACACCTTCGGCCGTAAAAGACTTCGACCGATGCTCCTTCCGGGCCATCGTGGCCGTCGTGATGATGGTTGTGGAGGCTGCCGTGGTGGTTGAGGAGACCTGACGACGGCATCTGCCGGTGAAGCTATTATTGGTATTGGCATAGCTGTCGGTGTTGGCGTGGATGTCGTTGCCGATGGTGACTCTATTTCTGGCGGAGTAACGATGACTGTCGTTGATGATATTGTGAGAGAGGACATCGTGAAACAGGACGGAGAGCCTGCCACAAGGGCCAGGCTTCGGTGATGCCAGATGTACTAGTCAAGTTGTTTGAAGCTTTTCTCGTATCGTTCTGTGTGGGGTGCATCAAATGGCAACTGTCTATACTTGTTGTCGACCCGCTCGACGATTCTGTCAAGTGAGTATTTCTAGCATTGGGCCAGGAGGCTAACAACGACAACAAGAAATGAAGGGGAACAAAAAGCAAGGAGAGAAACAAATGGCTTGGAGACATAACACTACAATGCTGACCACAGAAGAGGACGCATGATTCCCGCCCTTCTTGTTCAGGTGTCTTGGAGAGAACGGGCGGGACGTACTCAGATTCGATCTCTTTTCTCAGTGTTTGTGGTGCATCAGGCTCCGCTTCCTGCCCCTTCCAGCCTCCATCTGATAGAGGCCGTAAACGAGGGAAATAATCAAAGTCAACCAAATATTGCCCGATGAGCGCTGAGTGGCGAGAGGAAGGCAGCGGATGGCGTTGGTTAACGACGGAACTGGAGTCTGCAGGGATCTGTATTATTAACTCTGTCTGGACATATTCCGCAAGGACGACTATTAGAGAACCGAGCAGATTAGCCTGGCAAATAAACAAGATCTGCACGTCAGCGCTTCCTTTCGTTTGCTTTCCGTTTTTGTTGTAATTACTTTCGGGTTGTTTCATCTTTTTTGTTTTTGATGTTTTCGACTGATCGACGTGCTTTCATGTCCCTCTGTCTCTACACTATTATTTGTGTAGTCTTTGGTAGCTGGGGTCAATATGTCGCTGTTGTTCTTCGCTGTCCATCTTCCGGCAAATAAACACGGAGGTAGGATACCACGCCCCCCCTTTGTAGATTTATGCATAGAGTGCGGCACGGCCAAGAAACGACAGGGATCGAAGGAGGGGCAGACGAGATTGTCGACCATCACTGAGCAATTGTTTTCTGGTCGACAGTCTTGTTTTATTCGTCGCTCTCGATTGTGTGCCGTTCACGTGAGGTTCAAGAGTCGGGACCGAGCTCCGTTATTCGATTAGGAAGCGAAACGACGGATAAGGCGGATGTGGTCAGCGTTATGCGGTAGTAGACAGCCTACACAGTTAACTAAAAATAAAAGGCAGCCGTTACTACATACGCCGTGATTCGATCAACGCACATGTGGCTAAAATAGTAGGCGACATATAGCCTTTGGATTTGTCTGGTGGTATTGTGCGGCGATCATTGGAGACATGGGATCATCCGGTATGGTTATGGAAAGTCGACTCAAAATGGCGTTGAAGATGCGTATCGAACTTGTTTTGATCTGGCGATGGATGAGAGAAGCCGATGGTGACAAAAGTAAAATTCAAGAGGCGAAAAAAGGGGAATGGGAGCACAATTGGAAAAGAGGGGAATTTGTGCTTTGTTTTGGTCATTGCCATATTCGGAAAGCGCGGGGATGTATTATTCTCTTTCCATTAGGAAATATCACGATCGTGTGAAATACGGTTTCGGAAAGTGCGAATTGCACGCGTCCTACTCGAAACGATACAAAGTCACAGGAGGAAGCTACGATGTAAATGAATATACAAGAAGTGGTATTTCTCAGTAGCTAGCTCTTTGGCTGTGGGTATCATAAATCCAAACCTGAACTCCTCCCTTTTTTGGTATTATCACAAACTTTCTCCCGTCCTATGTCTTAGTGGACCTTCGGTCTCGAGCGAATCCAGATCTGAACAAAGAAATGGAACTGGGAAACCTCCTCCTCCCCGCCACGATACTGTTTTAAAGCCTCGGCAGCGTTGGCTGTGTTTTTGGTGTCATCGAATTCTCTACGGCAACGGCACTCTGGTTTAGAGTGTGAGACGCCTGAGACCGCCTGTTCGTCGTCATCGTTTTCGTTCTTGTCCTGGCCTTTGTCCTGGCCGAGGTCGAGTTCGACCTCGTAGGCCGTGACGAGACCGGCCTCGACGGCTTCGCGCGCCATGCTATCGAGATACCGCGCCATGGTCAGACTGCTGGGAAAAGGGCGGTCAACCTTGCCGGACAAGTCACAGGTGCCTGGCGGGAAGGGCGCGACCTCCATCTCGTCCAAACGGTTTTTGAGCGGGACTTTGCTATAGTATACGGCAAGGCGCGCGTCTCGCAAGTAGTCTGGTGTTTCGCGGGCTGCAGCCTTCCTGTCTCTGTTCTTGTAGGAGCCGCAGTGGCGGCCAAACGTCAGTAGCTTCTGGTGCCGGCGGCGCGTGAGATCCTGGCGGGCGTTGTGTGTCAGGTCCGGAGGCAGGTCAGCGCCAAAATCATTAAAAATCTGGTTGATACGCTCCACCTCTTGCTTAAACGCCTCCCTGCTCAGGTAGTGCTCGAGTATGCGCAGGAACTGCGCATCCGAGTCAATGCGGTGGCCATAGTAGAACGGCAGGTCGGGGTCCTCGGCCGTCATAAGATCCAATGACTCCTTGGAATTGTCTGGCCAGAGTGTCGAGAGTGCTGAGACGCTGGAGGCGCTGGAGGCGGCGTCATGTGGCTCAGATTCTTCGGAGGTCACCAAGTGCCAAGAGTGCTCAGAAGACAAGAAACCCGCATTGGCGCCTTTCTGACTAACGACCAGACTGCCAAATACGGCACAAGTCTCTGTGGTAGACTTGGTGTAGTAATCCATTATTGCGAGTTTTGAAGAACAAGAAAAGAGTCAAGAGAGAACATTCGATGTGATAGGGTGATAGGGTGTGTCTCTGCGGTAGTCTGTTGGAAAGCTGACTTGACCGGGGTGGATGACAAAGACAGATGCGGATTGAGATCACGGGGAGTGTGGAAAGATGCGAGGATGCGAGGATGCGAATAGAAGCTGTTCGAAACTCGGCAGTTTTGGTTGGGTTGAAAAGAGAAACGCTGGACAGATGTCTGGACAGGAAAGCGAGATTTATATAGGCCTTCAAGAACTGTGCTCAGTCATGCCGCAAAGCGATATCGTAGACATTGACAACTGGTGAGTGGCCTTGGATGAGTGATTCTCTTTCTACTGTAAGGCTTCTCACTTTGTCGCCCGAAGTATGACTGATGTGGGCTGCATTGTTTGGCTCACGATAGTCGGGTTACGTGGACACAAGTCTATAATTCGGACCAACTGCTATATACATGACGCAGGGCTTCTTTTGCTAAGATGTAGACGTTTGCCCCAGACTATCAATGAAATCCATTGCGAAAATACTTCGCAATCATAAGCCGGTCAGAATTTTGCGTCGTGGTAGATAGAAAGCAGAAATAAGAGACAAAATACATGGCGAACCTAAATAGGGGTTGGTGGCCAAAACAAAACAAACCGCACTAACACCAACCAATGCCTGTCCCCATGTCTCGTTTTCATTTTCCATCCGCAATGCATGCAGGATCTACATAGATTTCGTTTTCAAAGTGTGCACTGGACATTTACAAACAAAATGAGACCAAGCAATACGAGATTCATTTGAAAATGGCGGAAAAGCGATGAGATTGGCAAAGTATACAAGCTTGGAATCGCAAGTCGTAACGCCATGGTACGCCGACGCTAACGGGGCAGCCAATAACAAACACTCTTGCTTTCTCCTTTGGGAAATTGTATTCAAACATATGAGTAACGAGAAAAGACAAACATATGCTCTAGCCTCGAAACAGTCCATCTTTTTTATGAACCTTATGAGCATTACACAACATCTAATGCAATGTCGATTATACACTTTTCCTTGGGCTGGCACTTGACCCGAGCCAGTACTGCGTGTGAGTATGGCTCGTCACGCCTTTTTTTCGTCTTTGCATACAACACGCAACCACGGCCGTGCATCTGATATGATGCCGGGATCGTGTATCGTGGCATCGACCGTGAAGCGACCCAATTACTTTCCAGAGTCGCCGTGCAGTCGCTGCAACGCGGACAGCGCATGCTCACTATCATGGTCCCAGCGGGCTGTGGGGAATACGGTGTCAGCAAAGGGAAACAAAAGGGAGAATAGAGCAATAACCACAAGGTCACAAAATTCATGTCGGGCCAAAACAAAAGCATATGTTTGTATGTTGGCGGTCGTGCACATGCACTTCACATACCCAAGGTAGTCCTCGTTTATCGTGCCAATCGCCCACATCTCGCCGACCTCGCTGCGCGTGCCCATGATCTTGACCCGGATGTGCGTTCCGGGCTCGATCCGGTAGTCCTCGTTGTCGGTGAACTGTGGTGGCGTCGCGTTCGGGTCGTACTTGATCTGGCTAGGGATCATCTGGCGTGTGTTAACGCTGAACACGTGCAATGTAACAAACAATACAGAAAACGGCACAGAAAACAGCCACCACCGCACACATGCACACATACATGAGACGACACAAACAGACGCAGAGGTCCTGCCTGTGCAAAGAAACCGTGCGGGTTGACCGAGTAGACGACGGCATCGACCGTCTCGCCCTTAAAGGGCCGCCACACCACGGCGCGGTAGCCGACAGTGAACTCGGCCAGGCCGTTGCCCGGCAGAATCTTGCCCGCCGAAATGTCAAACGTGTCCATGATGGATATTATGTAGTAGTTGCCGGCGCATGTGCCCTCGACGTCCTTGAGCAGCTTGGTCGTCACCAGCTCGTGCATGTTGCGGCCAAAGTAGGACGGGTGCAGCGTCACGCGCCGCTCGAGGTTGTGGAGGAAGAACATGGCGGTAGACGGTAGGATGAGGAGATGGAGAAAGGCGGGAGATCGAGGGGGAGATATCGATAGTGTGCGAGAGATATGCTGCGAGTTTGTTGCGCGAGGTAGAGAACCTCGTGGATGCGCTACGTCACTGCCGTTGACGTTGGCTCGAGTCCGCGGTCCGGTCGCAGGAAATGTGCAGAGGAAAGGAGACAGAGAAAAAGAAAGCGGGCGGAATCGGGTCGGTTTGATCGGATCCGGCGTCGTCAAAAAGGTTGTCGTCGTTGTTCGTCGAGGTCGTAAGGCAGAGAAATGGCCGCTGATTGTGCGCGCAAACCGTGTCAACGGGCCGAGGACGGTGGAATAGGCGTACAAGAGAAGCAAAACAGCGAACCAGCTCGAAGAATGGCGGCACGACTTTGCGTGACTTGGATCCTTCCCGGTATCCCTTCTTGATTTTCTTCTTCTTGCTTCTCGTCGACTCTCAACCGAAAATGAGAGCCTCCCTGTTCAGACGGTGCGCCGGGAACACAGAAACAAATGCGCCAAAGCAATTCCAACAGAAACAAAGACACAAAGGAGGACCGTCTGGAACAAGGAGATTCGCAGAGAGGGCCGTGGCTGTTGGTTGGCGCAACGAAAACGGACATCCACGCAGTCGAAAAGAAAGGACCAAAAAAGGCGTCTGTCGTTTCGTTTGTTCGCAAAAGGGTCGATGTTGCTTCCCTCACGCGGCAGAATGTGGTCCGTGCACGGCCAGCCCAACGCGCCTGCCCTTGTCACACACGATCAGCCTGCTTGCGCCACGTTTGTCACGTGCATTATCCACCAGCCACATTGGCTCCGTACAGTGCTCTGGACCCCGACTTTGACTTTGGCGCAGGAACAAGTGCGTGCGCTTTCCAAGCGCAGCGGTCCAACTGGTGACGGCATTTTTGATGCTTTTTGCTTCTCGCCATTTTCATTCCATTTCCGCATCGTATTGACCCACCCACCAACGACGACGTGTACCGAGACAGACTACAAACGCCAGCTCGACTATCGTAATAGTCAAACCACCCCCGTCCACGGCAAACGGTCCGTTTCAGTCGACAAGATAGCATCGTTACATTTATATCGAATAAAAAAGCCATACATCGCCATCCATCGCCTTCATCACCACTCATCTCGCGCCATCAGCGCAGTGGCTGCCTCTCTCCTCGACGGCATCGTCTCGCACCTCCCGCCCCCTCTCCAGCCCTTCCTCGACACCCCCACAACCTCTTTACATCGCCATGGCCAGCCTCGATCGGTTTCGGGCGTCCCGTGAAGCCTACCAGCCGCCACACATTCCACACCCATCAAAACCGGGCGCTCCGCCCGCTTCGGCAGCGCCGTCCATACCGCCGGCCGTGCCCACTGCACCCACATCCATAACCACGTCGGCCTTGGACCGTCAGTCTCTGTCCCAGTCGCCCTCCTCATCGCGCCGGCGCGATGTGCCGCCTGCAGTCCCCTCGCCGCCTACACACTCTTCCAGAAACTCGCCTCCACATCGCCGACCATTATCACGACGAAGTGCCTCCCCGCGGCGAGATGGAGTCATGCCCCAGCACAACGGGTCCGTGCCATCACAACCACGGCTGCCGACAGCATCGCCAGCCCGCAACGGAGCACACAACAGCAATGGCAACCAACCGCCATTTGCCAGCCAATGGTTTTTCTCGGACAACGAGCTGCTGAGCACGCCGAGCATATTGAACGGGCTGTCGCCTGCCGAGGAGCGTGAGCGCCGATCCAAGGGCGTCAACTTCATCTACCAGTCGGGCATCGCCGTGCGGCCGCACCCGTTGCCGCAGATGACGTTGTATGTGGCTGCCATCTTCTTCCACCGCTTCTACATGCGCACCAGCATGGTCGAAGAGCGCGGCGGCATCCACCACTATGTAAGTCGTCACCCTCGCAAGCATGCTCTCTTGCTTTGTTGCCGACAGCTTCTAACTCAAAGACTGTAGAAAATCGCTGCTACTGCCATGTTTTTAGCCAACAAGACGGAGGAGAACTGCTTCAAGACGAAGAACATTATCGTGGCCGTCGCCAAGGTCGCGCAAAAGAACATGGACTTGATTGTCGACGAGCAGAGCAAAGAGTACTGGCGCTGGCGCGACGTCATCCTGACGTACGAGGAGCTCATGCTCGAGACCCTGACGTTTGATCTCGTCGTCGCCAACCCCTACGACCAGCTCTGGTCCCAGCTGCGCAGGCTCGGCCAGCTCGGCACCAAGCCGGTGCGCGAGGCCGCCTGGACGTTCCTCAACGATTCCGCCCTCACCACGCTGCCGCTCGCCCTCGACGCCAGCGACCTGGCATCAGCCTCCATCTTCTTCGCCAGCATCGTTACCGGCGAGACCGTCGACGACGTCCAGAGCCGGCCCTGGTGGCAGCACCTGCACGCCGACGAGAAGCGCATCACGCGCGCGACCCACGCCATGGTCGCCTTTTACACCGACAACCCGCTCAAAAAGCAGCAGTCCAATGGCCGCGTCGCTCAGGGCTCGCCCGTCTTCCAGCTTGAGGCCACGCGCCGTCCGCAGGAATTGGCCCAGCTCAACAGCCGGTCGCTGGATCACAACAGCAATGGACATAGCCATAGCAATAGCCAGAGCAATGGCCACAGCAATGGTCACAGCAATAGCAACAGCGGCCACAGCTACCAGCCGACGGCAAGCCGCGACGTGACGCCCCTCGAGCTGGACCAGCGGCAGCCGCAGCAGACCCGGGGCCGGGGCGACTCGGATGCGGCCCTCAAGGCCGCCGCCAACGACTTGGACCACCATCCTAGTCACTACGGCAATGCCAACTCCAACGGCAACGGGCTCGCCGGCCGCCTTGCACCCAACGGCGACCAGGCCAGCAGCCGGAAGCGCAAGAGCGTCGAACCGGACGACCATCGCCTCTATCGCGACCGTGATCGGGACCGCCACGACCGACACAGCAATGGCATCGAAGAGGGCGAGTACAAGAGCAGCTCGCCGCCACCGGCCAAGCGTGCCCGCCGGACGTCCGAAGGCGAGGTTTCCGATGGGGCCTAATTCGGCCCCTATCCCCCTGTCCCCCCTTTCTCTCTTTCTCCCTTTCTACTCTTCTGCCGCCTTCTTTCTTTATTCCCTTTCACGTCTTCTTCACTACGTCTTCCTGTTTTATTTAACTATTCTCACGTCAACGGCCATTTTCTCTCTTCTGGTTTTGCGTCGCTCGGGGACTGGCGAACAAAGGAGTTCTTCGGAGCATAGACTACTTTACGTCGGTTTTTTTTTTCTTTCTTTCTTTTTTCCCCTTTCTTTTCTTTTTTTTTTTTCTTTCTTTCTTTTTTCCCCTTTCTTTTCTTTTTTTCATTTTATGAATTTCTTTCACGTCTGTTCAGCAGATAGTAATCACCAGCTTTACTCGGGAGACACCACGTTCTGACCATGAACGGGTTTGAAGGCGGGTAACGGCAAGGCGGGACCGGCCTCTTTTGGGACAAAGAAGGCTGTAATCTGGAATTTGGTTGGGATTGTAATTCGGTCGGGATTGTCAAGATGTTCGCGCATCGTCAAAATACGTGCTGCTACTGAAATACCTAAATACAACCAGACATTATGAACCATAATCATTGACGAAAGGAATGTGCGTAATATTCACAACTCAGTAAATGCGTCAAGACAACAAAACAAACATGCACAGCAATTACACATTTCTTCTTAATTAACATCGTCGCACATTTTCTTCGAGCGGTGGTAAGCAAATGCACCAACAAAGGACAAAGGACAATAATACACCAGCCCAGTCCTTCGACTCGGCGGCTCAGTCCTTTTGGTGAGACTGAACACCTACACTGCTGCGCGCGACCCGGCGGTCATTTCTAGTGTTTCCTCATGATCCGTGCTCCATTTTTGTTTTCTGTTTTCCGCAGGTCTTGCAGTCTATCCTAAAATGCACGGAATGCACGAAAAAATGCACGAAACCCAACAATCTCGTGGTCTCCCTTTCTACTGATGACACTTTGTCGCTTATGCCTGGTAGGTCGAGGCAGAGACGTTGCCACCGCGGCCGGTCCAGTTGACGTGGATGTCCTGGCCGTTGGGGTACTTATCAGACGCGTCCTCGGGCTTGATGCGGAAAGTGTGGGCACCGAAGTAGTCGCGCTGCGCCTGCAGCAGGTTGGCGGGCAGGTCCTTAGTGCGGTAACCGTCAAACCACGACAGGGCGGTGCTGAAGGCCGGGGTCGGGATACCGAGCAGGGCCGACTTGGCAACAACGTCGCGCCAGCCCGGCTGGGCCTTGTGGATAGCCTTGTTGAAGAAGTCGTCGAAGAGCAGGTTCTGCAGATCGGGGTCCTTGCGGTAGGCGGCAGTAATGTCTTTGAGGAAGACGGAGCGGATAATGCAACCACCACGCCACATCAGGGCAATGGAAGGCTTGTTCAGCTTCCACTTGTACTCCCTGGCGGCCTAGAGACGGATGGTTAGTATCGCATTTGAGGCAAATTTTGAGGCAAATTTAAGGACTAGGTAGAGGAAAGGGGACACTATGCGGCTTACCTCCTGCATCAGCATGAAGCCCTGGGCGTAGGAGATGATCTTGGAGGCGTACAGAGCCTGCTCGAGGTCCTCAAGGAACTGCTCCTTGTTGCCCTCGAACTTGTTGGCGCGGCCAACAAACTCGAGCTTCTTGGAGGCAGTGACACGCTCGTCCTTGATGGCAGACAGGCAGCGCGACAGCACAGCCTCGGCAATCAGGGTGACGGGCATGCCGAGGTCGAGGGCGTTGATCGCGGTCCACTTGCCGGTACCCTTCTGGCCGGCCTTGTCGAGGATCTTCTCGACCAGAGCAGTGCCATCGTCGTCGTTGTAGTACATGATGTCACGAGTAATCTCAATGAGGAACGAGTCCAAGACGCCCTTGTTCCACTTGGCGAAGACATCGCCAATCTCCTTACTGGAGAGGCCCAGGCCGCGCTTCATGATGTCGTAGGCCTCCGAGATGAGCTGCATGTCACCGTACTCGATACCGTTGTGGACCATCTTGACGTAATGGCCGGCACCCTCGTCACCGACCCAGTCGCAGCAGGGCTCGTTGTCGCTTTTGGCGGCGATGCTCTGGAAGATGTCCTTGATGAAAGGCCAAGCATCCTCCTGGCCACCAGGCATCATGGAAGGGCCGTAGCGGGCACCTTCCTCACCACCGGAGACACCAGAGCCGACGAAACGGAAGCCCTTGGACGCCAGGTACTGGGTTCTCCGGTTGGAGTCGGGGAAGTGTGAGTTGCCGCCATCGATGATGATATCACCGCGCTCCAGCAGAGGAATGAGGGTCTCAATCCAGTCGTCGACGGCCTTGCCGGCCTGGACGAGGAGCATGACACGACGGGGCTTCTTGAGTTTGGAGACGAACTCCTCGGTGGAGTGGGCACCGACAATGGACTTGCCCTTGGCCTCGTTGGCCAAGAAGCGGTCAACCTTGGAGACGGTACGGTTGAAAGCGCAGATGGTGAAGCCGTGGTCGGCCATGTTCAGAATCAGGTTCTGGCCCCTGTTTGCGATAATGGTTAGCCACGCCATTGGTAATACGGCCAGAGAGAGAAGCTCCGACAACCTCCAAATGAAGCTCCATTGGGAGAGCTCCGAGAAGATTTCTCCGGCGATCCGAGGAACAAATAAAGAGAGTTGGGGAAAATGGCAACTTACATGACGGCCAGGCCGATAAGGCCGAGATCAGCACTGGTATTGCTGTTAGCATTTTTCTGTTCATGGTTCTGGTTTTGGGCAGCGGTGCCCCGTGCAGGCGGGGAGGAGGTTGAAGTTGAGGATGAGGATGCAGTGAAAGAGGTGGTCTGAAAGGCCCCGCCGAGCATCGTCAGGCGGGTTCTGTACAGGGACAAAGAAAAAGGTTCAGCGAGCCATTGATTTGTGAAAAGCGGACGTGAAGCAAAAGCGCACAGCCAAGCACAGCAAGCGTCCAGAAAGGTGCAGGCGACGACGCCAATGGGATTGCCTCTGGGGCACCGTTTTGGGTGACCTCCCGGTTCCGTCCGCCGGTATTTCTTTTCCTTCGTATTTCCCTCACTGGCCCGCGATTACTATTTCTTTGCCGTGGCGCATCCCGTCTCCTCTTGGGCCACGATCGCAAACGACTGGTGCGGGGGTGGGGTAAATTTTCCAACAGCAGCGCGTCTCGACGTCGAGCAACGAAGTGACGAGTCGCCGACACGAGAAGCAATTGGAAATTCGGCAACAGGAAATCAACAAGTGGACGGCAATGACAACAGTATCGCATCCCAGAAGGGTGCAATGGGGCAATTGGGGTAGTGAATGGCCCCGAGGAGGCAGAGGACAAGCTGTTGCAAAGGGGGTCTGAAGAGAGGCACTTACACAGGACCAGACATGGCTGTGTCTGTTGAGCAGTAGACTGTGGATGGAGATGTGGTTGAAGGATGCGAAGCTTTTGGGTGGAAATGTCGATACGACGTAGATGGTGATGGTAGTTGGAGACGTAAAAGGAGAGAAGAAAAAAGAAAGAAAGGAGAAAGAGAGGAAGTGAAAGGAAGAAAGACGGAGGGAGAGAAAGTAAAAAGGAAGGCAGGAGAGAGCCAGAAAATTAAAGCGAATAAAATAAAGTAATGCGACTGCTTGCTTCACTGGTTTGGCGTAGAGGCGAGTGACTGACAAGGCAGGCGCGGGGCTGCGAGACAAGCTCTAGACCTAAACATACACAAAGAAGCGACGACGCACACTCATACGACATACAGTCATGAAAACACACGGACACGGAGAAGGTGCGTTCGGTTGCAACCCACGGTTCACCAGGCAAGAGGAAGGAGCAACGCGCACAGAAACCCATACAAGCTTACAGGGAAAGAAGCAATGAGAGTCGGCGGTAGGAGCAAAACGAAGCGGTTACTTGCGACATACGGCAGGAGCCACCGTGTAGCAACCCCTCATCGCAGAACGGTTTCCACTAACACCAGTAGCAGATAGACGAGACATCGCATGGCAAGAGCGAGAAGACCAAAAGCCGTCAATAGGCTATGGAGGCTGGCTTCCTGGGAGACGTAACAGGTCCGGCAGGGGCCCAATAAGAGACACTAGTCGGGCCTTGCAGCATTTCGCAGGCCTTGCTGGAAACCCACAGTCGCCACGAGGCCCAAGATGGGCAGGCACACCAGGCTGGCAGCCGACGCCGCCGAGGAAGGACCACGATTAGCAAGCAGTAATAATACCTGACAATTCCCAAACTAGGTAGGTTTTTGCCATATCTCGACTCCTTGCTCTGTAGGTGCCAACAGCCAAGCCAGGCAGGACCCAAGGCACAAGATGAGACGAAAGAAAGCAAGAGCGACCTGGGCCTGCCACAACCCAGCATCCGTTAGGGACCAAAAGCAAAGCCAACGACAATACATCCGACGCTCAGGACCAGGAACGAGGCAAGAAGCGCAAAAAAATACGTCCCGACGACAAGGAAGACGACAGGTGCTCTTGGTCCGTTAACGGTCGGAAAAAGAACACGGGAAAATAGCCATAGGCGGGTAATTGAAGGTGGGGCTTACTGAGGGCAGAATCGACCCGGGCACCCGAGCTAGAGGAGGGTGAGCAGTATCCATATGGAGTAGACACATTTTTTGTTACCAGATACGCGACCTACAGCAGAGGTATTACTATTTGCTGGCCGGGAAACCTCCATTCCCTATTTTCCTGTTGGGAGACGGCGATTGGGTCGCCCTTTCCGTCCGAGCAGCTGTTCTCTATGGATTGCCCGGAGTATCTGTTGCACTTTTTTCTCAGGCCGAAGCAAGGCAGGTGCAAGGCCCGTATATAGGACACCATCGTGGCAAGCCGTCCCCAGGTAGATAAAGAAGGGGGAGGGGGAACTCAGGAGAAACAGAATGAACGAATGGGGCGAAAGGAGAACGAGGCAAGAATGAGATGGAGCACCGTGTCAGCAGCCACTGCATCGTATTTATCACGGGCTTGTTTTTGCACCCTTGTTGCATCATCCTGCCAGGCACAAGATACGATACATACATATCCGACGGGGCCATCGTGTGAAACAAGTGCGTGGCCAGGCGTACGAAACTGGCACCCCCGGCCAAGCCATTTTGGCCGACAGTGAAACAGAGGGCATCGAAGAAGGCCCCGTCATTCCTTCCTTTTTGCTTGCCTCGACTAATAGCAGTTCGAGGTATTTTCTGTTTTTCATTACCTCCTTTCATTCCCGACCTTTTTGTTGAGCGAGAACCGGAGGCTTTGCCTCCTGCCTGGAGCCAGTTGAGCTGGCGAATCTAAGGGACGAGAACGTCCCAACGGCGAAATACACCCGCTACAGGAATGAGTGGTAGGTGAATAAAAAAAATAGCATCTTGCGACGACGACAGTGACGGAGTGCGAGGGGCAGAGCGGCACCTTAGCGCGACTTTGCGTCCATCCCATCATCTTGGCACAAAGGGCAGGGGTAGCAGCAGGAGGCAAGAGCGACCTGCCAACAGCCCCGAACCCCCCCAAACAAAATGAAGAACCTGCCCAAACCGAAAACCCCCCACGCCCATGACAGAAAAAGAGCGAGTAAAGAAGCACACCAATTGGGGCGCGCCCTCTTTCCCCATCGGATCGGCGTTTGTTCGAATTTGGAAGGGCCTGCGCGACAAAAACAAAAAAAAAAAATACATGCGATGTATGTAAGTGACGTCCGGCGTAAAATGAAAAGCAATGGCGGGCATCATACTACAATGACAAGGCACATGCGACGGCAACATACTGTGGAGGAGGGGCTGTACGGAGTAGACGGCTGCTTGGTGTTGCTATGTGCGTCAGGCTCTGTTTGTCGCGGAAAGGTGGAAAATGGGCTGTTTTTGACGTTTCTCCCCAGATTTGCAGCGTTTCTTGTGGACTCTCCAACGTTTCTAAGTGAATTGTTTCCAATGCCTGCCACATTGGAGAACTTGAGACGCCAGAGGGTAGCAGTTGGGGCATGGAGGGGCTGTTGACCTACGTCAGAGCTTTGACAGTCCGGACCTGAGCGAGCTGAGCTGGAGCTGTTTTCAGAGCATGGAGGACACGGTGTGAAAATGACCATACTGTAAATTGTACTGTATTAAGTATGCTTAGTCATCGCGCAATATCATATCACGTGCTTTTCTCACCGCCACCAACAGTCTTCGCGCCCAATGTCAGTGACAAGGGCAGAAAAGATAGACGCGAAAAAACATCGCCATTGCATCAGGCTTCCATCGACAGCCGTATCCGCAACCCACGACAGACGGTCTCAATATCATCGTCATCAACGATCCAAAGGCTTGTTTGGTTTACAGGTACGTTTGTGCTTAACTTGCACAAGACACGTCGCCAATCTCTCTCTCTCTCTCCTTTTCTCCCTCTTTTTTGGTGTTTTGCAATCGAAATTCATCATGGCCTTCTCGGGCCCTCCAGGCGTCAACTCGCCGCACCCGTCGCTCCCTGCACGGCCACCTCCGTCGTCTGTCAGCCCGGCGCCGAGCTCCTCCACCCCGACCACGACGTACGGGCCGAGCGCGCCGCCAACCACATCCTATGGCGCACCAGCACCAGCAGAGGCCGCAGGGCCCAAGCTGGGGTACTCGCGGACGTATGCCCCCGTAAGCACCGATACCAGCCGCAGCTACAACAATTACAACAATAGCAATAATAGCAACAACGCCTACTCCTACCCGCAGAGGCAACCGCAAGGACCGAGCTATGGCCCCAGTGCACCCCCGGCGACGAGCTATGGGCCGCAGTACGGCCCAACGCAGTACGGTCCACAAGCACCACCGGCCGGTGCGGGCATTGGCCCACAAGCGTACGGCCCCACGGCACCGCCTCAGATCCAGAACCCGTTCCCTGCCCATGGCCCGCAACAACCACAGCAGTACTATCGTGCTGGTGCTGGGGCTGGTCGCGGCGGGGGCTATCCACAGAACAACAACTGGCAGGGTGGGTACAACAATGCCAATACCAATACCAATGCGGCTGGTGCTACAACCTCGTACGGACCCAGCTATGGCCCGAGTTACGGAACCAGCTACGGGCCTGCCTACGGGTCGACAGCAGCTGGAGCCGGAGCAACAGCCGTGACCTACGGACCAGATGGCATGCCGATGCCAGCAGACGCTGCAGTTGGGGATGACGCATCGGGCGAAGCTGACGGCGGCGACGGCAGCAACGCCAAGGACAAGAAGCAGAGCACGGTGTACCGGTCGGGCGGCGGCAAGACGTGGACAGACGACTCGCTGCTCGAGTGGGACCCCAGCCACCTGCGGCTGTTTGTGGGCAACCTGGCGGGCGAGGTGACGGACGACACGCTGCTCAAGGCGTTTTCGCGGTGGCGGTCGGTGCAGAAGGCGCTGGTGAAGCGGGACAAGTGGACCAAGAAGTCACGGGGATACGGGTTTGTGAGCTTCAGCGATGCGGACGACTTCTTCCAGGCGGCCAAGGAGATGAATGGCAAGTACATTGGCAGTCATCCGGTGGTGGTGCGCAAGAGCACGACCGACATTAAAGTGACGCCGTTCAAGGACGAGACCGGCCACGGCGGCGACAAGAAACACTTTGGCAAGAACCGCAACAACAAGAACAAGAACAACAACTACAACAAGACCGGTGGCGGAAACAGTACGCCTGGCGACTTGTCCAGCACGGGCGCACCCAACAGCGGCACGAGCACGCCTTTGGGAGGTGCTGCCGCAGGCGCATCCAGCAAGAACAGCGGCAGTGGTGGCTTTGGCAAGAAGTCCAAGTCGTCGGGGTACGAGCCGGCCCTGGGCCCCGTGTCGTCGGGCGTGCACAAGCCCAAGAAGACTAAGAACGGGCTCAAGTTGTTGGGTTAGGGTTTAATCATATTGTCCCAAATGTGTTTATTTGGGGGGGGAGTTGGTGGCATCGGCGTCTGGTCTGTTTTATTTGCATGTTTAATACCTGTTTTGATGAGCGTCCGTATTGGCAGCAATATACATTTTGTAATATCTACGATAAGCTCTCTACAGTTAGGCATTCGGACAACAATGGCTTCGTAAAATTTGAAATTGTGCGTCATGTACTTTAATCTAATTGGGTATCTCTGCGTCTATTTGCCATCTATCCTACACGGTGGGCATGTATGTCATATCTCGTCCTCTTCGTCGTCAAAGTCGTCCTCGCGGCCCATGTCATACAGGATGCGGCCGCCCTCACCGGCGCCAATGTCTGTCTGGGCGTCAAAGTATGGCAGGACAATCCCCTCACGGTCATGACGCTGCTTGTCGGTCAGACCCAGGTTGAAGGTGGATGTCGGCATGTCCTCGTCGCCACTAACATCATCTTGCCGCTCGTCCTCCCTTGGGTCGCGGGGGGCCGCAAACAGCGGGTGGTCTGCCATGATGGTGATGTCGGTGCACGGTACTGCACCAGGCTGCCAGGGAAAGGCAATCTGGGCAGGGGCAGGTGTGGACGTCGTAGACGCCGGCTGTGATGTCGGGGCTGTCGCCTTCTTCTCCGTGCCCAAGACAACCACGTACTGCTCAATAACGGCGCGCCCGCTGCGCCGCCGCAGCTCCATAGTTACCAGCAGCCCCCTCCGATCCAGTGCCTCGGGCGTACCCCCAACCAAGTCCCGGCGTGTGCCATACCGCAGCGCCGCATCGCTGTATCCGTAAGGCCAACCCTCTCCCTCGGCCCAACCAAAGCGCGGCACCTCCTCAGCGCGGTCGCGGGCGCGTTTGCGGGCAACCTCTTCATGCAGCGGCAGAACACGCAAGACGCCGGTTGCCAGGTGGCACAGGATGCGGAAGGGGTGTGGCTTGCCGCGGTGCAGCGGCGATGGACCGCTCATTGTCGACGCACCACCCAACGACGTATCAACGCCGTCTGTGTGGTACAGCCCGATGACGGACACCGCCGGCGACACCAGGCTCGACACAAAGGTGGCAGAAAACAGCGGGTCCTGGCGGGCAATCTGGCACAGCGAGTCGACGACAATGAGCACTTTGGGCCCAGCGGCCGACACAGCGGCCAGAATCTTCTGACGAAAGACATCGAGCGGCTGCCCGCGGCGCTCGACAAAAACGTCGACATGCGGGGAGCGGCGGCGCGGCGCCAGGTGGCTGGCAACGTAGACAACGGCCGTCCTGGTCGCCGCGCCGGTCTTGGTCCGCAGCATCATCTCCTCTATGAGCGGCACGCCTGACTCGCGCACCGTGTCGAGCACCAGCGTCAGTGGACTCACGCCATCGCGCAGGTTGAGCAGCTTCTGCAGGAGGAGCACGCTGTACGACGACCGAGAGTGCGAGTGCGAGTGCGCCCGTGGTGTGGCCATCTGTGTGTGCGGTGAGAATGGGATTTTGGGATGAGCTTGTGAACTTTGCTGTATGACTTTTCGAATGCGCAGGATGATAACAGCATGAAAGGAATTGGACGGTTATGAGTTACTTGACATGATGAACAATGGCAAATGACAGAATAGGCAGTTGCAGCCTTGTGAGTGTCGGCGATGGTCTAAAATATTTTGTGTATGGTCACGTGATGTCATTTTGTCGACTATTTACGCCCCTTAACATGAGACTGTAACCAGTTCCGATCATTGCTGTTGGTTGCATCGGTCTTTGCAGAAAGGCTGTTGGATATTTTGACGGGTCCAATTTTGTAGTATTCGATACGCTTGGGTCGTGGTTGATGTGTATTGTATGAGTTATCTGAAACTTGGCGGGTTTTTTTTATTTGTTTGCGGGCATTCAAGTTGTTTTTATCCAGTTGATTTTTTCTAACAAAAATATCGTAGTAAAATAACATAAAATGAATTGGAAAAGCCGTCCTGAAGAAATACAGTGTTAATTTCCCAAGACGGAAATATATTTTGTTTAGTTTAGCAGCATACCGGTGTTTCTCTTCTTCTTCTTTTCTTTCTTCTCTATTCGTATACCGCCAAGTAGTTTTTAACTTTCCATGGTCTATTGTTCCAAAGACTTCAACCGGCTATTATCCACCACTGCAGACTAAGGGACAGTAACGTTGGCTTAATGCCCTTTGCCTGGTCAAGTCACCACTTTGTTATCTTTCTGTGTTTTGGCAATTTGCAGGTTTTGCAGAATTTTTTGTCACCTCCCCTCAACTCCTATCTCAATGTTGCTGTAGCTGGCATTGCTCTTGTCATCGCAGCTACCATGCAGTTGTTTATTTGCCTTCTACTTGCCGTTTCCAATATATGCCTTTGTCTCCACTGGGCCAATCACAGAATACGTTTCCCGCCTGTTTCTGCTTTTCCTTATTTCTGTTTTCTTCGTTCCGATAATGGCATACGACTGCCACTATCATATATTGCCCAATAGCTCCAATCAATTTATATCGTCCCCTCCCACTCTCTCCAACATTGCCGGCAGAGTTCGTCGATCGCCATCCTCCGTTGTTTTGGGCCCCGATCGAATTGTTGTTTTCTTCATTTTGTCCAAATTGCCGCTCTTGGCCAGCGCGGCACACGACAGTCCCATGGCCTATTCGACATTTAGAACCAGAAAGGCGCCTTGGCTGTACATGGCCAGAGTGGTGACGAGCTTCGTGTTCACTCGGAGTTTGAAGTAATGTGACTGCCTTGCTATTTTTGTGAGTTCTCCACAGGGAAAACTGTGTGCCTTTCTTTGTCATTGTGATTCTCAAGCTTGACTGTCTCATGTCTTTTTGAATGTCGATTTTTGGCGCCATCACAGCTATTCGCCGTCTCAACCTAAATATTTCTACTTACCTTCGAGCCTGGAATCGAGTTCCCTTACTACTCTCGGGATATATCACCCCTCGTGATATCTGCCTCTCCTATCGCTGTCCGAGTCTGGTTTGCTCCGTTCCACGTTCCGTCTCCTGATCCAATCTCCCCTGTCCCATTGCACAATCTACAATCTACAACCACTCCAATATATCCTCTCTATCTCTACATCACTTTGTCCTCTCTCCCCTCATTCTTCCTTTATTAGCTTCTGAGCCCCCCATCCCTTTCTATCTTTCCCCATTTTTGTCTCGTCGTTTTGATATGATAAAGCTGTGATCTCGCCCTCCTTCCTTTCGGCCTCTCATCCCTTCCTTTTGACCCGGCGTCTTCGTTGGTTTGCCCAACGTCAATAATAGAAGCAGGTCCAGGCAGCAGGGTTTGCCCTGTCGTCTCGCGCCCTCGTCGAGATTCTTCCCGTCGTCCCAACCTTCGTTCCACCCATATCTCATCTTAACATTGTTATGGCCGTCCTCAGTGTCCTGCTCGGCAGTTTGGCCGTGGCCAGTGTAGTTGCCGGTGCGCCTGCTTCATCGGCCTCGTCAGAGACGCCGTACTATGGCAGCCACAGCGAGCACAAGCGGCACAACCAGCACCGCAGCGGCAACCACTTCCTGGTGTCCCGTGCACCGGCGGTCGCTCTTGCCGAACACACGCTACCGCTCGTGCGCCATATCCCGGGTCAACAGGGAAGGCGCGCCCGGCCACGACCATGGCACAACCCCGATCGGGCGGTCTGGCCACTGCACTCGACATTGCACGAGGCAGTCGCGGCCGGTGGCAGTCCCAATGGGTCGAATGGCACAAACGGCACATCCACCAGCTCCAACTCCAACTCCAGCTCGTCTACGCCCCCCGCCGCCATCAGCAGCGGCCTCGCCCCATCGGCCAACCACGACATTGAGTACCTCACCAACGTCGTCGCGGGCACTAACAATCTGTCGCTCGTTGTCGACACGGGCAGCAGCGACACGTGGTTTGTGCGCCAGGGGTTCTCGTGCATCGACCCGCAGTACCACCAGCCGACACTGACGGCGGCCTGCCGGTTTGGCCCGGAGTTCAAGGGTGACTTCCCGGGCGGCGCGATTGCCAACCAGCACCTAAGCGTGGCGTACGGGTCGGCCAACGGGCCGTTTATGCAGGGCGTGCTGGGCTACTCGGACCTGACGGTGGCCGGGCTGACGACGCACAACCAGACGATTGGGCTGGGGACGCGCGGGTTCTGGGACGGCGACGGCATATCGAGTGGGCTGCTGGGGCTGGGGCTGCCGGGCCTGACGAATGCGCTGCCGGGGGCCGTGAGCACGTCGCGGGCAGGCGACCTGGCGGACCAGCTGCGCACGCCGGTCGAGTACAGCCCGCTGGTGTCGACGCTGGCGAGCAACAACAACGTGACGCAGTTTAGCCTGGCGCTGTCGCGCGACCCGCAGCAGTCGTTCTTGGCCTTTGGCGGTGCGCCGGCGCACATCGACATCGACGAGGCGCTCGGGTGGGTCACCACGCCCATTGTCAAGACGGTGATGCGCACCGTCAGTGCCAGTGGCAATGCCAATCTGCAGGCGCGCTACATGTACTACACCATCAGCATCGAGTCGCTCCAGTTCAACAGCAGCATCCTGCGGCGGAGCACGCTGACGATGGACCAGCAGCCGCTGCGCGACGTCCCCATCATCGTCGACAGCGGCACCACGCTCAACCTCTTCTCGTACGACGTCGCCCTCGCCATCAACCAGCTCTACACGCCGCGCGCCCAGTTCGACCCGGACCAGGGCGCCTGGATTGTGCGCTGCGACGCCACGCCGCCCAGCCTCGGCGTCCAGATTGGCGACAAGACCATCTGGACCGACCCGAAAAGCATGATCCTGCCGCCGCCACCCGGCGCGGGGGTGGGCGAGAACCTGTGTCTGTCGGGCGTGGGCGCGCGCAGTGAGCTGCCGTACATCCTGGGGGACACGTTTATGCAGCAGCTCGTCACCGTCTTTGACGTGGCCAACAAGGAGATCAAGTTTGCCAAGCGTGTGGGCAAGACGGCCACGGCCGCTCCGAAGTCGGCATCGACCTAGGAAGAGGACGGGAATATTGTAGCTCGAATATCATTTTGTCGTATCTGTTTCATTACTTCGTTGTTTGCTTTTTGTAAATAAAGAACATAACTGCACCTCCCATTGCCTCCCTGCTCGCGTATTTGGTGTCATTGACCGACTTCGATGCTCTCCTCCACTGTATCGTCATCCTTCGCGCCCTGCGATGCAGCCGCGATTCCAGTGCCCATGCTCGGCGTCATCCGTTTCCGGCTCCTCATGGGCACGTCGACGGCTTCGGTGGCATCAGTGCTGTCGAAGTCGACTGAAACTTTGCGTTTGGCTGGAACAGAAGAGGCATCCTCCACACTGTCCATTGCCGTGTCCATTCTAGGCTGCTTCTGCCTTTTTGGACTTTTGTTGGACGTGTCTGTCTCAGCTGTGGTTTCGGTTTTCACTGGCTGCGCCTCATCTTGCCGGTCGAGCACGTTGCTTGTGTTTGCTTCGATGGTAGCGGCGGCGGCAGCAGAGACTGTGTCGCCATCATCTGTCTTGACCACGTCTGACTTTGATGCCCGCCGACTCCGTTTCAGCGACGTGTTTGGCACGAATTTTGCCTCTTCCACCCTCTTTGCCCTGTGCGCCTCCGGCTTTAGCTCGTCCGGCACCGTTACACCCCAGTTGCTCTCAAATGCGTCGAGCACATACGCATCAAACAATCCCTTGGACCGCATCGTGTGGGCCTCAAACGCCTCCTCCAGCCACTGCTTGTCGTAGAACCCGGCCGCCAGGTCCGACCGGTACCGCGCACAGTCGTGCCGGAAATTGTTGTCGTTTTTCAGGGCGGCCACGTCGGGGCGGGCCCGCTCTGGTGTGTCTCTATCAAGAACAACGGCTCCCGGCGGAAGAAGCGAAAGCACCCCCTGCTTCTCGTCCGCGTCTAGCGCGTCCCACGCCTCTGGTTGGCACAGCAATGTCCGCAAATCAAAGTGCGTGAGTGGCGAGCGCGTGTTGGCGAGTACAAAGTCCGTCTGCCAACGGGCGGCTGCCTGTTTGCGGCGACGCATCACAGCGGCCGAGGCCGATTTGGAAGGAGTAGCGTCTTTTGCTTTGGCAGGTGTCCGTGTCCTCGCCGCCGCCTTGGTCGACGGCGGCGACGACTCGTCCCCATAGTGCTTTTGGACGACACGCCGGCCCGAACGTGTTGTCGTGACGGCGGGTATGGTGGCAACGTCTGGTTCGGTAGCTGCAGGCTGTTGAGTGTCTTGGCTCCCCGTCTTGGTGCTCTTCTCTTCAGCCACAACTGTGGACGGCTTACTCGCCGCCTTTCTCGGCGTCCTGGCGGGTGCTTTGGTCTCGTTCTTTAACATTGCCCGGCTTCGCTGGACTGGAGCTTCCTTCGTCTCTTCTTTGCCTTCTGGCTCTGCCTTCCCATGTCCCTGTTTGCCCCCCCTCGTCTGCACCCACTTCGCTTTCGACACTGGTGACGGTGCCTCTGCGACAGCAAACGCGCCGGCCATGTACGGCGGTGACAAGTGGATCTCTTCCGTAGCAATGGCAGCGTCGTCTGGATCGTTGGTAACCACATCGATCGAATCATTAACTGGCTCACCAATTGGCCTATCGTGTTCTCTGTCGACCTGCAGGACGATCTCGGCCCGTGTCGGTGCATCCGGTCTTGGTGATGTCAGGACAAAGTCTACCTCAGACGACACTTCATCGGGATCCATAGCCGGAGGGGGGTCATTGTTGCTGTCAAGATTGGCATCTTGACAAGTGTCTCTGTCGCTCTCGTAGCCGCAGACTATACTGGATGCCGGCGGCGAGGAGAGAGGTGATGAGTAGTTCATAGCGAGGACGTTGTACCCTTGTGCGTCAATAAAGACGCCGCAGTAGGCGGTGTGCGGCGGTACCTGGCCTCAATAGGCCATGGCCACGACAACGATGCGAGATGCAAAGAGCGTCAAGAGAGCGATCAACTATATATGAGACCCTAGTGCGTAGACGTCACGAAGAAATACACTCAAATGAATAAGAAATATAATGCCGGATGCACAATAAGAGAATGCACTATCGCTGTGCGTGAATGTGAAGAGACGTGAATTGACAATGTTTGTGATGTTTGTGTTTGCTCATCGAGCTATTTAGAGCATTTGGTGGAGATGGGAGCTGTCCAAGCTCAAAGACAAGGCTGACGTAGTGCTGAGTGTTGGCAGGGGCCATTGAACCGCCGCAAAACCGCAATGGAAACCACCCGGGGAAAATGTTACAGCAGGCGCAAAGGGCAAAAAGGCAAAAAATTGGTAGCTTCTCTTTGTATAGCGTGTCATCCTTAGTGCAGGGGCCATGCTAATCTTCTCTGTCTGTAATGAATTGTTAGTAAATTGTTGCGCTAGCCGCGAATCGAATTCGGGACCTGTGGAGAAATAACTTACATCGTTTCAAATTGACCAAATGCCCGAAGGCAAATAGAAGACCACTTAGTCTGGTTTATATAGCCCATCCTCCGGTCCAACTTTGGATCACGTGTTCTCTTATCTGCGATTTACCCACGTTCCGCACGTCCAGTCGTATAAAGTTACACGCCATAAAATCGCGAAAAATATTGAATGCACCCTTTCTTCGATTGTATTTCTCATCTTTTACTTTGTGGTCCTGATACGTCGAATGAGTCAAACTCTTCACTCGACAGCTGTTTTACACCAAGCGCACTGAAAGCAACGAATGCGCCCTGATTGGCTAGCCTTGTGGAGAAAACTGGAGAGCTGGCCCGTTTAGGACAGCGCTGCCAATCTCAAGCCAGTGATCGAAAGGGGCAGCCGCGCTCTTGCCATGCACTGTTGAAAGACAAACTTTTAAAACGGAAGCAACGACGACCAAAAAAGGAGGCATCGTCAACGAGATCAGTTGAACTTCAAGTCAACGCAGACGTCTACCCACACACCACACTCCCTTTAACCTGCGACGCTCGCACTCGCCACAGCTTGCAACACCACCTAGGCAGACGCCATCTGGCCTTAATCCAAGACACGTCACCTTGATCGACTCCGACGACAGTCTTTCGCAATCCCGATTGTTGCGGCCCACGTCTCGCGTTTCTTTTCGAATTTTTTTGTCTTTTTGCCTCTTCTTCCTTTCTTTCGACTCTCCTCCTCTACACTCACACATCGCACCGCCATGATCCACTCGACACAAATCGCCCGCCTCGACGGGCTCATGCTCTGCGCGTCCGTCGACGACGAGAGCAACAACACCGCCTCCGCGGCCCTCGCCGAGGTCAAGTCCCAGGTCAAGCTGATCCTGCGCCGCCTCAACCGCAACGCCGAGCCCCAGGCCTCCATTGAGGTCTCGGCGCACCCCTTCTCCATCCACTACACCATCACCGACGACGTTGTGTATCTGTGCGTCTGCGACCGCGCCTACCCCCGCAAGCTCGCCTTTACCTACCTCGCCGACATTGCCCGCGAGTTTGCCAGCACCTATCCTGCCGCCCAGCGCACCAGCCCGACCCTGCGGCCCTATGCCTTTATGGAGTTTGACACGTTCATCCAGCGCACCAAGCAGACGTACGGCGACGCCCGCGCCGCCCAGAACCTCGACAAGCTCAACGACGAGCTGCGCGACGTCACGCAGGTCATGACCAAGAACATTGAGGACCTGCTGTACCGCGGCGACTCGCTCGAGCGCATGGGCGAGCTGAGCAGCCGCCTGCGCGACGACAGCAAAAAGTACCGCCGCGCTGCCGTGCGCATCAACTGGGAGCTGATGCTGAAGCAGTACGGGCCCTTTGCGGGACTGGGATTCTTTATCCTGTTTTTCCTCTGGTGGCGGTTTTTCTAAGTGCAGATGGAGGGGGCGACTAGTAGACGCATGCCGTGTCGCCAGACTCTCGGACAAGAGCTTGGAAAGAATGGAAGAAACAAGATGAAAAAAGGGCAAGAGAAGCAACGAGCGGCGGCGAGCGAGCTTGAGCATTTTGGCGTTCTGGGATTTGCGGTCTTTCTCCTGTTTTTATTTTGAGCTCTTTATTTTTGCTCTGTGAATATGTATAAATTGTGTTGAACATGTTTTATGTGTCATTTTGTTAACGCGGCACGTTCGGTTAGACAGGTAGCTTTGTACAAATACTCAGAGTTGGAACTAGAGTGGTAAACTATTGGGTACAAACAGTGCTTGCAAAGTGATGTGTTGATCTGATATATTATATTGATGCCATTTACTACGTGTCTTGCCCGGCCTCTGACCATCTATCGATTCATATGGTAGGTAAAGAAACACGAAGGCAGAAGAAAGAGCCTAACGACTGTGTACCAAGCCCCCAAACGCCGCTCCATTTTATTGATACGTCCAGACAAAAGTATGCAGTAAACGCCGGGCCTGTGTAATGCAAATGCAACCACGATGTGTGTCGAACCGACGACGGTGTCACTACTCTTCCTCGTCGATTTCGCCAATAGACGCCTGCTTGAGCCGCAGCTCCGACAAGACACGCTTGCGCGTGCCCTCGATGCGCTTCCGCAGCAGTGCGTTGGTCGTGGCCGCCAGCTGTGCCTCGAGTGTTGCTAGGCTCTTCTTGAGGTCGTTGATGTCCTCGCGCACGCCCTTGGCCTGCTCGGCTCGTGCCTGCTCGTCCTCGTCGAGGTCGTCGTCGTCATCGTCGTCCTCATCATCGTCGTCTCCGTCACCGTCACCGTCACCGCCAGCCTCGCCTTCAGACGCTGGTGTGGGTGCGTCGCCTTCGGCTGCCGCGGCTGCTACAGCTGCATGCCGCGGCTTTTCTGCTGCACCGCCATCGGCCGCACCAGCACCTTCACCTGCCGTCTTGTCGTCGTCATCCTCCTCCTCCATAAACTCGGCCATAAGCTCGGCCTCGTCAATCTCGCCTTCGGCGTCCGCCTCGCCGTTCTGGCCGCCGCCTTGCTGCTGCCGGCCAAAGTAGTCCTCGTCGACCTCGCCGTACGCGTCGTCCTCACCCTCGGCGTCCTCCTCGCCCATCTCCATCTCGACATCCTCCTCCTCTTCGTCTTCGTCCTCGTCGGCCGTCCGCCCGTCGTCAAACAGCTCCCACTTGGTCTCGGCCGCCAGCCGGTCCTCGTTCAACAGCCGCTGCAGCTCGGCCTCCTTGTCCTTGATTTCCTTTTTGGACAGCCGCTTCCGGAACCGTCGGTGGATGCAGTCGTGCATCGGCGGCGTCAGGCCGTGTGGCCACCGGTAGTCTTTGCCCACCATCGCCGGCAGCGGCGCGCTCTTAGCCTCCGCCTCGCCCGCCACAGGCGCATACACCAGCAGCATCTGGCAAATGTCGGCGCTCTTCATAAAGTTGCGCTTGTCCCACGTCTTCATGCCCTCTGTAATGGTCGGCAGGTCCACCAGCACGCCCACAAAGTGCTTGCGCTGCACCGTCACGAGCGCCCGCCGCTCCGCCCCCGGCAGCCACTTCATGTCGAACTCGGCGCCGCCGTCCTTGGCCGGCACGCCAATCTTGCGCTCCTCGACCATGCGCCGCAGGTAGTCGCACTGCTCGCCGGGAAGCATGCGCAGCACAAACTCTTCCTCGATCAGCGGGTCCATCTCGCGGTCCTCATCCTCCGAGTCGTAGCCCTCGCCTTTGCTGTGCGGCGGCGCCTCCTTGGCCACCGGCTTGAGCACGATGCTCGCCGTTCGCGCCAGCGTCGACTTTTTCAGAATCAGCTTGGGCCGCTTCGGCGGGTTCGCACTGGCACTCTGGCTGCTGCCGTTCGGCAAGGCGCGGCGCGCCGGTTTGGCGGCCGCCATGGGCCGGCCCTCGTCGTCGCTCTCGTCAAAGTCGTGGGCGCGCTTCTTGGCCGACGGCTTCGAGATGCGGCCCTTTTGCGTCGTCACCGTAGCGGGCGTCGTGGGTGTCGCGGCTGTGCTGGGCGTCGGGGGGACGGCGATGCCCGGGGTGGTTGTAGAAGTGGTCGGGGTGGCAGTAGCTGCAAAAGGGGCGACGGAAGAGGGGGGGACGCCGTCGGTGTGGACAGCCGGGGTCGGTGGTTGTGAGCGTTTCAGCACAATCCGCATGCCACCGCCACCAGGCGTTGCTGGCGGCGGTGACATGGCCGAGGGCGTCGCGACGATCGGGTTGGCCGTGATGGAGGAGGCTGCGCTGGGCATCCGCAGTTTAAGCGTGACGGGCCGCGACTGTTTCGCGGGTGGTGGTGGTGATGCCATGGTGGCAACGTTATGCGGTGTAATCTGATAGAAGAGTGCTCCTCGTGCCGGGAGGAGTGCGCATCGATGTAGAAAGAGGCGTCACGGAGTGGCAGAGTGGCAAACAGAAAGAGGCTGAAGAAAAAGAGAAGCCTGAAGACGAGAGGCTAACGGCCGTCGCGAGGGCCCGCCATCCGACACGGCTCCCAGACGAATGAAAATCTGTTGGTAAATGTCGTTAAGCCAGCCCGTCACTAGTCATCGGTACGTCGATCGTGCGCGTAATCTCGTCGCTGTCGTCGGTGGATTTCGCGATGATGTTGAGAAGGAGACGAAGCGAAGACGTTCGTTTTCGGCTGGAAAGGCAAGAGCGGCGTTCAGTGCTGCTAGTCAGCTGCTTTCGCGGTTCTTAGTGCGCTACACGTAACACTACAGGTGGAAGGTGGGTCCCATAATAAGTGGGTCGGTTTGACGCACTGCTTGGATCGCTTTTTGGGGCTCTTTCCGTTACTATTAGGCACTTCAGCTGCAACTCTCACCAGACTTTACTTTCAATCTTCAACCTCCACCTTTCACGACAAACGCCGCGCTCTCACCCCGACGCCCGCCCCACACGCACTCATCACTTCTCGCGTCTCTCGTACAGCTGGTGCACGCGATCCGACGACCTTGTTTCTCTGCGTGATGGGCGGCGGCGCATTCTGGTGACGGCGGTGGACGACACAGAACGACCCAATCTCGAGAGAAGCACGGAAATCCCAACTCACAAACAACGACAGCGACCTCGACCATGACACACCAACTCCCCTTCTTCCACAGCCTACTGCGCCCCTGCGTGCTCCAGATCCTCCGCGCCCAGGGCTACCATGCCGCCCGTCCGTCCGTCGTCGACGCCTTCACCGACCTCGCCGCCCGCTACTTGACGTTGCTCTGCGAGTCCACGGCCCACCACACCGCCCACAACAGCACCGAGCTGACGGGGCTCGTGCCCTCGCTCATTGACGTGCGGCTCGCGCTCGAGGACTGCGGCGCACTCGCCGGCGGCCAAAGCATCTCCAACGACGACCCGCGCGGCGTCGACGAGTTTGCGGACTGGTTTGTGTCCGGGCCGCGCAACCGGGAGATTCGGCGCGTGGCGCTGGACGGCGACGACGACGAAAACACAGACTACCTGATGATGCTCAAGAAGAAGCACAGCAAGACGGGCGAGGACTCCAAGTACAGCAGCACCGTATTGGGACGGGGCAACGTGGGCGGCGGCGAGCACCACGCCGCTGTGGATCCAAACGGCGGAGCTGCTGCTGCTGCTGCTGCTGCTGCTGCTGGCCCCACGGGCGGCGGTGATGGTATTATTGTGGAAGGCGGCGACTTCCCGAGCATCACAGCGTGGCGCGAAAAGCGCTTCGAGGCGCGGCAGCAGCCACGGCCACCGACACCAGTGGCAGAAGACGACGACGACGAAGACGAGGAGATGGAGGATGGCGACGATGGCGACGACTCCAAACACCGGCGGCGGACATCACGAAGCCCTAGTTCGGGCCTCAGTTCACTGGGCGACCGGTCGATTGATGAGGAGATGGAGCTGGAGTTTGGCGTCCAACAGGGCGTTAACAGTGGGAACGACGCGAAAGACGTCGAGGAGGCTACAGAAGCAAAGGATGTGGTAATGGAGACAGGGCAGACCGGAACGGCAGGGACGACAGTGACGACTGGAAAAGAGGCGGTCGGCTTATAGTCTAAGCGACTGCGAACGTCCAGAGCTCGGACGGCAGCTGTTTGAGAGAGGTTCTTTTTGGTTTCTGATGATTTTTGTGGCAACTGTCCGTTACGGCATTTGTAATTATTTCTAGCGCGGCGTTGAGGCAGGTACAAAAGGCAATATATTGATTCAACTGTTATAAACTCTTTTTTGTCTCTTTTTATGTTTCTTCCAACTTCTAGACGCTTTTATTTGGCTGTATATGCTTTTACAGATGCCTTTTCATACGTTCCTTCCTTCTACCCGTCACCTACAGCTTGTCATCGCTCGCCTTCGACTCCGTCACACGGTCCAGGTTAAAGGCCGCACTGATTAGGGCCAAGTGGCTAAACGCCTGCGGTGTGTTGCCCAGCTGCTCGCCACTCGGTGAGATTTCCTCGGAAAACATGTTGACGTGGTTGCCAAAGCTCAGCATGTTCTCAAACAAGTTGACGGCGCCCGCCAGGTACCGGCTCTCGTACACGCTGGCGCGGCACATGGCCTCGACGAGCCAGAACGTGCACATGCTGAAGGCGCCCTCGCGCCCACCGACGCCGTCGTCCGACAGGGTCGTGTCGTAGCGGCTCACCAAGCCCGTGCTGGTGAGGCCGCCGCGGTCGGGCGGCAGCAGGATGCGGTCGAGCGTGTTGAGGAAGCGCGGGTCGCAGGGCGAGATGAAGAAGACGAGCGGCGCAATCAAGATGGACGAATCGAGGGCCGTGTTGTTCTCGTAGCTCTGGACAAACGACTTGAGCTCCGTGTTGTAGCCCTTTTCCATAATCTCCTCGTACAGCGAGTCACGCGCCTCGAGCCACTTGGCGCGGTTGGGGCACGGCAGGTTGCGCTTCTCGGCCAGGCGCAGGCCGCGGTCAAAGGCGACCCACAGCATGACCTGCGAGTAGGTAAAGTGCTGCTTGTTGTTGCGGACCTCCCAGATGGACATGTCCGGTTCGTGGCGGATTGTCAGGGCATAGTCCAGCAGCTGGCGCACCGACACCCACTGGTCCCACGTCGCCGGCTTACCGTACTTGTTGTTGAGGTAGATGGCGTCAAGCAGCTCGCCGTAAATGTCAAACTGCAGGTGGAAGGCGGCGGCATTGCCGACGCGGACGGGCTTGCTGCCCTTGTAGCCCTCCAGGTGGTCGAGCTCAAACTCGGGAATGTCTGTCTCGCCGCGGATGGTGAACATGATGGGCAATCCGCCGTCCGGATTGCGCGACGTCAGGATGCGCTCGCTGATAAACTCCATGTAGGCATCGGCCTCTGCCTTAAAGCCGAGCCGCAGCAGAATGTAAATGGTAAAGCTCGAGTCGCGCACCCACGAGTAGCGATAGTCCCAGTTGCGTGTGCCGCCAATGTTTTCGGGGATGGAGAACGTCGGCGACGCGATGATGGCGCCCGTGGGCTCGTAGGTCAGCAGCTTGAGGATCATGAGACTGCGGTCGACCACCTCGCGCCACTTGCCCTTGAACTTGCTCTTGCTGATCCAGTTGTACCAGAAGCGCTGCGTGTCGTGCTGCTGGGAGTCGAGGATGGTGGACGTGATGTGCGGCGAGATGTGGTTGGGCATGTCGTTGCGCAGCACGAGCGACACGGACTGGCCCTCCTCGAGCACGATGCGTGCCACAACGCCGGAGCCGAGCATGTCAGGGCGGTCCTGCTCGTGGAAGGTGACGGCGGGCGGGCTCTTGGAGGTTGTCGGGCTGGTGTTCGTGATGTTGTTGATGTCGGCCGCCGACGGGTCGGTCGGCTCGCCGGACTCAACAACGACGTCCAGCTGCAGCTGGACGTCGGCGGAGTGGAAGGTAGCCGTCTTGCTAGGCTTGTCGGGGCCGGCGGTGGTCTGCTCGATGGTCGTCTTGTGGGGTGCCCGCGCATAGTCGAATGCCGGAAAGAGCTCGATTTCTGGTACAAGTCAGCGCTCTCCTGTTCCTCCTCTTGCTCGTTTCGGTCCGACTACCTACCCAGTTCCATCCGTCCCCGGATGCACTCCACCCGCCGCACCAGCCACTTCTTCAGCTCCTCCTGCACCGACCGCGCTGCCCGCACGCCCCCTTGGCCCGGCGCCCGGGACACGACGGCCGTCTCTTTGGGCCGCGGGAAGAAGTCCACTAGGTCCACCACGCCCTCCTCGTGGATGTAGCGCGTCAACAGAATGTTGGATGACGGCAGGTACTGCTGCTTGGTCGTGCAGACCAGATCCAGAGGGGGCGACACGCTAAAGTGGCCGCCCTTGTTCTTGTCGAGCAGGCGGCCAAAGACGGACGGCGAGTCAAAGTCGGGCCAGCACATGAAGTCGATGCTGCCGTCCATGCCGACAAGAGCACAGGTGTGCATGTTGCCGATGATGCCGTAGTTCTCAATGGGCAGGTAGCCGCCGGCATGTTGGCGCATGGCGCTGCCAGACGTGCTACACTGGTTCGCGGAGGTCATGATGCGGTATCAAGGGTGTCAAGCAAGGGTGGTGATGGTCAAAGGTACTTTTGTGACTGTCGTTGGAGAAAAGAGCTGGGAGTCTTTCTTAAAAAGGGGGACGCAATTGGGGAAACTACTCGAGGAAAGTGCAGCGGTCGGAATCGAAAGTACGGAGGTAGTCTCGAGTACTGAAAGGAAGGAGCTGCCAGCTCCAAAACAGCGGGGCATCCGGAGCTTCCAGCAACGTCATGAGGCCGGCTTTGACAGGTGCCGCTCTAGGTGCCCCACTAGCCGGCCCAAAAGCGGAGGTTGTGCAGCTTATACGGCAGGCGCAGGACGGCCAGTGGGCTTGCTTAGTGTTGTCGTACCACGTGACGCGGTAGGCGAGGTTGGTAGGGCAATGGATAAAGGAGCGCGGGATTGGAGGGAAGAGGAATCTAGTATTCCGTGTTCTAGATTGTGAGATGCATTTTTGAGGGACGAGGCACAAGCAACATCTTGGCGAATGAGGTTATCGGCCGGCAGGCGGTCACAAGCCCAAGTTCACAGTGTGAGAAGTCCGATGCTGTGAGAGTTATTCGATATTTGCAGAGGTGACGGCCATGATTTTACTGTCATTTTTGTGTAAAAGGCTCGGCCGTCAGAGATATACCCGTCGACGTCGTGTCTCTGTAATGAAGGCACAGGGCTGTAAACATGAGGTTTGAATCATTCCCATCATTTCCTTTATCTGCCAAGAATTCACGCCCACATGCGAGAAGAAATTGTCTCAAGGGAGATGATGGGAAAGTGAGCTGATGAATGCCAATGTTCAGAACTGTCTCGTTTTCGTGGTTGCTTTCAAACTCGCATTTATGCATTTGTATTTGATATCAATTGTGTCTCTCCATTCGCAACTCTTACGTACAGCTTGCTTGGCTGATCCACTATTCTTATCCACTATCTCCGTTGCACCTGCTGTTGGAGGCGTTCTGTTAGCGTTCGCCCAGCTGCGTGGCCCCTGAACAAGCCTGAAGAGACCACTGTGCAAACAGCAAAATAGGGGTCCTTTAGCCAATACCAGTAGTATTACGTTACAGCCACAGCCGATGTCACGTCCTTTCCTAGAACGCTGGTCCAGAACGCGCTATGGAGACGTGCAGCCGAATCTGGCCAGAGTTTCGGTGGTCACGGCCAGCGCAAAAGCAAATATCCAATTTCGGAAAGAGCCATCGAAGCCTTGTACAAAGTAAAGAGACACAGACTCGACTATCACGACTCGACGAACAAACGCAGAAACGAGTCGAAAACGCACCACGGCTCTCTGGCGATGACCTTTATCACTTCCATGCTGCGAACAGTGCCATTTGTATTCTCATCGTCAAGTACAGCCATGCGAGCAACGATCGTCTGACCCCTTTCGTCCATTTCCTGCATTCTTTTTCCTCTTCGTCGTCTTCCTCTCGACCTCGTCCACACAGACTCGCAATGCCGTCTCCGAAACCAGAACGGACGGCCGCGTTGGGGCTGTCGACCGTTCCCTTCCCGCCTGCCCGCTCCTCGTCGACCAACAGCCCCGTCGCCGATGCGGGCACGGGCGATCTGGTCGATCCCAACCCCATCGCCGGCTCGTCCTCGACCTCGGGCACGTCCAGACGGCCAAGACGGCGAAGTAGTCTGTTGAAAAGCAACAAAAACAATAGCAGCATTGGTGTCGGGACGGCGGGCCGCCCCAGGAAGGCGTCCACGGCCGCATCAACAGCCACGGCGATCGGGACGACCGGAGCAGGAGCGTCAAAAGCATCGACAGCACGAGCAAATCGACTGCAGCCACGAGACGATCCCGGAGACGGATGGGACGATGCATGGGGCGAAGAGGACGACGATGCGGGCGAGGAGCAAGATGAGGGCGGGGACCCAAGGCAGAACGGCCGCAAAGCTGACCACACATTACTTGAAGAAGACTACGGACGCGACGATGGCGATCTCCACACAGACGAAGAGACTGGCCTGAGCGCCGCAGCACGGAGGCAGCGTGGTGACACGCGGCGGAACCGGACGAACCTGGACGAGCGCTTTGTCCCTGGCGGCGGATTGGGCGGCTCCGAGTTTGGCTTCGGCGACGGCCGGCTCGTAGTCGAGGACGCACAGAGTAGCCTCATCATGGCCGGCCTGACGGAAGACGAGCGCAAGGAGGCCGACAAGAATGTACTGCGACGGCTGCTGATCAACGGCTCGCTCATCGGGCTGTGGTACTTGTTCTCGCTCAGCATTTCGCTGTACAACAAGTGGATGTTTGGCAGCAATTTCCCCTTTCCACTGTTTACCACATCGGTCCACATGCTGGTGCAGTTCTTCCTGTCGTGTCTGGTTCTGTACTTTGTGCCAACGCTGCGGCCGAGCCACGGCCGCGACAATGGGAGTGGACATCGCCCGGTCGCTACGGACGAGGATGCGGACGAGGACGAGGACGAGGACGATGGCGACGTCGACGGCCAGGATGTCTATAAGGAGGCCAACGGCAGAGGCGACAAGCCGCTCGAGCCGGCCATGACCAAGTGGTTCTACCTCACGCGCATCGGGCCGTGCGGTGCTGCGACTGGTCTGGATATCGGCCTGGGCAACGCCTCGCTCAAACTGATTACCCTGACATTTTACAGTAAGTCCCGGCGCGACAGCGAGCATGTTGTTTGAATCCCGAAATAATACTAACATCTGGCCTTTTCTTCTTTCCCAGCCATGTGCAAGTCTTCGTCTCTCGCGTTCGTGCTGCTCTTCGCGTTTGCATTTGGCCTGGAGAAGCCGACTCTGCGCCTCGTCGCCATCATCGCCACCATGACCGTCGGCGTCGTTATGATGGTCGCCGGCGAAGTCAAGTTCGACCCCTTTGGCTTCTTTCTCGTCATCACGGCCGCCTTCTTCTCGGGCTTCCGCTGGGGCCTGACACAGATCATGCTGCTGCGCAACCCGGCCACGTCCAACCCGTTCTCGAGCATCTTCTACCTCGCCCCAGTCATGTTTGTCACCCTGTTCACGCTGGCCATCCCCATGGAGGGCTTCCCCGAGCTCCTCCAGGGCCTCCGCGAGCTGAGCGACAAGTTTGGCGGTATACGCACGCCGCTGCTGGTCCTCTTCCCCGGCACCATTGCGTTTTTGATGACGGCCTCCGAGTTTGCCCTGCTGCAGCGCACCTCCGTCGTCACCCTGTCCATTGCCGGCATCTTCAAGGAGGTCGTCACCATCGTCACGGCCACGCTCGTATTCCACGACAAGCTGACTTTGGTCAATTTTCTGGGCCTCGTCGTCACCCTTGCCGCCATTGTCGTCTACAACTACATCAAAATCACCAAGATGCGCCAGCAGGCCCAGATCGACGTCCACAAGGAGCACTCCGCCGCGCGGCAGCATCCGATGCAAACGTTTTCGGGGCCGACCGAGTACGGGCCCGGGCTGGGGCCTTCCTCCTCCCCGTCTGGGTCGGGTGGGAACTCCCACTCCAACACTCCACCTCTCCACGACGGCGACCACGACAGCGACCCTGACGGCGAAAACGACGCAGAAGACGCCGGCCTGCTGCGGAAATAGCCTCGTCGTCTCCGTCGACTATTGTGATCGATTACTGTCCACCTTTCTGTACATCTTCATTAATATAAAAGGCACGGCCACTCTCTGTTCTGCTCTGTAACGAATAATAAAGGGGATACCACCTGTGGGGCGTTCTGGATTGCTTGGTTTTCTTTGTTTCTGTTTTCTTTGTCTTTTCAAAAGGAAATGCATTTCTAGACAGCATCTCGAATGTGGGCTCATAGCTCTCCTTTATGCGATTATGGTCTATTTACAAAGTTATGTGCGTGCCATTGAGTTTTGGTGAATTTAGCGATAAACATGTATCGACCGCCCACTGTCTCTTAGTCCATGCTGCCTACCAAAAAAGCCATTGTGGGTCCTGTCACGTGCAGTCTTCGCCAAAGAATTTCATCAGCCTTCTCTCACTGACGTCGCTTTGTTCCCATTCTTTCCGACCTCTTCTGCGTTGCTACCAGCTGGCCACACCACGACGCTGACGTCGAATAAACACAGTTTTACCCATATCTCACACACACGCAATATGGCAGACTCTAGCTACAGACGGAACCGCCGGCCGGACGGCGACCGAGAACGCGGTAGTGGCGGCAGCAACCGCAACCGCGATCGCAACGACCGCGACTACGATCGGGACCGTGGTGGACGTGGACGTGATGACCGTGGGCGTGATGATCGTGGCGGTGACCGCAATCGCCGCTACCGGTCGCGCTCACGCGACAACAGAGACTACCGGGACCGAGATCGTGACCGGGATCACCGCGATCGGCGTGACAATCGCTACAACGACCGCAGCGATCGTGGCGACCGCGAGGACCGCCGCCGGTCCGCATCACCGGGCCGCCGTAGCGGCAGTCCCCCTTCGCTCTCCTCGTCTCGACTCACACCACCACCGCCTCCTCCTCCTCCACCGCCACCGTCTCGCCGCACGGCTGGCGGCGGCCCCAACAAGAACCACCGCCGGGCACCTAATGGAAGGAGGGCCGACGAGGACGAGGAGGACGAGGACGAGGATGGCGAGCAGGACGGCCTCCTGCGCAACAGCGCCTCGGCGGGCCTGCCGAATAGAACGCGTGCGCGGCCGGGCGAGAGCGGCGGGACGGCGTCCACACCCACGACATCGGCATCGGCCGTCGCCCCCATGTCCTTCCGTGTCGGTGGGGGCCACAACAGCAGCAGCAGCAGAAACTACGACGATCCCGGATATGGAGAGGCTGACGGCTACGACGATGACGGTCGTCGCGGGCGCGAACGGGAATGGCGGCGAGATTACAGCCCCATGCGGTACGACGATGCGGACGGCCGAGAAGACGGCGAGGCCGACGAGGAGGCCGGTGGCGATGACGGCGACGTCGACGACGATGTTGAGGTCGACGATGATGGCATGGATGCCATGCAGGCCATGATGGGTTTCAGCGGCTTCTCGTCCACCAAAGGCACCAAGGTTGCGGGCAACAATGCAGGCGCCGTCCGCAAGGCCAAGCGCACCCAGTATCGCCAGTACATGAACCGCCAAGGCGGTTTCAACCGGCCGCTGAGTCCGTCGCGGTAAGGTGGGGTGGGCGGTGTGCGTGGAATAGCCAAGGAGAGGAGAACAGGATGTTGATTTATTGGGCTTTGCGATTGCTTTTTGAGATTTTTAGACTAGCGAATACACATTGATACCCTGCCTGTTCCTCCCTGTTCCCGTCGCCTTCATTTGTGCCACTACGAAGCACCAACCCTCAAAACACGGTGTAAACGTCCAGTCAAACAGCACAACCCGTTCACACAACAACATAAGGCTCGTCGGGTTCGTCGGGCTCGTCGAGCGAATCAGATCCTGCAGGAGAAATGACAGTCTTGATCCTTGGCGTCTTGGGCTTGGTCGCCTCACCCGGGTGTGGTGTCAGTGCAAAGGTCATGACCAGCCCCGAGTGGTCGCTCCAGGGAATCCGGACGGGCTCGTCGGCCGGATCGTGTGGCATCGCGTTTCCCTCGGCGTCCACAAGCGTCGTCGGCATCTCCATGGGCACGGTGCCCGGTTGCAGAATCTCCATCGTCTTGGGCGTCAGACCCCACACGGCAATCTTGTCGAGACGTGCGGGTGGAAACACGTGCGACCCCGAGCCGTGCATGCTCCAGGTGTGGCCCGGGAACTCGGCGGCATCACCGCGCAGCCGGGTCCAGCAGTCAATGAGCCCGTGGTCCTCTACGAGGTTTTGGTCGTCGGCCAAAAAGGGGTTGAAGCCGCCGGCCACCAGCCCGCCGCACACATCGGGCGCATGCAGCAGCTCCGACACGATGCCCAGCTGGCGGCGTCTATAGTTGGGCACGGCCGCGAGCGAATCAAAGTGGACATTGGCAAGACGGATGGTCTTGCAGGTCCCACTCAGAGTGAACGTCGGGGCGCCAATGTCGCAGCAGAGGGCGTAGCGGTTGAGCTGGCTGGGGTACCAGACGGCCCAGACGGCACCGAGCGAGGGAAACGTGGAATATGAGCCGCGGGCAAACCGAAGGCGTGACATCAAAACAGCGCTGTAAAACTCCTGTTTGTTGTCGGTCAACATCCAGTCGAGACCGGCGATGTAGTAGTTGGTGCGGACAAAGGGGAGCTCGGCCAATGTGCGCTTGGCGATGCCCGACAGCTCCTGCAGAAAGACAATGTCCGGGCAGCCCTCGACGTCCGCATCCTGGACGCCGTCGATGAGACTGGCCAGGCGTTCGGCGCGTTTGTACCGGCCGTTGCCCACGTTCCATGTTACGATGGTCATGTCTTTGGGGCCCAGGTCCGGCGGCCCCGGCAAGGGAGCGACATATTGGCCAATAGTATTAGGTGGAGGAGAAATGACCCATTTGTCTTGGGCACCGTCAAAAATGTACCAGGGAAACGTCACGATCTGGGTATCGATTGTATCCAGCAGAGGGGGAGTGATGCCCGCAGTGACCGCCGAGGCGAGTGACACTGGGAGAGGATTGAGGAGGCCGCCGTCTGGCGGATTCGCATTGCTGGATGGACTGTCGTGACCCTCACCCGCAGCGACGATGGGTTTTTCAGGCGGACTACCAGTCGTAGTCAGGTCCTCGTCCGAGACAGCCATGGTAGCGGTGTGTGCACGGCTTTTTTGAATGGGTGCAGACAAGCTTCTATCGTGGACAATGCCTTGATGTGATGTGTGTGATGATAGATGCTCGATCATTTGACCATTGGCGGGAAACGGGAGGAGATTGAAAGAAATTTGATCCTGCGCCGTTCCAACGCAGCAACGGAGAGAACAACAAACAACAAAGCTTTGTGGTGCGGTTCGCGTCCGTTCTTGCCCTGTCAGGATGTTCTCGAGTTAGCATTGCCGGGTTGCTCTTTCTGTACTCCGACAATAGCGACTATCCCGCAAACGACAAAAGTGCAGGCAGGAGCAGGCAATGCTGCCACTCGTCACCAACGGAAGGAGCATTCTGACACACGGCTTCCCTATGTGAGAGACAGTCACGCCTGTCGCGGCTGTCCACGTCTGAGTCGGTCGTCGGAAGAGGACGAATGTCGGGATTTCCTCGGATTCGTCTCAGACGCCGTGCCGTGGCTGTCGAAGCATGTGCTCTTGCTGTCGTGCCACCCCCAGCCTGTCCTGTTCTCGCCTGTCCGGCTTGATGAGATAGTGACTGGGCGACGATGTGTCACTCGTCTTTCTATCGCCCGTTTCTTTTGCTTGATCCTTGTCGGTTTCCGTCTCTTTGGCCGCTTGCGCCTCCTTCCAGCCAGTGATGTGGTACCGCAGCTGCTCGGGGTTCAGCAGATGCCGGAACCCGATGCAGTCGAGCGGGTAGGTTTCATTGACGAGGATGGGCCACGCCGTAGCCACAGGATCCGCCGACGCCGTTGTGGCCAGCTCGTCACGTACATGCGCTTCCACGTCCGTCCACCGCAGCTGCTTGTCGACAATGACGTGCGTCGCCTCGCCCAGACTGTGCACCCACCGGGCACCGTGCTGCCGGGCCTTGTTGATGCGCAGCTTGCGGGCTCCAAAAGCACCATTGGGGAGGTAGCAGAAGGACAGGCCAGCAAAGATGCGCTGTCCTTCCGGGACGAGGGGAGGCGATACGTCGCGGGCGTCCTTTTTGGTGGTCGTCTTGGAAGGTCGTCCCGGTTTCCGCTTGGCCGTGGAGCTGTCCAGAACCTCCTCTCGCTTTCTCTTCGGCTGCCGTCGGTCCGGCAGCGGATTGGACGACGTGCGGCGAAGCGTGGTCGACGACGATGCACGGACAGGATCAACAACGGTCGAGGCGGTACGGCGCGGCGGGCGCGGTGGCTTCTGTGGTTGCCGGGGTGGTTTTGGTGCCGACTGTGTCAAGTCGATGATTTCGACAACATCGTCGTTGTCACTGCCGCCGTGGTTCTCGCGCCCGTGGTCGGCCTTACGTGCAGCCTCGTCTGCTCTGGCCTTCTTTGCCGCCTCCTCAGCGGCTGTCACAGCCACCTTTTCTACCACTGCTGTGGCTGCAGCAGCAAAAGCCTTGCTCTTGCGCCGGTGAGCACGCTCACGCTCGGTCAACCGCGAGTCCGGCTTCTCGACAGTGCCTGAGCCGGTCACTGGCTGGCTGTCGTCCGTATCGGACAGTCCCCAATCTGCGAACAGCAGTTCCTTCTCATGCAGTGGCAGTGGCGACGTCAGCGATAGGGCCGGCGACGAAGCCAGCGGGTTTGAATCCATGGCGGTCGTCAAGGGTGATTTGAGTGATTCCGATGTTCAGTTGGCCGGCCGCCAGGCGAAGCAATGCAATGCATGGTCCTTTAAGATGCCCGTGGTGATGAACTTGTATCTCGTGTCACATCTGGCCTAGAGTAGCAAATGGAGGTGATGCCTCTGCCTAGGGCCAGACCAGTGTCCGGTGTCACTCAAGCAAGGCAGTCGTGGTAAAGAACGTACACAAACGTCAAGAGAGACAAAGCAGGACAGAACCAACCATGGAGATGCCCCACTTCCAGAATTAATTAACACGATTCACAAATGGACGTCGGCCGTGTGTTAGCGCCCTCGAATGTCCAAAATAGGCAACAACGACACCACCTACCTTTTCACTATCGAGGCTGATGATTGGCACGTCCTCAATTCCTGCCAACGAAATACAGAGGAAAGCTGCATGCAGCACTTGCAACATTTGTATTGTGATCTCGTGTTCGATTTTTTGCTTTTTTTTAAAAAGAAAAAATTGAAAAATAAACAATTGAAATATAATTTTCACAACAGGTATATAACTTTGGTCTAAATATTTGTTATTTCTAACACACTTGCCCATCCGACTCTCATGCATTCAGCCGTGTCTAAGATTGACTACCACACCTACAAACGCACTTGCATATATATTGGGGGTGTACCCAATGGGACAGGCCTTGGGCGGCGAGAATGTAAGACATACAGGTCGGCCTGCATTGTCAAGTACACCGTACGGTCTGTCTAAACCGAGGACCTTCGTCTGCTGGGAAAGGGGATTACAGGAAGCAGGACTCGGTGTATGGACGTGTTTGTATTATTTTTCTCGGTGCTGATAGTATCTCGGCTTTTTCTTATTTTGTCGCTATGAAATGGAATACAATGTGAACATCTCGGTTTGTATAATTTTAAAGATGCAAGAGGAAGGAATCCGCAGCCTTCCAGAGAGAGAGAGGGATAGACTAATCTCAACATAGGCTCCTTAATGGGTTCGTTGTAAATCGCACCATCGTCGACTCGTGAGATCACGGACTAGATTGTCTCGTCCGTTGTCTTTGGATGTCTCCCCGGCGGACGAGCAGACAGAGGAAGAATGACACAATCAGCAGAACGCCCTGGAAGATGACACTGCATCGTGCACTGGTCTTTTCGATAAGAGCCTGGCTAACGGGGTTGCCAATGAGGGTTGCAATACTGACAATGGCATAACAAGAACCTAGCCACTTTCCAAAGCCACGGCCATTGCAAAGGCGGCTTATGCATGTTGCTACAACGGGGCACAAAGGGGAAAAGAAAAGTAAAGTCAGCTGAGTGTCTCAAATTGTGATGTAACAATTGGGGAAATTGAGCAAAGGGGGAAAAAAATAGAACGAAGAAAAAGAAAATGAATACGAGAAGGCGGCCAACAGTGGCATGAAGGCCACCTTCTCGGAGAACTCACCAGCCAAGGGTACAAATGAACCGGTTCCTACTCCCATGAGAAAAGCCACCAGATACAGGGCGGTAGTACTGTGGTCACCAAAGGGAACCCAAACTACGAAAATAGCGAGGATTGTGAGGGCTGTCATGGCGAGCGTGATGTTAAATGGGCCACGCCAGGTGGCCAGCCAGGAGGGAATGGTGCGGCCGGGGATGGCTCCGCTGGTTACGTTAGTGAGGCAATGTATAAAGCACCAGACGAGATGCACCTGTGACTGACATGTTGTAGACCATTTGGAAGTAAAAGACGTCTCCCAGGCCTGTTCTTGCAGCAAAGTAAGGCAAGGAGCCCCACTGCGTGAAGAGGACGAACTCGTATACTGGGTGAAGCAAGGCGTGAATGTTAGCTAGCGAGCACAAAGAGAGAAAGATGGAGAGCTGGAGAGATGGTGGTGACTGCTGTCCGTCACGACACAAGTCTCTGCATCTCTACACTTTCCATGCACATGGATGCACAGCATCCGCATGTGGCGAGGGGAGCGATAGACGACCAACCAAATACACATATGGTAAAGAGCCAAAAACCTCGGTCGGTCAAATGGCTCAAGGAGCCGTTATCCGCGTCCCAGAGGGCTGCATTGGTATACCAAGTAGTCGTACGGGCAGGCGACTGCGTCTGTGTCTGAGTTTGCATATCGGGGGGGTTGACCGTGACGCAATTGCGTCGGAGAGGCTGGCCAGATCGTTCAAGGCGGTCTGCCTGCTCAATGGTCGTCGTTTCTGTCACAGTCATCTTGATCTCCATCGGCGGTGTTGGGAGAGGGCTTTTATGTCGGAGAACCTGCTTTTTGCGTCCGTCGAGTCCATCTGCGCCCTCCCCTGCCGCTGACTGGTTTGGTGACGAAGACGAAGGCCGTCGGCTTCCCCACAATACCAGGACGCATGCAATGAGCTCCATGGCACCGATGACAGAGGAGAGGCAGAACATGGACAGTTGCCAAGCGTTGGGCGCAGTTCGGGCCAGCAGGGCCCGCAGCATGAGCGAGAAAAGAAGGCCACCTAGCGGAGCACCTGTCGAGACAACCCCTGTTGCGGCTGCGCTGTGCTTTAGGTTGGGAGACATCTTGAACATGTGGTCAACGACAGTAAACGCGGCGACCGACGGTAGGGCGGAGGCAATTCCGGCAATAACCATGCACGCCATGAACTGGCCGTAGGTCGAGCACCACGCGAGAGCCAAAAAGGAAGCCCAGTACACGACACAATGTGGGGCGAGCAGAAGCAGCATGCCTCTGGTGGAAGACGACGGCGAGACCCGGTCTAGGAGGATGCCGCTGAACAGGCCGAAAAAGCAGTTTAGAAAGCCCAGCAGCGAGCTGATCCAGGCAATGGCAGTATCGCTGTTTCCACCGTTATAATCTGCCAGCTGGTGGGTTTCCCAGTAGACCTGGAAAAGGCCAAAGGCCGACATGAGGCCATATGTGGGCAGGGTCAAACAGAGACACCCGAGCACAACAGTCCAAGCTGACCAAGCTGAGTGACTTGTATAAGTGTCAGGAGCAGAAGTAGAAGCTGCCAGTTGCAGTAGACTACCGCCCTGAGCTGAATCATGATTATTCAGCTTGTCATTTAGCGGATGGAGTGCCGGGTTGCCGAGAGGGGATGGCAGGTGAGGATCGGTGACGATAACTGTCTGGTCCGTGTAGTTGGTTGTGTGCTCAGAGGCGACTTGAGGCCTAGAGAAACGTTGTCAGTGGAAGGTGAGAACAGTGGGCAAAAAAAAAAAGCAAGATGCGGCTGTTTCCATTTGGACGCATCCACGCACCACCACAACAACGCCTTTCTTTTGTCTATTATACAATGCACTATCATTTACCCAGTCCTCCTATCTCGTATTGTTCTGTTCTCTAATAGCCAATGGTCTTGTCCATTGGTATTATTTGCATCCGTGGTAATGGAACTTGAGTAAGCCTGACTAGGCGTGCATAAAGCAGAGAAACACAAAGAAACCTACATGACGATGGTCTGGCCATCGTCGCCTGTTGACGACGAAGTTTCCATGACGGTCATGGTCCCGTGCCGTTCGAGGGATACTCTATTTAGAGCTCGAGGAGAGAAAAGAAAAGGAAATCCCAGCGTGATGCTGGAAAGGAGAAGAGATATCGGGTGGTGATGGGCAGACTGGTGTTGACGCCGGAAAGCAATCAGATAGTATGAAGTGAGTCCTTAGAGATACGTGAGCAGAGAGAAAAGGGGAGTCAACAGTCGTTTTATTTTGTTCAAATTTTGGTCGAATCGTGTCAAAATACCGTCGAGACAGTTTCCCGTAGGCTTTTTGGCTCATTTTTGCTGCTCTATTGCCTCGAGCACAAAGGCCCGTTTAGCAAGTCAATATACGCACACTATCAATGCCTCGAACAGCCCACCTCTGTCCCCCATCGCACCTTCCCTCTGCACCGCTGCTTCTTTCCCTTGCGTACCCATGACCACCATCGCCGCGTCCGGCCCGGAAACTGCTCCTCCTCGCAGCTGCCCTTTTCTGCCGGGTTCATTGCCTCGTCCCTCCTTCCTCCTGCCTTTGCGTCTGTCGAGGACCAACATCATCTGCACGATGAAGACCAAGACCAATGATATCTGTGTTGGCTGTATCTCTCGTCTCTCTCCTCTCTCTCTCTGCATTCGTCTTAGCACGTTTACTCCTTTTCTTTTCTCGTTTTGACCCGGACGTCGTGGACTGTGCTTGCTGTCTGTTGGCCGGGGCTTCCTGTCCGAGACGGATGTGGGCTAGATGCGAGCAAAATATGAAAAGAGACTGAGATGTATTTTCGTTGGTAGTGATTTGACAGACAGATTTCAGTCTTGCGTTCGTTGTTTTGTCTTCGGCCCCATTCGCTTTGTCAAGATTGCCGTCTACTTAGTTTGTTCTCGACCGTCTCCGAATCCCAAAAGAGTGGCCAATACGAATCGAGGCGAAAGTAAATAGATACAAGGACAGTCAAGTCGTCACACAACGTCTCCGTTGGCCGGTTCAACTATTAGTCAAGACCAATATAGGCGCCAACATGCGAACAGTTCATCATGCAAGCTTACGTTGCAACACCGTTTTTCTTGTGTTCCAATCCCTTTCCGTCGAATTTTGCTTCTTTCATCGTCATTTTTAGGTGCAATTGCATTTGCATCTGCATCCCACCCAACCACCGTCTGTTGGCTCGACGTGGCAAGTCAATGATTCACACTATGACCGCATTCCGGTCCTTTTGATTTGAATTTGTTGCTCTTCTTTCCGTTGTTCCCCGGACTGAGCCCCAGAAATGTTGACTTGCTTGGCGTTTTATTATTATTATAATCTATTTCTTTTTTTTTTTTTTTTTTTTTGTTTTTTTCCGTTCTTTTCCCCATTAATTTTGTCTTGCTTTTCGTTTTTTTTTTTTTTTATTCTTTTTTTTTTTTTTTTTTTTTTTTTTTTTTTTTATTGGTTTTGCCTCCTGTGTACACATTTCGCGTCGTACAACGTAGTGCATCGAAAACATCTCCAATACTGCCCAGCTGAAGTAGAGATGTTGTGCGCGCACCAACAGTGAAATACCACAGGACTGGGGAACGTGACGCAACGCAACCTGCAGGGCACGCAAAACATCTTCCTGGATTTTGCGAACCCAAATTCGTGCGCTTTTTTTCCAGAGACTCCTACGATTAGGGGTTGCACTCGGTATTTCTGCGTACATTTGGCCGCATCATGGTGTCCATCACGGGACTGCCCACGACCGCATCTAGACCAAATTGCAATGCCCCGTTTACCACATGTCGGAGCGCAGTGGCTCTATAGTATGGTTTCCTTTCTTCTGCCATGCCATGCAGGACGCATTCTCGGCCAGGATCGTCACGAACGTCCGTGTACCTTTGACATTCATATGCCCTCCCCCCATGTTGCCTCACCCAGAAACCCGTACTTCGTATGCAGACTGCAGTAGATAATGCAAAGAAAGAGAATTGGGAGAGGTGCATATAATGCTCCACAATGGCAAGTGAATGAAAACCAAAGCGGCAAGAAGAAAATTATCTTAAAGTGAAGTATAGCGAATGTTGAACAACAAAAAGCAACTATGGAAGTGAGGAGTGTCGACCAATGGCAAACGGCCACCAACGACGACCAACAACCGACAGTTCACCGTCCACGGCGACTGGACATTCAGCTCCGGCCATGCACGACGACATGCACGAAGGTATGTACGAAACCACATAGTCCATGCAGTCCATGCAAGAGGCCATGCAAGATCAAATATCGCAACATGTTCTGGCCCTGTTCGGGCTACCTGCGAGAGCAGAGGGGCAAAGGAGAAATACAAACAAGCATTGGCGGCGAGAGTGACGTGCAAAAGTTGCAGACAGTACACCACATCCTTAGAATGACATCTTTCTGTGACTTCCCCCCATGCTCCCACGTCCCCCAGTCCCCATGCCCGGGGATGCAGTCTGCCATGTAGGTGAGTAGAAAAAAGGCGCAAAAAAGAAACGGCAACGTGGAGGATCGACAACTAGACCTGAACGACTGTCTTTGGCAACGGCTGCTAGTGCTAGGCGACACTTCTTTGATGCCCGCATATTCCTTTATCCTCATCCCCGACTTCGACCCGACCTTGTACTTCTTTCTCTGACCGTGCTTGAATCTCTGGTCGACTCTCACTCTCTTGTCGCTTTTTTCTCACTTTTCTTTCCTTCTCTCAGGCAACAGCTTGGTGGAGGCGATGGTGCACGTTGTGTAGGCCCGTCGAGGAAGGTAGATTGTTTACACCCGAAGTGATCAAGAACAGGAAGGAGCGATGCACAAAATAAATGTCGTCGTCCAGATGCTCCAGCAACCGGAGCACTGTAAAGCCATATGTGACGGTAGCTCCCGCCTTGTTCTTCCCTCTCTCTCTACCCTCTCCTTCCTCTTCTGACTTTTGCTGCTCTTGCCTGTCCTTCCCCGTTTTCTATTTCTTTCCCTCTTCCTTTCTCTGCCCTCTAACTTGTTCTCTCTGTCTGTACTCCTTCTTCCGAATTTCTTTTCCCGTTCTCTCTGCTGTCCATCTTCTCCCATCTGCACATTCTCTCTCTGTCCAACCGTCATCTACATCTAGATCTACTCAACATCGTCCTTTAGCATGTACGCAGCATCGTTATATAAAGGTTTCGTATCTCTTATTTCATCATTCATCATGCTCCCCGTCTATTTGAACAGCCCCCGGCTGTTCTCTGGGCGCATGTCTGTCCTCGTGAAAACCATCACGACTACACGTACTGTTGCCACACTGCCTCCTCGCATGGCACCCATGGCGCCCGTTGCTGCTGCTCAGCAGATCCAGAACGAGGACAAGGACACGCCCATTGATCAGGATGCCAACATGGCTCCCGTTGATGCCACGCCCTCTCGGGATCAATTCTGGCGCAAGATTCCCGTCTGGAAGGACGTGTCCACGGAAGAGTTCCTCTCGTACAAGTGGGGAGTCAGTTTACCCCCCCTATTTTGTTTCAGGTACTTTACCTCCTTGTTCTGCACACACACTGACTCCGTACGACTCTCATAGATCAAGAACACGGTCCAGGGAGAACTCAAGCTCGCTCGCTTCCTCGAGCAGGTGCTCCCCGACGAGATCCCCAAGTCCGACGTGGCCAATGTCGACTCTGGCAACCAGGTTCAGACCCGCGAAGAGCTCATCACGGACGTCGTCAACGGTATCAAGACCGCTACCATGTCGACTCGCATGACGCCTTACATTCTCAGCCGTATCAACTGGGCCGATCCGCGCAATGACCCTGTGTTCCGTCAGTTCATTCCCGTCAAATCCCGCATGCTGCCTGACCACCCCAAGCTGGCTCTGGACTCGCTCCACGAGCATGCCGACTCGCCCGTGAGCGGCCTCGTTCACCGTTACAACGACAAGGCTCTGTTTCTTCGTAAGATATCCTTTTCTTTCTTTCTTTCCTATATATATACATATATATATTTCCTCATCCCCGTGCACGACGCTTACCAACAGCCACGTCGGTCTGCCCGACTTACTGCATGTTCTGCACGCGCTCCTATGCCGTGGGTGCCGACACGGACTCGGTGAAGAAGGCGTCCATGAAGCCCACCAAGACTCGCTGGGAAGAAGCTCTTGCCTATGTTGAGCGCACCCCTCAGCTTCAAGACATTGTCGTCTCCGGCGGCGATGCCTACTATCTGCAGCCCGAGCAGCTTGCCTACATTGGCCAGCGCCTCATTGCCATGCCCAACATCAAGCGCTTCCGCTTCGCGTCCAAGGGCTTGGCCGTCGCACCAGCGCGCATCCTGGACGACCAAGACTCTTGGTTCCAGGCCCTCAAGTTCGTGGCCGACGAGGCCCGCAAGGCCGGCAAGGCCATGGCACTGCACACCCATTTCAACCACCCACACGAGATCTCCTGGGTGTCCGAGCTGGCTGCCCGCCGCCTCTTTGAATCCGGCATCATGGTCCGCAACCAGACCGTTCTTATGCGTGGCGTCAATGACGACACAGTCACCATGTCGGCGCTGATCCGCAGCCTCGCGGACAACAACATTTTCCCTTACTATGTGTACCAGTGCGACATGGTCGAGAAGGTGGAGCACCTCCGCACGCCGCTCCAGACCATCCTGGATCTCGAAGCTCAGATCCGCGGCTCCATTGCGGGCTTCATGATGCCCCAGTTCGTCGTTGACCTGCCCGGCGGCGGTGGCAAGCGTCTGGCTTGCTCGCACCTCTCGTACGACCGCACCACGGGCGTGTCGCGCTTCATGGTCCCTGCCGTGACTGGCCGGGACAAAGAAAACAAGGTCTACGAATACTACGACCCCGTGGACGCGGTTGTTGAGCCCAATGCTGGTGGTCAGTAATGATGAAGGGCAGTCCATACTATACCAACAACAGCGAGGGCACGTTTGCACACCGAAGGGAGCTGAATTTGGATTTTTTGGGCCAGCACCATGGCATGGAGTATGTGAATGGTTATGGAAAATTTAACGCAAGGAACGAACTGGTCTTGGGTGAATCTGAATCTGAGTCTGAATCTGAGTCTGAATCTGAGTCTGAATCTGAGTCTGAATCTGAGTCTGAATCTGAGTCTGAATCTGAGTCTGAATCTGAGTCTGAATCTGAGTCTGAATCTGGAAATCTGGCAATCTGTTACATCTGGCGGCATTGTATGGAGAGGAAAATCATGTACGTACGATATGTACGATGGCTTTGCGAGTTACCGTTCGAGACGTGGCATCCTGGTCGAGAAAAATCACCATTGGACAGGAAGAATATAGCCTGAACAAATACTAAAATCAAACAAAATACGTAAGTCACAGTAAACAAATTTTTGGCTTCAATACAATACGACGCAATTATGTCGTGGATAGTTGAGACACTCAAGTCCCGGTGATAAGTGACAATGTGTGTTCGAATTCGAGGACACCAGTTCCGGTTTCCATAGGGAGAGCTGTATGAAGTGCTACGTTATCGTCTAGTCTGATGAGTCGATCCAGCTCGTCCACGATCTTGAGTCAAGTAAGAGGTCCGGGAGCGGTGCGGCAAGTAAGAGAAGGCCAACAGACGGATCTTGATCTAGTTCTGGGACCGTTGTCATTTTTAAAACTGAACAGAGTTTCAAGGACGATGTCGTAGTCGATGTCAAAAGCAATTTCAGGATACCACCGGAAATGGAGACTCTCCGACGACAAAAGGAGAAGCAACCTGGAAGCAATATCAAAGAACGCACGAAAAGAACAACACAAGAATAGAAAATCATCAGTGCGTGCAGTGGTGCAACGTGCTCCTACGTAGTGTAAATCACTAAACAAAAAAAACTCTACCAGTGGCCCCAAGTGCCTCTTGCCGCCCTGTGCACTCGCTAAATATGCTCCACCAGAACCAGACGATCCAAACGATGGCGGTCGTACTGCTTATTGCTTATTGCTGTACACAAGTGATCTCCTCGTCGATGGAAACTTTCTGTGCGACGACATGGGAGGCGGCATTAGACACTTTCGACGTTGTGTTGTATTTGCCGATCATTGTCGTCGCCGTCGGCAGGTGAGGTATCATTGAGAAACGTGGGCTTCTCTATTTCATATGTTTGTACGAGTATGTCAACGTGTGTTCTGATTTTACGTACTTGATTTCGGCATCGAGCGGCTACCCCCTCTCGCCCCTGTCTACTGAGTACATTCTGTTATCTCTTTTCTCAAAATGAAATGGCTTGGCATGCCCAGAGCGGCTAGTTAGCAAAAGAACGCAACAAGGAACCCTGGAGGAGATATAGAGGGTTGGGGATGTGGAAATGGGGGAACACTTCATAGGAATAGGAACAGGAGTGGGAAGGGCGAGGAAGCCGAGGGCACAAGGAACACAGGATGGTATTCAAATGTGATAAATATGATAAATGACAGTCAAAATCACAATGTGACAGTGTGAACAGAAAAAATCCGCAGCAGATCGTTGCCGTTCCCAGGAAAGATTGGCAGGTCACCGGCGGGGCCGGGGTTCAATCCTCGCCGTCCAGCAACCTGCATCGTACGGGCGGCGCCTAGACTTGTGGCGCTGTCAGCGTTGCCGCCGTGTCCGTACTGTGCTCCATCGGCCTGGATGACGAATGGGGCGGTATCCAGGGGAATTAAAGAAATGAGGAGAAAAAAAAGAAAGAAAAAAAAAAAAAAAAAAAAAAAAAAAAAAAAAAAAAAAAGACGAAAGCGCGTGTCAAACGGACGAGAAGGAGTGTGTAAACACAGACACAAAGGTAATACGACGAGCGGAGTACTCGAGGTTGCAGTCGGCAGGGCCACAAGGCAGTCTGATCGTCTGGCGTCGTTCCTTCGCGCTTCCGACGTATTTGTTGCCCACCCTCTATTTCTCGCACAGATGATAATAAAAGAGGGTCTTTTGGTGTCGAGGGCGCTTCGAGGCCCACGATTGTATTGTACGGCGGGCGCGGGATGCTGACCTGTTTCTATTTTCAACCATCTGTGGTGCGCTTTCTCACTCGCGCCCTTATTCACGACATGGACTCGACACGGTAGGGTTGGTGCTGAACACGCGTAGCACCACAGGACGACAGTATGTACATCGTATGCATATCCTGGGTATCTACGGACGGCCGAGACTGCTCGTTACCGTTTGTTCCACCCTCTTCTTATGCAACTTCCTCGGCTGGCTCAGCGTCCATATGCACCTCTGCCTCTGCATCTGCATTTGCGACTGCATCTGCCTTCACGATCCACAATCTTCACCATATGCATGCACTCCTGGACCAGTGCTACAAAATGCAGGCCTTGGAAACGCAGCTCGACCGGCAGACGGGTTTGTGCGGCACAGAGCACATATGTTGTAAGTGCAACGCCACTCAGCTCAAAACAAAAGAAGGAAAGGGACTAAGAAAGAAGGAAAAGAAGAAGAAAAAGACGACGACGACGATGAAACTGTACAACGTATGCAGTGCCCCCAGATGAAGTGTTTAACGTTTCGTACTCAGCTCGAGTTGTCGGTGTCCGTGTTCTCAACACTGGTCCTGCTACAACCGACGACGTTTTTCCACATTCACATTGAAGCTAAGGAAGTTGAGGCGATTCTTACAACGTTCGACTCACTCCGTAGTCCGTACAAACAGCTCGGATATGGCGGTGGACGACTTGTCATTCTAATAAAAAACAAGCGGAGTTTTCTCTTAGGGCTCCATGGCAATTTTGCATATCCCGCCTTTTCTCGCCGCCTTTTCGTCTTCTGTTCCACCATACCGAGCATTTTAACGTCGTATTTTACGGTTGCCATTTTCTGTTGAGAGGATAACCTGGACAGAGGCTAGCTGGGATTCTGGTCACATATGTCGGTTTCGCGCTCCCAAATCCAAATGTCAATGGCAGCAATGCTTGCCGGGCATGGGGCCAGGCCTGTCAAAAATATGCCCGCAAGGTCCCGCACAGAATACTACACTGTAAATTTGTTAATATCTTTTCTCAATCTTATCGCTGGGGCAAAAAGAGACAGAAAAACGAGCCAAAATAAAATGGTCTTCATTAAACGGTTTGCTCGTGAGAAGACGCAAATAAGGACAAGAAATTGAAGGCACGACGAGACGACGATCACGTCAAAGAGACAAAGAGGACGGGCACCAGGACGGAACACCTAGAAACGACGAGGCAGACAACAGTGCACAGAGAACAGAAAAGAGTCGACCAGTTCGAGACGAGTTAGACCAGGTCGGACCACGTACCAGGGCCCTGGCAGTCCCAGAAAAAGCTCATCCTGGTAATCAACCAGCTGCCGATCGTGGTGCAGAAGCGGAATGGCTTTCTGTCTGGGGTATGAAAAGAGGCGGAGGACAGGGCAGGCGAAAAGAAAATAAGTGAGGAGAGTGGAGAGAGGAGAGTAGGACATGAAAATTGACGAGGTGCAAAGGCAACAATGAGAAGGGAAACGGAGACAAACGAAAGCTAAGACGTCCACCAGCTGCCAATGCAAAACACAGGTCTCGTTGCCTAATATTTTTTACGACGTACGGAGTATGTTTTCTCGACGATGGATGTCGTATGTCGTACATTGTATTTTGGAGATAGACGTGGTGAGACGGGTAGAAAATCGAAAATAGACAGCTCGTTTCAGGTTGGGCTCTGCCGAGACCAGATTGAACAGCTAAAATAGATTAACGCCAGAGGGCGGGGACCGCGACTATGTTGTAATAAGAGCACACGCTTAAGAAGCTCCTGTAGCTTTAGCTTGCCATGGCTTTCAAAACAGATTACCATAAACACACAAAGAAAAAAGAAAAGAAAAGAAACGCAGATCGCTCACGGGTTAGGCAATGGCTTCAGCACTTGTGAATAGGAGAAGTGGAAGAAGCAGTCGGCTGATACGAGCATGGTGACCCCTTCTCCTAGATATCCTGGGGTAATTGCTTTCAATGTCTCGCTCTCACACATGGTAATCTCCGTAGTTTGTTTTCTCGTCTCGTGTGTGTCCTGCGTGTCTCGTCTTGGCCCTCGTGGATGTGTCTCCCTATCGTGTCTTACTTTGTGTTCCTATTATTCTTTTTTTGTTTCTGTTTCAACTGCTCCTTTTCTTTAGATTCTTCCTTTTCTCCCACTTTCTTGACCTATATTCTCGACTACAATTATGTCCAACCGAGGACGGTCATATTCTCGAAAATGGAAAGCAAATAAACGTAGAAGGATACCAACAAAGTAAAGAAAGGACGGCACAGGCGCCTTTTAGCAGCCACCACAATATAATTATGGAAATGGCCAATGCGCAGGCGCATAAAACGCACTGCAAGACTCTCAGTGGCCGCCGGATAGCTACCGAGCTGCCGCCTTCCAGCAAAACAGGGTCATGGCGTCGTGGTTAAGCCGACAACAGACACATCGCATATTGCCATCTAAGGTGCACTCGCTTTGAACACTCTGTTGATAGATTGCATTGGCAGTTGTAATGTTTCCTGCACTCTCCCATAGGCTCTTGCCGTATTTGTTTACTATGTAGCAAGGAAGGTGCCATCTATGGTCACTACCGTTCGTTATTGCTGCTGCTGTCCGAGCGACGATAGTCGAACACGGCAGGAACGACGGCTTCGTGCGATCTGCTCTTGCCTCACGATATCCCACACTCTTCCTTCCTCCGTTCCTTCCCTGCCTACCCTGTAAGTTGCAATGCTGCTCCTTCCCCTTCTCAGTGTATTACGGAGTACAGAGCACACGTGTACGGAGCGTGCTTTCCCTCGCGGTACACAGACACGCTGCACAACAGGAAAGAAGAAGAAGAAGTTAGAGAGAAAAAAACCTGGGACGCCCACAAAAACGGCGATCCCTCTCTCCTTGTCAAGAAAACAAGACTCAACGAGCAAACATCCTGGGCCCAAGCAGACGGCCAGAAATGAAGAAGAAGGGAGACAAGAACGAAAAAGGATTAAAACCTCTGCACCGCCCACGTTGCGCCCTCGTGTCCTGCTACCAAACTTTCCCCGTCTCTGGTTCACGTTTCTGTCTCTTTGCTTTTTCGTTCTTTTGTTCTTTTGTTCTTTTCTTCCTTTGATCTTCATCGGTCGTCCTTTCGCCCTGCAGGTCCACCGCCAATAACACGTACCGACAATACGACGTACGCACGCATACACCGACACGACCATTGACCAAACGACCAACCACGGATACAGTCAAGCCACAATTGCCCCTGATCAACAACGCAGAAAATACGCAGTGCCCCTGGACTTTGGTGCTTCTACTGTTTACCGAGTCCAGGCTTCATTTGACACACACGACCAATCTGTAGCGACTTTTTTGTCCTTTCTCAGCGGTGTCCCCAGCTGTTGATCGTCGACGGGTTAACGAAACAAAACAAAACGAAACAAAACGACGGAGAACTGGCATTGAAACGATAGTATTGGAAACAACAAACGAGGAACCCAAAAGGACGATTTTAAAATACTTCGTACTGGCAAACACAATCCACGCGAGAAGCTGCCTTCTGCGCACACCGAGAACCACGACATCGCCTCGTCCCAATTCTCCATGTTAGTTCTGAGGCACTCCAGACCCTGGTCAGTTCCGTTGTTCGCTGCCCGCTTAGTTTACAGGCTGGCCCCATTTTTCACGGGGCGGTTAAGAACGAAAGGTGAAAAAGGGACTTGGGGTAAAGAGCAGGGGACGGGGAAGTTCGAAAGGTAACTGGGAGACAAAATAACAAACAATGCTAACGTAACGAATATACCAAACCAGTAGTTAACAGCAGCAGACAATTATGCCGGCGCTCGAGCACCACGACGGCCAGTCCGTTGCGTCTGAAAAGTCTACAATCACCACCGACACAGGCGTCATCGCCAAGACCACCGAGGAGAGCAAGATTGCCGCTGACAGAATTGCCACTACTGGCACTGACAGCAGCAGCAGGGCTGTCACTGCAACCTCAACCGGAATCACAGCCATCACCACCACTGACACGCCAACCAGTGACACTTCTGTTGACGCTTCCAGGGTCCAGGTTGAGGATCCTGGTAACAATTCTGGGTCCACGCCAACCAACACCAACACTCGCACAAGCTCAGGCTCAAGTACAGCGACCAGGGATGCCTCGTTATGTTCATCTCCTCCTCTGGATTCTGCTTGTCGTGCGTCTGTAGCTTCCTTGCCCTCTTTGCCATTGGTATCGCCATTGTCGCCTCTTGCTTCCCTTTCGACATCTACTTCTGCACCCCTTCTTCGTTCCCCTTCAACCTCCACTTCCTCGTCTACCTTTACACTTTCCAAAGTGCCTCCACCAAAGAAATACGCACGCATTCCTCCTCCCATCGAGATCGGCGGCAAGCTTCGCAACAGCACTGCGTTTTTGCTGTCACCTTCTCCTCCTCAGTCTGCCCTCCTCTCTCCTTCCTCGGGTACGCTTTTTTCGACACCCTCCACATCCTCTCTTCAGTCGCCCTTCTCCTCTCTTTTTACCAACACGGTGTCTGCTCCAGATACACGGGCCTCTTCGTCTTCCTCACGCACGCTCACGACGACTGCCATTGGCTCTCACTCTGACGACGACGGCACCAACAGCAGCAGGAACAGCAACGACGACACCGCCTCGACCTTCTTCCACGGAGCTTCCGAGTCGGTTTCAAACCCCACATCGCCAACTTTGACGGTTTGGCCTGGCTACAACGGCATTGGCGGCCACGATACCGACTGTGACAACCTTGCCAGACAGCTTATTGGGCCTGTCCGCTGTCGCTCTTTGTCCGCCGGTCATAGCAGCATAACTATGACGGCCACCGCTGATACACGGAACGCAGCTGCAACCGACAACTGCGACCACGACCACTTTCTCCGCGCCAGCTTCGACGGGACGGCCGCCGGGCGCATGAACACTGCCCGGACGAGCAGCAGCAGCCACGGCAACGTCAACAGTAACCGCAACAGCAACAGCAGCAACAGCAACAGCAGCAACAGCAACAGCCGCTGGCGCCCGACGTCTGCGAAGAGTGCACGAAGCGTTGAACGGGCTCGTAGACGGTCGCCGAGCCCGCTGTTCAACCCGTTTGCCCGCGTCTCCCGCCACAGACACAACGACAACCGCGACAATAACAACACCGACAGCATGCTTTCCAGCACAAGCAACGGGCGCCAGCCCACCTACAACCGGCGGGGCTCATTATCCTCCGGTGCTGCACCGCCGCCATTGACTCGTGAAGAGTTTGAGGCTCTTCCCGTGGCCATTCAACGAAAGGTGAGTTGATAATGCCGTTTTCTGCAGCTCGTTCAGATCGACCCGAAATAGCAAGCAAAGAAAGAAAGAAGCAAGTGCAAGAAGAGAATCACAAATCATGAAAAGGCTGCACTCTCAGCCTTTCAGCCCTTCAGCCTTTCAGCCGTTCACATCGGGGTTGATGAGGCTCCACCCGCCCGTTTTCCTTGTCTTTTTTTTCTTCAAATTCCTTTTTTGCTCGTTTTCATCGCGTTCGTCCCTTCTCTTTTCGCGTCTGTTCGTCTTCGCAATTGTTGTGACGCATCACATTGCACTGCTGGCAACATTGGCGCCCACCATCCAATCCCATCCAATCAACACCCACACCCGACTGCCCATTGGCCAGCTTTGGGGCATTGCAAGCACTCGCTTGCACATACATGGATCTCCATGGGCACCTCATCACATCGCGCCTTTTTGGGCCTTCCTCAATGTCCCCCCATTTTTGTTTGGTTCATTCCCTGTCAGCTGGGCGGCAATCGGGCAGTGCCACGATCCAATGAGAGTTTGTTGATGGCCCCCAACCACACTTGAACACTTTTGCGACTGCACAGCAAATGCATGCGTTATCACACCTGAGGTTGAGAGACATGACGGGTTGGTGAAGAGCGAAATGAGAGAGCGAGAGTGAGAATTGCGGATGAGAAAGAGACAGATGAGAAGCGAAAAGCGAAAGCACCAAAGAGACGGCAGGGCGCCAGAGAGACACGACAGGAAAGAAAGAAAATTGAAATGAAATGAAAGCCATCTCACGCTCTAGCCAATGCCAGTCGAGAAATAGTCGACAGTTGGACGTCGGTCAACGGCGAGTCGAGATGAGACGACCGGTAGGAACACGAACAACACGAATGACAAGACCGGCAACGACAATAGCTGTGCCCGAAACGGCAATCTGGCTGGGGGCGCTACTCGCATTGTGCATGCGAAGCGCCACACAGTTGCCTCACTGGGATAGTTGAGGTTGCGAGAAAAGTGAAGAGAGACGAAAGAGGACATGGACGAGAAAAGAAGAGAGAGAAGGCGGCCAGTGGTCGCTTGAAAGAGATGTCGTCTTTCCCGGCAGCCTTTCCTTTTTCATCGACATCGACATCCACGGCGCCGCCATGTCTCCGCACGAATGCGCCTGTCAGCTGTCCTTTCCACCGTTGTATCTTTTCTTTTCTTTTTACTTCCGTTCGGTCCTTTGTGTGTCCGGGGTCTCTCAATCCTGTTAATGTCTCGCAATTGCTTGCCCTATGCCGGCCTCTTGCGGGCCTTTGCTTCCCCTTCTGCATGTCTCGCTCGGTCTTGCGCTATCTCGCGTCTTTGTTCATCCCGCGCATCATCCATTGCACATCCCATCCCATCACCCTGCACTCGCACTCTTCACTCTGCACATCTTTTTCGTCCACTGTATTGCCTGCTAGTGCAGCTATCACTTCTCCCTTGGGCGAAACTGAGAAGTCCAAATATGAGAGCGAAAAGGGCGAAAGAGTCTGGCGGTGAGGTACTTGCGTCGGACCCGACGATCATCGCCTGCCATCAATGGCCAGCTTGACAGGTATGCGCTGGCTTTGGGTTGCAAGCATGTGTGACTTCAGCGAGCATTTCCTCTCTGGGATTTCTTTTCCGTATTTTTCTGTCTTATATTTTTTTCTCTTATTTTTTTTATTTCTCGTTTTATCACATCATTTTTTCTCCCACACCACATGCAAGGTCCACGCAAAGCCCCC